>JAGDQO010000603.1:365000-965000 GCA_018342035.1 Solanum appendiculatum
ACATACATTGAATAAATCTAATATAGTGGTTGTATTAATTAAGATTATTTTTACATTTATATCAATTTTTATTATATTTTTACAAAAAAATAATACAGTAAATAATATTTTGAATCTTTTAATTTTGAATAAAACATATATAAAATGTATCAACATGTTATTTAAGCTTATGATATCAAATATTTAATGTTAGAATTAATAAATTATTAACATAATTTTTTTTATTCAAACGACATAAAAAGAATAAAGTACAAACACGTAAAACTATTTGAAGTATTTGATATTTGATCAAAGATAAAATAATCATAAAATTAATAGTATCCTTAAAAAATTCAACATAATATAGAATAAACTTTAAAATGTGGCTAATATAGCAATATATTAAATTGTGTACCTCGAATAAATAAGTTAATGATTTGTATTATTATTATAATTATTATTATTATAATAAATTAAATATATTATTAAGTGCATAATATATTTCATTAGTTATTTTTAATTATAAAATTATTACATTTTAAATCATCCGTGCAACGCGTGGACACGTATACATGTATACTAGTATACTTTTAAACGGACAAGTATCATCTTTTTAAATATCTCAAATTCAAAAAAAAATTACAAACATAAAAAGGAAAAAAAGAACACGTTACTTGCTTGGTGGTAATATATAACTACCTCTTACTTTTGGGTTTCTATAGTAAAAATGCACCCACCAAGTCGTTTACCTATTTTATTAGTTCATCTCTCTCAAATGTTTCCTTTCTTTTCAGATAATTTTTTGTGATTTGTATAGTTATTTCTCCCATGTAATATACTTCTATTTCAATTTATTATTATTTATTTATTTTCCTATATAAGAATATTCCGTAAATAATGTTTCTTTATCTCATAGTTTGGTGGAAGGCACAATTTATAAGTTTTGAATATTTGATTGTACAAGTATTTTTTATTTAGTACTAATTCATTTTTTATTTATATAGTTATTTCTCCCATGTAATATACTTCTATTTTGATTCATTATTATTTGTTTATTCTGTTTTATAATAATATTCTCTAGATAATGTTTTTTTAATGAGAAAATGGTCTAAAACCCCCCTAATCTATTACCCAATTCTCAACTACACACTTATTCTTTACGGGAGTCCTATTACCCCCCTGAACATTTTAAAAGTATAATATATACCCCCTTAAAAACGCACACCCAGATTTATATAAAAAAGTGAATTGCACGCGCCCTACCACGTAATATTAACTTTTTTAAAAAAAAAATTCTTTATTCTGCAATTATTTTATATAAAAATATTATTATTCCTTTTCTTTATTTTATTTCCCTTTTATATTTTTTTCTATTCTTTTTCAGCCCATTTCTTCTTCTTTTTTTCCTTTTCTTTGGCTAAAATTTTTCTGCCATTGAAATGGAAATTTCAAGTTCCATTTGTAATCAAAAGTTTTACTTTCCTAATCTTTGTTTGAATTATTTCTAGAGAAGTTCTCAATTTTCTTATAGAACTATTTCAATATGCAATATTTGGACCTTTTTCTGAATTAATTTGTGGGTCTTTTGGGTATAGAATATAGGATCAAGAATTTTCCTTGTATTGAAAGTTTATTGAAGAAAATTAGTTGAGTGTCACTGTATTGAGCTTAAATTTGTTTGGATTTGAAAGATTTTGGGTCCAAAATTTGGTGGCTTCCATTGATGCTCTACTAAGTTGCTTTAGAGAAGAAAGCAAATTAGAAGTAAAAATAAATAAGAAAAAAAAAATTAAAATGCATGTATTTACGAAAAAATATTAAAAGTAAATTTTTAATTTTTATTCATTGAACTTTTGAGGATATTTTCATGTCTGTCAAAATTTCTTTCATTTTGGTTAATTCCTTTTTGTCTACAACAGCTTTTGATATCGCATAATTCAAATGTGCTCTTCTCCGGCGATTCCCAATTGTTTGGTCGTTCTGGTAAACCTTCACTTAACTTGTGTTTCCTCGTGCATTTGTGTATACAAGTTGGTTTACTATTGAGTTTCCTTGTGATTTATTTCTAATTTCATGATTTTGATTTCGTCATAACATTTGAGTATGCGATTTTTTCCTTCATTCATAATGAATTAGGGTGTGTTTGGTAGGAAGGAAAATGTTTTCCTCGAAAACAAGTGGATTTTGACTTATTTTCTCATGTTTGGTTGGTGAGTAGAAATATTTTTCGAAAAATATTTTTTAGTGTTTGATTTATTAATGAAAAACATTTTAAAGAAAATATCTTTTATTTTTATACTAGAGAGTAGAAAATAAAATTTTGAAATTGAAAATATTTTTTAAAAACAAACTTTAAATTTTTGTTTTTTTTTGGGGGGTGGGGGTGGGTGGGGATGGGGGTGGAGGGGTGGGTCAGGGGTAGGGGTAGAGATGATGAATGGTGGAGGAATTTGGTCTTTGTTGCTATGGAGAAGAAAGACAATAAATAAGAAAAAAATAAAAAATACATATATTTATAAAAGAGATTAAAAATAAAGTTCTAATATTTATTTTTTCTGCTCACTCTCTCAAAGAGAGTGAAATGCACTCTCTTTGCCAGCTAAGCATTCATGGAGGTAATAATTTCAGTTTTAAACACTTCAAAGGGGTAATGGAACTCTCGTGAAGTTAAAGTGTGTAGTTGGAAATCCGAATATAGATTGGAGGGGCTTTTGGCCATTTTCTCTTTTTTTATTTCATAGTTTAGGGAAAGACAAAAATTATATGTTTCGAACATTTGATTTGTAAGTATCTTTTAATTTGGTGTTAATTCGTTTTTGATAAACTAAATGCTAGGTTATTGTATTTCTCTTCTTAGTTCTAGATTGACCTTCTGCAGCAATATTACATCATTTTTTTCTCTCTACACTAAATAATATATTTCTTTAAAAAATTATTTGTTCTCCCTATTTCTTATGATAACTATATGAAGACATTTGAGTAAGTATATTTTTTTTATTGCTTTAAAAATATATAAAGATTCCTAGATGTAGAGACTTATATAACTGAAGTATTTGCGCATTATTATTAAATGCATTAAGAATCACAGTGATCTATATCTACTATATAAGATAAGGTTAGAATACTAATCAAATACAAATTTCTTTTTTAAACAAACTGATACATATGTTACTGCTGGATTTCTTTTTTAATTAGCATTTGTGTGATTCCTTTTTTTGTTAGACGTTATCATATTTTTAATGCGAAATATTTTAACCATCTTTCCACAACTTCTCTTTATTATCTGCAAAAAAAATAGATTCTTCTCAATTTAAAGCATAAACTGCAATATTCTCTCTTATAAAATTTATAATATCATTTTATAATAGGTTAAATCTTGAAATTACTGAATAAACATGTAGTTATGATTACGTTTATCAATAGACCGCCGCAACACGCGAATACATATATTACTATATAAAGAATATGAAAAGAACTCTACAAATTTAGAAAATGAGTATACAAACAACTTTACATCATTCAATTATAGCAATATGATGATTTCACCACTGAGAACTGACCAATTTAAGTATGAAATATGTTTGAGTATTTAATGCGTGTAATCCAGTTGTGAAGGAATGCCACGAAAAAAGGTGGTGTTCTAGTGTATAAACAATTTTTTAGTAGAAAAGTGTGTAGATGTGTGTATAAAGTTGTAAGGATTTCATATCCACAAATAAAGTAGTGTATGCACTTGACATACATTAATTATTGATTCACCCCAAAAATTCGATTAACTACTGTATTAAATTTTATATATACACTGTTTGGAAGAGATAAATAAACCTTTGTAAAATATAGTTTTTAATGACATATTATTCCTTATAACATAGTGAAATTAGTTTATATAATTATATCATACACATAAAATGATTACATTAGTATATACTATTATACGTACTCGCTCTTTACACGGTCAGTTGATAATGTATTGTAAATATTGATTTATTGACAGTTACAAAATTCAACCTACTATAAAATGATTTTGTAAAGTCTACATTAGAAGATGTTACAAGAATATCTATATAAGGGAGGTTAGTGTAATATCTCAAATTACAAGGGAAATTAGTATTATTAAGACAAACTTGAATGGAGGTCTCTGAAATTATTCCTAATTTTTTTTATTTATTTATCCATTTTAAATTCTTTTTCGCATATGAAAAATGTTAAATATTGTTAGGACTCTAATGTTAGAAATTGAAAATTAAAGATTCATGTTAGGACTAGGCATAAGAACTCTTAAATATGTCATTTATTCATTTTTTCCTCACATATATAATTTTGTGATTAGTATGCAAGCCGAAATTATTATTTCCCAATTAGAAATTTTAGCTATAAAAATTCTAGACAACATTGTCACACTTCAAAAGTATGGCTATAGGAATGTCAATTGTATGGTTTATTGAATATAAATTATAGCATGTACAAAAAATGTTACACTTTATAAGTGTTATTGTAGAAGAGTAAAAAGGTTACGGTTTAAAGTGTGGCCCATAACAAAGCAAAGGATACACTTGTTAGTGTAGCTTTATCAAATAAAAGTGTTGCTAATAAGATGCTACAAAGCTTGACCTTTGTACTTCAACGGCCACGATAATCATGCGTAGATGGTATGACACAACACTTAAAAAGCGTGATCATCAAAAGTTACGCATCTTTAGGTCATCCCAAAAAAGCATTGTTGAGAGTCAAAAAGGAGTAATTTCTCCAAACAGTCACTCATGTTTGGGAAATTGCCTTGAAATATCATTTTTGTTTCTTTTAGGACTATAATATCAGTCCCAACTATTCCTATTTCCCTCAAAATATACTTGACACAATAAAAAAATCTTTCTCTCTCTTAATGGGATGGCATATCGCATTATTTCCTTTTTTGAAGATAATTTTTTTTAACTCTTTTAAGCCATTCATATTTTATATCGAATAAAAGATAATTACTTTTTCATATTGTTAAAAAAAAGGAATTTTTATTATTGTTTAAAATATCATGTCACATTTTTAGCTCAATTTACTTTTAATAAATTTACTTTCATTTATTTATTATATTAAAAATAAAGTTACATTTGTATTTATCTATTTTATCATATCAAGAGAAAGATAAAAAGAAATTTTATTTTTACTTTTAGTATTAACTATTCATTCTAAAATATTTCTCAATTTTAGTTGTTCACTTTAGCATATCAAGAGAAAGACAATTTATTTTTCTATTATTACGGTTAACGTTAATTATTTATTCTAAATCATTTTTCAAATCATTCATTTTTAAGTTCTTAAAGAATGTGCAAAGTGAACATTAAAAATAAGTAAAAGTGAACGAAAAAGGAAAAAGAAAAAAAGTAACGTTAGAGAACAGTTTTCGCATACTTGTAAAAAATCAAGAGTATTATATCAACTAACTCAATTCATGGACTTTTTTTCTAGCTACTATTCTCTTCGTCCACTTTTATTTATTCATTATATTATAAATAATTATTCATCTTTACTTGTTTACTTTAAAATATCAAGAGATAATTTATCACTTAATTCCTAATTCACTCTTATTATTAATTATTGTCACGACCCAAAATCACAAGTCGTGATGGCACCTATATATATTTCCAACCGATAGGTAAGTCAACCCAACACTTTTACCAATTTAATTCAATATAAATAAGGAAAAAGTAAGCGACAAGTAGAATATCCCAAACACTAAGTAATTCATAAGTATAAACTGCGAAAAACTAAAATACCACCCAAGATTTGGTGTCATAAGTATAAAAGCTTCTACATTATGATACAAGTCCAAAACTAAATGACAAGTCTAAATGTAAGAAATACCCTGTCTAAATACTAATACAACAGAATAAATTAAAAGATAAATGAAGGTATGGGTCGCAGAATATCCAAGCAGTTCACCACAACTTCGAGATGATCCAAACTTAGACTTAAAAGTTCCATGAGATGCGCTCGTACTCGAAATCAAATCTGCGCCACAAAAGAGTGCAACAAGTGTAGTATGAGTACGAAACCACATGTACCCAGTATGTCTCATAGACTGACCACGAAGAAGTAGTAACAGCAGTATATAAAAAAATAATCCTTTAATTTACAAATCTACATTATACTTCTCAGGCAAATTTCATCAAATATGGATAATCAAATGTCACGCAATGTCTAACACCAATAAAACACATAATCGAATAGAATGAAGAATGTAATGAGATGTAATGCAATGCAACACCATGAAATGATATGCCTCAAATGCCAAGTACTCTCTCAACCGTATTTACACGATACTTCTTGGAAATACATCGAGAGTTCGACCCATGGGGACTCGCGAGGTCTATATACCAACACGAATGATCTCCACGTGTCTGTGCGGACGATTTCAATGCACTATCATAAAATCAACAATCCCCAGCACGAACAATCTCCACGTGCCCAACTTATGATCATAAATCGATCTCAATACGGATGATCTCCACGTGTGAGACTTTTACTCATATTCAATCTCATATCAATGCATGCGCACAATATAATATCAACAAAATAGGGGATGACGATGCATCTCAATCCATCAAATATCGGTATAACATATGATCACCTCAATCATCACAATTTTACGAGTTCAATAAGAAAACACAACCACTCAAAAGAAACAAAATCAATAATACATCAACTAATGTCCATATGCTTTGGCATTCTTAGATTACAATCCGAGATTTCATAGTAATAAACTTTCCATTTTATAACACTGGTACTCGTACCAATGCCTGTTACACCATTGGTACGAGACCCCCATCTTTCTCCCTTACCCATTGTCTATTCTATTTTTAATCTTTAATTAGAAAAACGTCTCTCAACGAAGTTTAGGAAGTCTTAACATACCTTGAATGCCGAACACGTGTCACAAATCCTCAAGATTTCGCCTTTCCCTTTCGCAAAGCTTTAGAACTTTCCCAATCTATCAAGTATGCAATCTTCGTAAGTAAACGAGTTTATAGACACAATTATCGCTATATGTCTAACCTAGACCAAAAAACTCATCCAATAATTAAATTCCTAATCTTGATGCCAATTAATATGTTAACTCTATCATTTCTCAAATTTCAAGTCTAGGATTAAGCCTCAATTCCTTCAAATATTATAAATCTAATGATATTCATATAATACAACACATCTATTATTCAATTACGTATAATAATAATATCATAACTTAATTTTTTAGAGTAACCATAAAGAAGAAAAGAAAAAAAACCAAACTTTAGCATCATTACAAGACAGCAACGTGAACTCGAGAAAACAAAAAAAACATTCATCTTATACCCCTAAATATACTATCCATTAGCTAATTACATCACCTTTAATCACTGTGCAATCATTATTTAATCATTGGCCACCAAGGCCCTTTTTTCCAAATCTAAAATGCTACAGCGTGTATAAATTTGCAGACTTAACTTTGCCAAATTCTAATTCTCTCCTTTTTTTCACAAATCATCATTATAAAAATAATATTAATAGGCAAATATGACATCTATCCATACATACAAATGCATAGAATTGAGGCGTGATTTACCTGAAGCAGCACTGGGTTCCTCCTCGTTCGACTCCGCGTAGGTAAGGTTTTCGTTCAGTTCTCTTTTTTTCTTTCTCCTCTCAAAATTATAGTATAACAACTATTTAATCCTTCTTACTAAATTACACAACTTTAAGTAAATTATTTTTCATATTTTTCTATATCTTTAAAAATTTCTAAAATTCCTTATTTTAATAATGTATCTGTATTAATGTATCCGGATTGGGAAAAATCCCTTATTTTAATAATGTATCTGTATTAATGTATTAATGTATCCGCGCTTTCACTAATATATCCGGATTGCTGCATTAATGTATTAATGTATCCGCGCTTTCACTAATATATCTGGATTGGGAAATCCCTTATTTTAATAATGTATCTGTATTAATGTATCCGCGCTTTCATTAATGTATTCGGATTGGGTTAATTTTAAGGGATTATTGTGATTAAAAAAAAGTAGGAATATATAGTAATTTCATCTTTACACTATGTGATTTATGTAACTTATACTCTCCTCTCAAATTATAATATAGCAACTATTTAATCCTTCTTAACTTATTTCAATATATAGGCCAAGTGATATATGATTTTCAATAAATTTCATATTTGGCCTATTAGTTATCAACTAAATTAATTATTTAAAAGAATACCCATCAATTAAATAACCGTAATTAAACGAATAGTTCAAAAATTCTATTTAAAACTTTACGGGAGGAGTCAAATAGTCTTAGTGCTCAAAATGACATAATGGGTAGTTACAATTATAGTCATTTGTCAATACATTTTTAAAAATATTGAATTTATTATATTCAAGAGTGATGTAGCAAAATTACTATTCTATTTATTATTTCTTAAGAGATGTGTTAAATTAATATTGAACAAATAAAGATGAAAAGATGAATGGAGATAGTAGAAATTAAATTTCTCCCATAGAGAGATTCTAGAACTAAAGATAATAAGATAGTTTAAAAAGATTAAGAAATCAAAAAAGTTATTGTTGAAAAAAGGAATGATGTGACATGGCATCGCATCAAGAGTATGCACTTTGCATATTCTTTAAGAAATCAAAGAATGAATGATTTAGAATAAGTAATTAATGTTAAATGTAATAATAGAAAAAATAAATTGTCTATCTCTTAATATGCTTTGTAAACAACTAAAAATAAGAAAATAATTTAGAATGATTAGTTAATACTAAAAATAAAAATAAAATATTGTTTTATCATTTTCTTGATATAATAAAATAGATAAATACAAATACAACTGTATTTTGAATATAATAAATAAATAAAAATAAATTTATTAAAAGTAAATGGGGTCAAAAATATGACATGACATTTGAACAACAATAAAAATTCCTTTTTTTTTAACAATATGAAAAAGTAATAAATTTTTATTGTGTATAAATTATGTGGCTTAAAAGAGTTAAAGAAGAAGAAATAATGTGACATGTCATCCCAATAAGGAGAGAGAAAGATGTTTTCTTAGGACCCGGCTTCTCTTCCGTGGCCGATCTCTCCGGTTGCTCCAGTGGGGTCTTAAATTTCTTACACGTGTTCCTTGTATAATCTGAGGGACAAGATTTATTTTGTTAACTAAAAGCCTTAACCCAGGTTAATTTATTCTTTCTCTTCCCCACTTCTCTCTCAAACAAAAAAACTCCAAGGTCAGTTCAACCTATTAGCTATTCCTTTCGCTCTGTCATATAACCCTCTCTGCTTTCTATCGAGAGAGATTGAGTGAGTTTCGAATCAATCACAATTTCAGTAATATTTGGAGAAGTGTATTCGCTATTGTTTACAAAGAAAAGTAACATTGTAAAAAGCAAAATTTAATTTACAAGTGCATATGAAGGAAAAATTCAGAAAATAAATCAATCTCGGATAAATTCCATAACCATGGAAAGAACAAGTGAAAAAGCAAAATCCACAAAAAAAGAGAATATCATCAGGAATCTCAAATTCTTCATCCAAAGTGTATCACTCAAATTTTTTATTTCCCAATTTACAGGTATAGATGTTTCAACTTTCAAGTACTACCGAGTCCCTAGCTTTTTAATATATGATATTTGCAGATTAATGAAATTAAAAGGCACAGTTTTAAAGATGTAGTATTTCTCCAGATTTAATTTGGCCATTACAACTTTGAACAATAAGATACAAATTTATCCTATCACTGTTTCTGTTTAACCTTGCCCCAAAGTAAGAGAAGACACCGCTGGTTTGGTAGATTTCAAAAAATTTGAGAGGGTAATTAGTTTGTCTGCAACAAAGATGGGGAATTGTTTGATAGTACATGAGAGAAAAGTGGGGAAGAGAAAGAATAAATTAACCTGGTTAAGGCTTTTAGTTAACAAAATAAATCTTGTCCTTCAGATTATACAATGAACACGTGTAAGAAATTTAAGACCCCACTGGAGCAATCGGAGAGATCGGCCACCAGAGAGGAGCCGGGTCCGTTTATAGTGTCAAATATATTTTGGGGAAATATATAAATAGATAGGTGATATTGTAGTTCTTAAGGAAATAAAAGTGATATTTCTAAGCAATTTCCCAAATATGAGCAAGTGTTTTTAAAAAAATACTTAGTCAAAAAGGATAGCCTTTTATCGAAGGCCACACTTTGTACTAGTTTAAACCACACTTAGGGACTAAAGCCTAAAATGCTATAGTGTTCCTTCATTTTTTTAAAATTATTTATTATTTGTTAATTTTTTATTCTTTGTTAGTTGTATTAATTGTTCAATTGTTATGTGTCGTTTAGTTAGCTAATTTTAATTTTTAATGTGTCATTTAGCTATTTAATTAATTGCTAGTTTTTAAATATTATTAATTTATTAATTATTGTTAGTTATGTGAGGGTTTGAATTGGTAATTTTACTAGATCCTTATGGTTCCCCAACTAGTGTACTATGCAGATCCTTGTACTAGCACTACTGAGAGGGCACACTTGATTTGGTTAGAGGTGTTCTGAATTTCAGTCGAGGTGAGCCAACCACATCTGTTTAACGTATTATTTTATGTTTCTATGATGTGTCTCTAGACTTTTGTACTCAAATTTTATTCACTTCGTCTATCTTTGCTTGTCTACTATATATTCTATTTTGAAATGTCCAATAATACTTGTTCAGTTTATAAAATCAATGAATAATTTATCATGTTGTGTCTATCTTACCGTTACTATTAAATATTATTCATTTTTCAATGTTTAGATGACTTATATTTAGTAAGGGTGATTAGGTAAAATTACATTTATCATTTACTGCTTCGTATTAGATAACCCTTTGCTATATTTAATTTGTTGGGTTATGGTAATGGTTGGTTTCACACTTTAGTACCTTATATTTTGGCTTTGGATGTTGTTATTGGAGTTTTAGACTTTTATCTACTATGTCATGTTACCTTGGTTATAGATTCGTGTTGGAAACAATGAATAGAAATAGTCACCTAACGGGTAAAAGCTCTTTAGGTGTCGGTCGTGGTTCATGAAAAAAGATTGTGAGATAGGATTATATATCAATAAAGTCATTGAACTTTTAACTATTTAAAGTTGTGATATATATTACTTACTAAACATATAAATTTCATTGTACTTACAAGTTACAACCCCACCCTTCTTTTTTTTGTATAAAGGGAGTAGTTAATTACTTTGTTTTGATTTTCTAGTTTGTTCAGATTTACCAATATTAGTTGGGAGAAATCTCAAGACCAGTTTTTGGCTTCGCTTGAGATAGTGAATTGAATGAAACATTTAACAAAGTCTACAATTAATAACATAGTTGAAATGTCTTTGTTTTAGACAAAGACATTCCTACTGTCCCTACCAAACATATACACTTATTTACTTTCCTTAATGTAAAATCTTGTGAAAGTGTCCTCACTTTCTCCCTTCTTGTTTCTTAATTATTAGACACGTGTGCATATATACACACATATATATATATATATATATATATATATAAGTCATCATCACCTACTGCATACTTGAAAGTTACTCCTATATATGGGACTTCTACCAAATCCAACCAAAAATAGTTCCACTCTGACTAAATTGAAATAATTATGAATTCAAACATGTAACTCACCAGGGTGGGTGAAAATTATGGAAAATTCTATTCAAATTCAATAGAAATTAAAAACAAAAGTTTGGTGGTTTTTTTTATTTACTTGAACGGCTTAGGATATAATTATCTAATACATATACATACTGGTGAAGGTAACATGTGCTCAGCGAAATAATTATAGTACGCGCAAATTAATCCATACACAATAGTACGTTGTTGTGTCTCAGTCCCAAGCAAAAAAGAATTGACTATATGAAACCTTACTATCTATGTTACATCATTTAAATTCAATTCATTGCAATATTATATGAAATAAAAATTTAAATAAAATGCACTAAAAGTTCTCTTATTTTTCTACATGCATACAAATCTTTGGTATTATTAAAAGACTCCTATAGAATATCGAGCCTAAAGCAAATGTACTTAAAACATAATTCTATATAACAAAAATAGCATCATCACCTACATAGATTTTGCTTTGGACACCACCATTAATATCATAAATAAAAGAGCAAAGTATTGAAAACACTTCTGAACTTGCCACAAGTTATTAGTTGTGTTCCTAAACTATTGACAGCCTTAAAAGCACCCCTCTAGCTACTTGACTAACTAGCTTAGATACACCCTTGTTCAGCCACATGACATAGCAAGTGATCTAAAACTCTTGTAAGAGCATGAAGTTCTTATTAAAAATCGAGAGAAGTGTTGAAAATACCCCTAAACTTGACGGGAATTTAGAGGTGTATTTCACTCATGTTTCAAGATTGGGGGTGTGTTTAAGTTCAGTTAGTCAAGTTAACGGTTGTTTTTAAGGCAGTCGATAGTTCAAGGATGAAACTAATTATTCGCGCCGAGTTTAGGGGTGTTTTCAATACTTTTCTCTAAATAAAACAAAAAACAATTACTCAGAAAGCAAACCTAATATAGGTAACACTACTAAAAGATTAATATTTTCCCACTGAAAATTTTTCAGTGGCTATTTCCATCATATTTTGATTGAATTGGTGTAAAAAGAAAAAAAATAGTAAGTGTTTCATATGGAAAAATTAGAAAGAATAATCTCTTGTCCATCATGTATTTTCTCAATGAGCTGATTCAATAAAAAATGAGTGCGAAAAATCATATTTTATTTCATAAATTTCTCAGTGATTCACGGTGGAAAAACCTTTATTTCTTAGTAGTGTATATATGTGAGACTAACTTTAACAATTACTTAGGATGATAACCGAATGATATTGTTAGAAAAGTTTAAATAATATTTATGTCTGTTGCTATGTCATTTGTCAAAGTGTCATCTTTTTACAGGAGAAATGTTACACTCAATTTTGAGGCAGGAAAATATGAAGACTCACCAAATCTTTGCTTCAAGATTCAGAAAGGCCAACAACAATATAAAAGACAGTCCTATGAAGAAAAGGAGACAACAAACTTTATATATATTTCTTTTTTTCTTGTACCAACTAACCAGTTGGTAAATAACAATCCCCATAATATTGGGATTATTAATTGAACATCTTTGAGGCCAATTTTCTAAAGAAAAATGAGGACTTATTTGATCACTCTAGTTGGCCTTTTGTTTGTGTTATTTTCTTATGCAGGTAAACTTGAAGTTTTAATTTATAGATTCAATTAATTGTATTCATCTTTTGTTCTTTTCTTGTTGTATGTTGTAAAAATTAGTATGTGGATAAATGTTGCAGCTGCTTATGATCCATTGGATCCCAATGGGAATATAACTATTAAATGGGATGTAATGTCTTGGACTCCTGATGGCTATGTTGTAAGTTTCCTTTCCTAATTCTCATGAGTTAACTATTTCATGATCACCATATATATTGATATTGTGACAAGTAAATTAATCTCATGAATTCATTAGGTTACTTATTAATGATATACCTCTAAATTATGGTATACATGACCTGATTGTGTGAGTATTTTTTACACTATTAGGATATATATATGGAACATAAACTCGTTACCTTTTAGCTGATCTGATAGTGTAAAAACATTTTTACATTGTCATTACCTAAAGCATTTTTGTGTGCACGGGGATAATCCAATGTATATTGAACTCATATTTTCAAAAATACATTAAATATGATGATAAGAATTTTAAACTTGAATCAATCAAATTTACATTGTGAATTTGTCCCTGCTCCTAGGCTGTGGTATCGATGAACAACTTCCAAATGTACCGACACATTATGAGCCCTGGCTGGACATTAGGCTGGACATGGGCCAAGAAAGAAGTGATATGGACTATGATTGGTGCTCAAGCTACAGAACAAGGTGATTGCTCCAAATTCAAAGGAAACATCCCACATTGTTGTAAGAAGACTCCCACTGTTGTAGATATGCTCCCCGGAGTACCTTATAACCAGCAATTTACCAATTGTTGTAAAGGTGTGTTAGTATCAAGATCTAAAGATTGAAATTAGATTGGTAGTTTTTAGAAGGCTCACAACTCATTCGTTCGTTCGTTGTATTTTTGAAGGCGGAGTTTTGGCTTCTTGGGGCCAAGATCCTCAATCTTCTGTCTCTGCTTTTCAAGTTAGTGTTGGACAAGCTGGTACTACAAACAAGACTGTAAAACTCCCCAAGAACTTCACTTTGCTTGGACCTGGACCAGGTTACACTTGTAGCCCTGCAAAGATTGTCCCACCGACCAAGTTCTTCACACCTGATCTAAGAAGGAAAACACAAGCACTGAGTAAGTTTTAGTTCATCAAATAGACTTGCTTCTGCTTTTCAGCTTCTTTCTTACTCCGCGTGTGTTTGGTGTGTTAGAAGTGATCATTTTTGAGGAAAATGTAAGCCATTTTCTGGTGTTTGTTAACAAGTAAATCAGTTTCCAAGAAAAAACATTTTCAACCACAAGTCAAAAGTAATTGCCTTATCATTTTCCTTACAACTAGTTGCTCCGTTTGTCTTACTTCCCTTTTTAATCCATTTCAACATGACTGTTTCTTTCCTTGTTTGATAACTCCTTAATTCTAACTTTCCTTAAGACGACAAGATTAAAGAATATTTTGGTACATTCTACATATCTTTAGTTTAAGAGCACAAGATTCAAAAATCTTTGTTACTTTCTTAAACTTTGTGCCACGTCTAAATCAGACAAACGAATTGAAACGAAGGGAGTATCTTTTAACTTCTAAATTCATATTACTTATTCAAACTAATTCTTATACATTATGTTCATCTTTAGTTCTCTGAATTTTCAACAAAACTCTCGCGGAACCTCAATTTACCAATATAATTATTATTAATCTCTAATATATAAATATATTTCACTCACAAAGCAAACACCAGAAAACACTTCCCATGAAAGTATATTTTTCAGGAAGACCGTTCTCATGAAAAATAACTTGTGTTATACCAAACACACACTAATAAAAAATAACTATCATGAATTGTTGGAAATTATGTTGATGAATATTTTCTTGTAATTAACTATAAAATACTTTGTGTTTTGTGCAGTGACATGGAATGTAACATGCACATACTCTCAGTTTGTAGCCCAAAAACACCCAAGATGTTGTGTCTCCCTCTCAACTTTCTACAATGAAACCATTACTTCTTGTCCTTCTTGTGCTTGCGGTTGTGAGAACAAACACAGATGCATCAAGTAAGTCTCTCGTGATTATTTTTACTGTCAGTGTATATAATTTAAAGATTACTGATTCTCTTGTGACACAAACACAGGAGCGATTCCAAACTACTCAGTATGGTGGGGGTAAACACTCCACGAAAAGACAATGCACCATTATTACAGTGCACACAACATATGTGCCCGGTTAGAATCCATTGGCACGTGAAACTCAACTACAAGGAATATTGGAGAGTCAAGATTACTGTTACCAACTTCAATTACAGGGTCAATTACACACAATGGACTCTTGTTGCTCAACATCCAAATCTTAACAATGTAACTCAAGTTTTTAGCTTTGATTACAAGCCTCTCGTTCCATATCAATCGATAAGTAAGTCCGTAAACTCTTTGAAATATTGCATCAATATAAGAGCTAATTTCATGCGTGGTTATCCACTATAACATTAAAGTCACAAAACAATCTTAGTCACATTATACTATTATACTAGGTAAAGTTCAGTTACTTTAACGTGACAAATAAATAATCTTGTGGCTTTACTTTTATAGCGAGTGAAATTAATCTTATATGCAAAAAGTAGCATGGCGTGGAAAAGATGTTAATAAAACTTCTCGTGCTGCAGATGACACAGGAATGTTCTACGGTATGAAGTTCTACAATGACTTACTTATGGAAGCAGGGCCAGCGGGAAATGTTCAATCAGAAGTGCTTCTCCAGAAAGATAAGGATACTTTTACCCTTAAACAAGGATGGGCATTTCCTCGAAAAGTATACTTCAATGGCGATGAATGCATGCTACCACCGCCAGATACTTATCCATACTTAACCAATTTTGCCCACCAGAATCTGGTTGCTTTTTCGACATTGTTTTGTTCTATGCTTTTGATTATACTTGTTCTGTTTTGATCATTTCTCTAGTTTGTCTACAAGTACAAATTTTGAAGCCAAGCAACCATTTCAGTTGTATTGGTAATACAGGTACTTGAAAATTCTTTGATAGAACAAGATGTCATGAACTTGTATTACTGCAATCTAGAGAATTTGAGCAAGCTGGTTCATGACAATATTGAAAACTTTGTTCACATCAGTGAGATTGTCCCGAAATGCTAGAAATTGCTTAAATTAAATGCTTCATAGAACATTGCAAAGTGTTGTCAATAACACAGAAAACACGAGAGAAACTGAAGAATGATTATCTCAATTTGTTGACTCAGTACATTCGATTACATTGGTATTTATACACAATAGAAATAAGAGATAAAACGAAGCAAATTATTCTACACCTAGTAGGTTTTGCCTAAACCTTGTATTTGTATTAAGAAATTTACTAAATATATAAAAATACTTAACTATTGAATTCTATTATTATTATCTATCAACTTGAGATTGTTATAGACTTGTAGGAACCCATAAACTGCAAATCCTGAATTCACACCGAGTTGCACCATATAGAACAAAAAGAAAATGATTCAAGAAGCATTCAACTCCATTTCCCGAGAATTTAAGACACATGAATTTGAAGCTCTATCTAATCTTAAATGGTCTTTATTTTCAAACAGCTCTAGGAACACTGTGAGCTTGAGAAAAAAACAAAATAATATGATTTTAGTATGTAAGAAAAACATGTGATACAACAGCTAGGGGAAATCTACTGATAGGCACTGACCAATTCCAAGTGATAAGACTTCTATGTGTTAGCAAAGAAGAATGTCATAGAGAACACAAGTGTCACTACTAATTTAAGCAACGAGACTTTCCACTGGGAAGCAGCATTCAGCATATATAGATCTGCATCAGGAGGTGGCATAGCAGAAACATCGTTTGACAAATGTGGATATGCCTCAGAAGGTGGCATGATGCAGTTATCACCGTTGAAATAAACTCTGCGAGGGAAAGCCCACCCCTTATCTAAAGTGAAATTTGATGTGTCTTTTCGGAGTAGAAGTTCGAACTGGACATTTCCTGAAGGACCAGGTTGCACGAGCAGATCATTGGAGGATTTAACACCCCATAACATTGCAGTATCATCTGTGAAAAAGGTCAGGAGTTTAGTCATATATAAGGAAACTTACTCAATAGAGTAATATTCCAACCAAAAGAATGGCAAAAAAAAAAATATACAGCAAAACGCAATTGAGGCCCCAGATATAAGGACAAAGGAATTTAACAAATTTAAAATAAGTGAGGCCAAGTGCTCAGTCTATTTCGCAGCTAGCTTCAGGGCTTAAGTGCACCTCAAGTGATCGTTTGATCGATTCTAGATTAAAGTACGGGGATGCTGTGGAAGTCTATCTAATGTCTAAGTAGTAGCTGTTTATTAGGTAACACAAATGAAACAATATACACATTTATAATTAGATAGAGAACTTACTTATCTCTCCATAAGTAGTTAATGACTTATAATTAATGTCGAAAAGCTGAGTGATGTTATCAAGGTTGGGATGTTGGACAACTAAATTCCATTGTGTGTAATTCATATGGTAATTGAAGTTTGTTATAGTGATCTTAACCCTCCAATAATCCTTGTAGTTGAGCTTCACATGCCAATGAATTCAAACTGGGCACATATGATCTGTGCACTGGACCAAAGGAGTAAAGTTGTTCTTCCCACGGTCCGAAACAATTGAAGCTAGGTGCGGCTTTTCTGGCCTACAAGAAAACAAAGGGGAAGTACACTGATATTAAATTACAAAAGAATTCGAACAATTAAGGCGTGACCTAAAGAAAAATTGAAGAAAATATATTCTAGGACATACTCCACACAACTTCCCGGCTTAGTGCCATTATTCTTGCAGCCACAAGCACATGTAGGACATGGTACAATTGTGCCATTGTATAACGATGATAGGGAAACGCAACATGTAGGATTATTGTGAGCCATGAACTGTGAGTATGTGCATGTGACATTTCAAGTCACTGTCATTAACAACACAGAGTTTAGAAGTTATCCTGTATAAAACTGCAACTTCATTCATCTTAATGAGCATGATATTAAAGTTCTAATTAACTTACTCATAGCCTGTGTCACTCTTCTCCCGTATGGAGTAATAAATTTAGTTGGTTTAACAATTTTAGCAGGTTCACAAGTATATCCAGGTCCTGGTGCATATAAGGTGAAGTTCTTAGGTACTCTAACTGTGTTGTTGGTTGTTCCAGCAGAACCGACACTGAGTTGGAATGAACTAATGGCATTTGCAGGATCCTGGCCCCATGAGTTGATAACTCCTCCCTTGCAGCAATTTGCAATCTGCTGGTTGTGAGGAGTTTCAGGCAACAAGTCAATAACTGTTGGATCCTTGTTACAGCAATGGGGAATATCTCCTTTGAATTTTGAGCAATTACCTTTCTCCGTAGTCTGACTTCCAGCATGTTCCATATCACCTCATCCTTTGCCCATGTCCATTTAAACCTCAGCCTGGTGGTTGAATATGCCTATATTGCTGGAAGCTGTTTATAGTCACCACAGCCTGTCCAAATAACCAAAAATGGTAAATGCTAATAATGAGTTTACCAAGAAGTTGTCAATGCACTATAGGATAGACTGAACACTAAGGTCCAAACACAGAAGGAAATAATAAATTACTCCTTACAACATATCCATCCTGTGTCCAGCTGATGACATCCCATTTTATTGTGATGTTCCCATTGGGATCAAGTGCATCAAAGGCATCTGGAATTAAAATGCAACAGATGGTAAAACAAACACACAAATCTTCTAGTAAAAGAAAAAGTTAATACGTGTTGTTTTAACAAAGACAAATTAATGGAAGAAAGTTAAATGATTTAGTAAACTTTCCTTTGGCTTGATCTCTTTTAATTAAAAGGTAAAAATACTCTAGTGTAAATACACTGAAATCTAACATGTGTGACTAATTATGCCATATTTACAGAAATATAGTTCCTAATATCTCATTTTAGCACACACATTGGCTCTAATATATGTAATTTTCCCTTCATGCACTTTTCCTCCGGAAAAAAGGGGGGAAATCAATCAGAAAAACATTAAAGATCTACTTTTGAGCTTCAAATTTCTCTATAGAAGGCCAAAGTTGTACTCAATTTGATTTTTCTTCCTTGATAAGAAATATATAATGTTTAAAATTATAGGTTAAACTCTTTGCTCTAATTGTGTTTGGTATAACAAAAGTCATTTCTCTAGAAAATGTTTTCCAATGTTTGGTTAGTTAAATCGAAACTATTTTTTTTTGAAAAACTGTATATGTTAAAGATTAATAATAATGCCAGCAAGCTAAGAGAGTTTTTAGATACAATCTTTTAGTACTAAAGATTAATAATAATGTGCAACTGTTAGTAGAAGCAAGCAATATGAAATTAAAAGTTAAAATAATAATATGTAAGAGAAATAAGTAAGGGAGTCATAATTTGATGGATTTTCCTTGGAAAACATTTCATGCATGTAACCAAACACCAGAAAATTACTTATCCATTTTGCATCCTTAGAGTTTGTATACAATTAATTATCAAGAACCAATTGTAAGACTCTGATTAAAAAAAAAGAATGAACAAAAGTTGAGAATTAAAGTTCGTGTTCAAACCTGTTGAGTAATAGCAAAAGAAGAGTAATAGTAGTACAGAAGTGGCATTCAACTTTGAAGGAGATCTGAAGAACTTCATTATTCCTGCAGAATTAACTTCCAGAGTCAAACTCAATAGGAGACGAATTAATTAAAGTTCATAATGGTGGTGAGTGGCAAGTGATTAATTCCATGCTCACATGCCATGTTACTATTTGACTTTAAATTGTGTATATTAAGGGTATATAAATTTTTTACAGCCATGCCCTTCAACTAGGCCCCTCACATATGCCCTCTAATTTTGAGTGTATATAACTAGACATTTAAATTTGTATAAAATTGAACAATTAGACGTGTCTTTTTAAATTTAAATATTTTGTTATTGGATGAATGTATGATATAATTATTTTTCTTTCTAAAAAAATAAATTTAAATATTTAGTTAAAATATTATGATCTAAAGTATTCTAAAAATAGTAATAAATTATGATTTCAAAAATAAAATAGTTGTCAAGTAAATGTTTATTTATGTATAAATGAGTGTAGTTGTTAAGAAAAAGTTTTATGGTTAGAGTTTATCCACATTCGGGGTTTATATTATATTAAGGAAAAATTATGCGGCTAAGCAAACATATATTACTTAATTATTTAACATAGCAATAGTTTGAATAATTTACTGCTCGCCACTAATCTAACCATATTTACGTTGACCACGTTCGTTTTTGTATAATTCTGTTTCCACACTTATACAAAGTTATACATTCTCTCTCTCCATAATCTTTTTACTTATTCTTCTCCTTACTTCACTCAAGCACAATCAAATTTTAAAATTTTAAAATTTTCTTCTTTCCCTCTCAAATTATGCAGCCAAGTTTTCAGGGCAACTTCTAGCAGTTTCAAATTATTTTATTTTTATTTTTATCTCTTATTGCAGTTTCAATCTTCTTCTTTTTTTATTTGTATTTGTATATCACACTGATTTCTTTTAGTTTTTCAGTTTTCTTCTTAGATACAGTCAAAATCATAGATGAACAAAGCCCTTTCAAGAGAATCACTCGAGGTATACAAACGCATTCAAAAAAAAGTTGAACAATTTTCCATCTTTTTCTTTGGGTCTAAATCAAGATTTCCATTAAATTGCAGAATCTCTTGCTAAATTCAAGTTAATCAACAAGAAATTAGATCAAAGCACTGTAATGACCAAGTGAAGATGCAACAACTTATGCATGTTTTTAATTCCAAAATTGAGAAAAAGAAAAAGGAGATAAACAGAAAGAAGACGATTCAGACGATGTTCTGATTTTTTTTAAAAAAAATGTAAAGTAAAAAAGAAATTGCATCTACAAGCAATAAATCGAAATCATCATCTAAAGAAGATGCCCAACTGATTCAATGGACCAACAAGATGGGGAAGGAATTGCGGTAACTTGTATAAATTAATTTGTATATATTGTTGAAGTTGTTCTTGTTATTTTTGTATAATAGAACATATTTTTTTGATTTACACCTAAGTTTTTCAGATTCTCAGTTGTAAATATACAATAGATTCATGAATATTTATCAATTAATTTCCTTGTTGAGATGTTTTACGATTTGTTGAGATATTTGGTTTGTATAAATTATGAAAAAAAAAATCTATTTGTATAATTTCTGAAATTTTATATAGTTACTCTGTTCATATATTTGACTAGTCACTATTTTTTTATTTTATATAATATCAGTGTAATATTCTGAAAATTTCTAAGCTAAAATTTGAATCATTCTTTATTTGCGTATAAGGTCGTATCGGGTGATTCTTAAATTATTCTTAGGTGTTAAAGACCAATTCTTTAGTGTGGGAATGGATTTGGATATGAATTAAGGTCACAAGAATCCCTAGCACAAAGTTGAGTTGAAAGCTTCCTTACCAATTAAGTTTGGATATAAGATTCTACTTAGGTTAACTTCAAATGATCATCTCTCTCAGAACATAATGAATTAGATGGTCCATGACCTATTAAATTTAAAGGTCTATGAGGCTTCTTTCCAACGCCACCAAGTTTGCCTCATTTCAAATTTGGAGTAAGAAGTTATGACCACTTTACCAGAGACTACCACAACAGAGTTTTCTGAGTCAGTGATTTACGAGTCACTTCTACGGGCCATAGAAAGAGCTACGACATATACTGTCAACTCGTGGAAAAACATCAGAGAGTCAAATTTTGAGGTCCAATTCCTATGGACCCATCTACAGGTCGTAGAAACTTCTACAGACCGTAGTTTGGACCTGTAGGATGAACTTCTGAGCTTTAAAATTCAATATGAATTCTACAGATTGAATCTACGGTCTGTGGAAACTTCTACGGGTCATAGTTTGGACTCTTAGAATGAACTTATGAGCCTTAAAATCTAATATGAATTCCAAGGATGGGATCTACGATCTTTAGAACAAACCATGAACCGTAGATGGCCTCGTAAAAAGTTTTCATCAACTTTTTAAGAGGGGTAGTTTAGTTTTTTTCCACCCTTTCTAAGCCTAACCCACAATGTTATTACACCTAAATAAGGTTCTAAACAATATTAATTGATCCTATTTCTCTCATTAACACTTCCAAGTCTTAGAGCAAGGATCCAAGAGGAGAAAACTAAGGTTTTCAAGCGTTCTTCTAGTTTCGTCAAGAACCTTGTTCTTCCAGATATGTAAGGCTATTCATAGTGATGGACTGAGTTCATCCTCACACCCTACATCTCAATTTAGTCTGTAAGATTTTACTCTAGGGTTATACCCTTAGTTCCGAGAATTCTTGATATGAGTTAAGTTAATGATTCCGAGTTCTAAATTCTTGATTATGAGTTGCACTATGTTATGCCTTGAGATCTTTGAGTTGTTTGTCATGTTTATATTCCCACATGAACCCTAATTACAGAGTTTTGATTGAGAGTCAGTTGAACAAGCAATTTTTCATACATTAATTTTTAAAGGCTAAAAGTGAGTTCAAGAGCAAGTTTAAAGTACAATTTTGAGAAGAGTTCAAGGGAACTAAATGATTCCCAAAATGTATCATTTTTACATTGAGAAAGAGAGCACTATTTTTAGAAAATTATAAGAGTATTTCAGACAGAGTTATTACAGAGCAGTTACCTCTTAAAGAGGCCCCTCCTGAGAACTTATCTCAACTCAGAGAGAGTATTTTTATTTGAGCATTGAGTTATATATTTTGGGAATAGTATTGAGCACCGATATGAAGAAGAGTTCAAACAACTCACATTCCCCATAAATCACGTAGCCAGCGTGGATTAGGATCACACTGATTTTGGGCGACTCCTCACTGCCTTTGAGCAGACCTTTATAGTGAATTCATGAGTTGAGTTTGTTCTATACCCCAGTAAGGTATATGACAGTTCTGACGGCGTGGGCGAGAGATGTATCATCACGAGGCTCATAGTGATAGTTGTTGGTTAGAGAAACTCCATAGTAAAGTAAAGAGTACTTTAATTTTATTTCTATTGTACTTTTACATACAGTTTAGCGAGTTGAGTTATCATATCTTTACTTGTGAAGTTTTAAATGATCTTATCTCTATTTATGCTTTGCATTTAGTTGAGTATTGTTTCAGTCTCTTTAGTTCAGATATTTCACTTCGGCTATATTACATATTCGTACATTTAATGTACTGATGTCATTCGACCTGCATCGTCTTATGATGCAGATACATGTGTTCATGATCATCAACAAGCACTTCAGTGAGATCACTTTGCACACCTTGACAACTTTTGGTGAGCCCTCCTTGCATTCCAGGAGACTCTATTTTTGTCTTTCAATTTAGTAGTTTTGAGGTGACGTGGGTCTTATCTCGACATCCATGTTGAACAATAGAGGTTTCATAGAAAGATAGTGTTGAGGATTCTCTTAGTATTTCATTTCCGAACTAGTTTTGCAAACTATTATTATTTTCAGGCTATTTTGAGATAGTTTGAGTTGAGAAGTTTTGAGACTATTAATTTAAATTTTGTTTAAAACCTATATCTGCTTGAGTCAGTCTTCCGCTAAGTAGCCAGCTAGGCCAAGGATTCTCTTGGGAACCAGCGAGGGTTCTTGAGTGCCGGCCACGTCCAGGGTGTAGGCTCGAGGCATGACAACCTTGTTATCAGAGCACAGAGTTCAAGTGTCCTAGGGTGTCTTTGAAGCCGTGTCTAGTAAAGTCCTTCTTATCAGTGTGAAGCGCGTCACATCTACAATAGGGAAGCTACAGGATATTAGGAATTGTCTCTTTTCTTCTTATTTGCTTGAGTTAGTCTTCCGCTAAGTAGTCAGCCAGACCAAGGGTTCGCTTGGGGACCAGCGAGGGTTCTCGAGTGCCGGCCATGTCCAGAGTGTAGGCTTCAGATGTGACAATCATCAAGTATACGTTCCAGCTATTATTTGTATTATTTTAGCATTATTGAGGTATTTGTATAATTTGTTTTGTATATTTTTTTTGTGATTTGTAGTTCGATCAATACATTTCACATTATGTTTTAGACAATTCTATAGATTTAGCATAATAATGTTTATTTCGGCTTTCTTACTTTTTAGACTTTATTTGTATATTTTCAATAATTATATACAATTATTTTTTTGTATTTGTATATTATCAACAAGTATACATTTCAGCTATTTTATATATATTTGTATATTTATTAAGTCATTTTTGACATGTTTATTTAGGAAGTTAAATTTATCTTTCTTTATTTGACAAAATTCATATTTGGTAAGAAATTCTAATTAAATACAATAATCATGATTTATGTAATTGTTTTGCTTTTTAATAACCTAAATTACTGCCTCATTAATTAATTTAAGAGTCCAATTTATAGAAAAAATAAATTTCCAGTGAGATATACAATAGCTACGCTGCGTAATTAGGCAAACTGTAGCTAAGGAGGCTCATTATGTTTCAACTCTTAGATATTTATGAAATTTCCCCTTATATTAAAGCATACTACTAATTACTACCGTGGAGTTATAAAGTAAACAGAAAATGTGTAGTAAGTTAATATTTAGTGATAAACATCTTTCTAGTCAATAATCGGGAATAACTTTTTCTCTTATCCTGATAAGTAATTTTATAGATTAATCAACAAACTTTGAATTTTATTGCACATACCATAAAATCGTTAGGTAATTTATGATTGACGAAATAATTTTTATTCCCTAATGGTTTTCTAATAAGCAATCATGGATCAAATGATTAAAATTCTCTCATTGATAAAATAATAATAATCTTATAATCAAGCAAATTAGATAATAATGTTGTATTATTTTTCTTTAACATTTTGTGTAGTAATGCAATGTATTAGTAGGATCTACAATGACAAGACTTTAACTCTACTCAAGTCTTGTTTTCTTCTTTACAAATTAAGAAGTTTGATCCACAATTGCAGGAAGAGAAGCAATACTAGGAGAAGAATTAGTCAAATCATTGATTCCTTACCTCTTAATAACTTGAACAAAATCTCACCAAATAACTTTTTCTTGAACATTTTACTATGCAAACAACATTCCTAATTTTTTTCCCTTAACATTTTGATTAATGGGTCCTACAGAAGGAGATGAAAACAGTCATGAATACATGACAAAGATCAAAAGGAAAGAACTTGGAATATCTTGCACATTGAACACAGAGGTAGGAGCTGTTTTAGCGGTGATTCGTCGTTCCCCTGAAGGAAATTTGCATTTCTACCATCCCCCTGAAGAAAACTATGATTCACAAATATCACATTCATTGAAATCACTAAGATCACTCATCTTTAATCCACAACAAGAATGGCTAACAATAGATCCTATGATATACCTTTCGCCTTTTCTTGACGTCGTACAAAGTGATGATGTTCCTTCTGCAGCAACAGGAGTCGCTTTATCATCTATCCTTAAGATCCTCAAGCTTGAAATTTTTTACCACAAAAGTCCGGGAGCAAGAGAAGCTATTAATTCAGCTGTCACTGCTGTTACCGGTTGTCGTTTGGAAAAAACTGATCCTGTCTCTGAAGATGCTGTTATGATGAAAATTTTGCAGGCTTTGACAGCAATTATGAACCATCCTTCTTCTGTTTTGCTCACGGATCAATCTGTTTGCACCGTTGTGAACACGTGTTTTCAAGTGGTTCAGCAGTCAGCTAACCGGAGTGATTTGCTTCAGCGTAGTGCTAGATATACAATGCATGAGCTGATACATGTAGTATATCAGCGTTTGCCTGAAATAGAGGTGAAAGATTGGGAAGATTCCGAGTCAGATACCGAGGATGGGAACTTGGATTCGGGGTATGGGATTCGTTCTGCTGTTGATATATTTCATTTCTTGTGCTCGTTGCTCAACGTAGTTGAAGTCATGGAGACTGATGGAAGCACATCTCAAACTTCTGATGAAAATGTTCAGCTTTTCGCCTTGGTTTTGATCAATTCTGCTATAGAATTAAGTGGTGATAGCATAGGTAAGCATCCAAAGCTCTTGAGGATGATTCAAGATGACCTTTTCCATCATTTGGTTCATTATGGAACGTCCTCGAATCCACTTGTATCCTCCATGATTTGCAGCATTGTGTTAAATATTTATCACTTTCTTCGCAGGTTAGTAGTTCAGAGGCCAAGATTGTTTCCTAAGTGTCAACTAATCCATGTTGAATGCCAAAATTGATTACATTTTATCTTCTTCTGATCATATTCAGGTCGGTTCGTCTTCAATTGGAAGCTTTTTTCTCATTTGTGTTGCTTAAAGTGGCAAGCTTTGCGAATTCGCTTCAACTTCAAGAAGTAGCAATCGAAGGAATAATAAATTTTTGCAGACAACCAAGTTTTATAGTTGAAGTCTATGTAAATTATGATTGTCATCCCATGTTCAAAAATGTTTTCGAGGAGATTGGAAAGTCTCTTTGCAGGCATGCATTTCCTACTGGTGGATGTTTGACAAGTTTACAAGTTCAAGCCTTTGAAGGACTAGCAGTGATTATCCATAACATAGCTGATAACGTTGACAAGGACGATGATTCGACACCTTCTGGACCGTATCCTGTTGAGATATCCGAGTATAGACAATTCTGGGACGAGAAGTCGAAAGAAGATGAAGAAAACTTAGAGAATTGGATAGACTTTGTTAGAGTGAGGATGGCACAGAAAAGAAAGATACTTATAGCCGGGAATCACTTCAGTAGAGATGAAAAGAAGGGACTGGAGTACTTGAAATTTTCCCTATTGATCCCGAATCCTCCTAATCCGAAAACCTATGCCATGTTTTTTCGGTATACACCAGGTCTAAACAAGATTGCAATTGGTGATTTTCTTGGTGATCCTGATGATTTCTACCTCCAAGTCCTTAAAGAATTCACGGAAACATTTGAGTTCATGGGAATGGTTCTGGACACTGCTTTGAGAACTTATCTAGAGACTTTCAGATTGCCCGGGGAGTCGCAGAAAATCCAAAGAATACTTGAAGCATTTGCTGAAAGATTTTTTGATCAGCAATCGTCGGAAATATATGCGAGCAAAGATGCTGTGTGCATCCTTTGTTATTCAGTAATCATGCTCAACACTGATCAGCATAATCCACAGGTCAAGAAGAAAATGACAGAAGATGAATTTATTAGAAACAATAGAGCGATAAATGGAGGACAAGATCTTCCGAGGGAATATCTCTCGGAGCTTTTCCATTCCATTTCAGCCAATGCAATCACATTGTTCGATTCATCTGGTGCTCCTGTGGAAATGAATCCTAGCAGATGGATTCAGCTAATCAATAAATCAAAGAAGATGAAACCTTTCATATTCAGCAATTTTGATCGACGACTAGGACGAGACATGTTTGCCTCTATTGCTGGTCCCACTGTTGCTACACTTGCAACGATCTTCGAACAGTCTGACGAAGAAGAGATCCTTCATGAATGTGTTGAGGCTTTGTTTTCAATTGCTCGAATAACACAATATGGACTCGAGGATACTCTTGATGAGCTTCTCTGCTCATTCTGCAAATTTACTACATTACTAAATCCTTATGCATCTTCAGAAGAAACGTTGTATGCATTCAGCAATGATATGAAGCCGAGAATGGCAACTCTAGCAGTTTTCACCATTGCAAATGACTTCAAAAAGTCCATAAGGGGAGCTTGGAGAACCATTGTGGACTGTTTGCTGAAACTAAGAAAGTTAAAGCTGCTTCCACAATCTGTTGTTGAACCTGAAAATGCTTCAAACTCATCATCCAACCCTCCAGGAGTACATGAAAGATGTGCATCAGGGGTGGTTTTTCCTAGTCAAGATGTTAAATTTGGCAGCAAAGCCCATAATTCTGGCATAATTGGACGATTTTCACATTTTTTGTCAATGGAAAGTGTAGAAGAATCCTTGAACCTGGGGGTAAGTGAGTTTGAACAGAACCTGAAAGTTATTCAGCAGTGCCGCATAGGGAGCATCTTTAGCAATAGCTCGAGTTTACCTGATGAACCGTTGATGAATCTAGGCCGTTGTCTGATATTTGCTGCAGCTGGTAAAGGCCAAAAGTTCAGCACCCCAATTGAAGAGGAAGAAACTGTTGGCTTCTGTTGGGATTTAATTGTTAGCATTGCTTCATCCAATACTCACAGGCTCTTGGTCTTTTGGCCGCATTACAATGAATATCTACTTGATGTTGCACAGTTTCCCTTATTTTCTCCAATCCCGTTTGCAGAAAAGGGTATCATCTCCCTTATGAAGATTTGTCTCAAGCTCTTATCTTCCTTTCACTCAGACAAAAGTCCAGAGGAACTCATGTTTAAATCAATAAATTTGATGTGGAAGCTGGAAAAGGAAATTCTTGATACTTGTTGTGACTTCTTAGTACAATCTGTCACCACAATCCTGACTGAGTATCCCGCGAATCTCCAATCTCAACTAGGATGGAAAACAGTCATGCATTTGCTATCTGTCACAGGGCGACATCCAGAAACTTATGAGCAAGGAGTTGAGGCCCTAATAAATTTAATGTCAGATGGTTTCCACATTTCAAGATTGAACTACCCTTATTGTATAGATTGTGCATTTGGTTTTGTCGCATTGAAAAACAGCCCTTTAGAAAAGAACATGAAGATCATGGATTTGATGTCAGATACTGTGAATTTGTTAGTACAGTGGTACAAAAGTGGATATACAGATCCAGGGAGCTCAACGAGTATACATAGTAGCGCAAGCAGTTGTTCTCTCGAAGAAAGTTCAAAAGCTCTTAGCTCTTCAAATTTAACAGTCACCTATTTTGCTAAACTAGGGGAAGCATTCAGGAAGACTAGCTTAGCCAGAAGAGAAGAGATAAGAAACCACGCGGTCATGTCTTTACAGAAAAGTTTTGCACTCGGCGAAGAGTTATACTTCACACCAGCCAACATCCTTAGCTGTTTTAACCTCATACTGTTTGCAATGGTTGATGATTTGCATGAGAAGATGTTGGAATACTCTAAAAGGGGTAATGCAGAAAGGGAAGCAAGAAGTATGGAAGGAACTCTTAAGCTATCGATGGAGGTTCTAACAGAAGTCTATTTACAATTCTTGAAACCATTATCAGAAAGTCCTAGTTTTAGAGCCTTTTGGATGGGGATCTTGAGAAGAATGGATACATGCATGAAGGCTGATTTAGGAGATTGTGGTGAGTCAAAACTTCCACATACTATCCCAGTGTTGTTGAAAAAGATGGTTATCACAATGAAGCAAAAGGAGATTTTAGTTCCTGGAGATGATGAAGACTTGTGGGAAATGACTCATGTTCAGATACAATGGATTGCTCCATCACTTACAGAAGAACTGTTTTCAGATGTTTGATCACAGTATTTGTTGTGTCTCACACTAGATTAGTTGTAAAGCATTTCCCTTTTCAGTTATTGGGAAGCAATTCTATAGATTGAGGTTACAATATATAGGAGAAAAATAACACACACAGGAGTTTCTTCTTTGTTTTGATATAACATGTGATACATAATGAAGTTGTAAGTTTAGTCTCTCTCTCACTTCCTTCCTTTCTGATAATGAAATGTTTTAACTTTACATAATGAATGGTTTCTTAGAAGTGTATAAAATTTGCAGCTTCATATTTTATTTGACGCCCATAATTCCGTTAAAACCAAGAGAAATTACATTATACCAACAGCAAAAACTTTGTTAACAAAATAAAGCAAGCTAAGTACCCGTACAATCATCAGTCTAACTCAAAATAAAGGCGTACAATACAAAAAATATTAACAGGGTCTCCAGAAACAATTCCCAATTGGTCTTTTTTATGTTAAAGGCACCAGCATCAAGTAAAATATGGTGCCATGGATATCTAGTTTATGACAAGTCAAATGTAAGAACCAAGAGAGGGTTTATTTCTATACTTTTCTTCTTTAAGATTTTAAAGGTTTCCCTGTTCCTGATTTTCACTTCCACTAGGCGATTCTCCCCATCAACAAATAATCTAAACAGAACAAATCAGCTAGATATATTGTGCATATACATGAGGGAAACAACTTCATGTTGATGAAACCGTTGAGATTTCTACCAAAATTCGGTGCAAGGCTTGTGGCTTGGAGAAAAAAGGTGAGTGATCAGCACCCTTGAGATGAAATACCCGTTCTGGTGGATTTTGGCTAATCATGTTCTGTTGTAGAGCTATTGGTATAGCATTATCTTCTGTTGTTTCTATGTAAAACCGTCTGATGGAACCATACTTGATGTCAGACAAAGAAAGCTTCTCAAGGACTGGTGAGAATGGAATTGGCCTCATTGAAACAGAAGCTAATGAGACGTCCTGCAAATAAGATCCATTAATAAAAGTAAGACTATACAACATCGAATTCAAACAAATATATAGAAGGAGACTTGTTTCACCATTTACTAGAGAAGAGTAGTTTAAGGAATTAACATTAACTTTGTTGTGCATATAAAATAGTTCAAAGAGCATAACATACCTTAGCAGGACTATGGTTGAATAATAACTCTTTCACAAGTGATTTGTCAAGATCAATGGCAGTTGGTGGCTTGTCATTCCCATTTGCATAGATAAATATTTGAGATTGTCTCGTAAGGTCATTTGACTTCGTCTGAAATAGTTACGAGTTTTTTGTTAACCACAAATAAACTTCTATTTTACAATGACACAACTATCCGCCCCCTATAAAACACATGACCCTTTACCTACACACAATAGAAAGAGAGGGAAGACAACAACGTAACTATAGCAATCTTGAGCGGAATGACATTATTCCATCCTCTGTTAAATGGTACATGGAATGCAGGATAAGTAGGAAATGAAGAGTTAAAGCATAAAAATGCATGGATCGAAGAGATTCTGTATTTCCAAAAAGAAACTCAAATTTCTTCATATATGGATTGAGGCATCGATGTCTTCACTGACGAACCTCTGATACTGCTAACATCAAATGCCAGAATAAGGTAATGCAGAAGAAAATGAGATTCACTTTATAAGGTGGAGTACTAAAACTCAGCTGATTGCTAATTGTTTTTCAGAGGATTAGTGAAATTTGTATCTTATAAAGTAGTTTAGAAAATACGCTTTTGTATTTTAGAAATTTATGCTCCAAACATCTTTCTAGCAAGGCACTCCACGCATAAAACCTACGATCGGGGCGTAAGTGTCATCTTTCTAACCATATGCATAGTGTGTGTAAATCAAGGCAGAATATATGATATAATTTTACAAGAAAGAAGTATAGAATGGGTAGATCTGGGAAGAATCAAATGAAGCAATAGATAAAATTTACATTTTCTGAGAAGATATCGAGAGCACTTTGTCCACTAGTGAGCATTGTTGCAGCAACAAATACAGCTTTTGAAACTTTAGAGGGATAGAGCTCCATCGCGAATGATATGCAAGCACCACCGAAATCATGCCCTACCAAAATCACCTACATGGTTGATGAAAGATAACAAAATTTAAAGACACTAGAAGAGTAAAAGTGGACAACAAGATGCATGTTTCAAACTCCAGGAACCGTTGGAAAATTTCAGCATATATATAATCTCCAAGTATGACGAAATTAGATCAAAGCCCCAACAATGACGCTAATTGCACTAAATTGTGAAGAAGAAAAAAAGATCCAATCTCCCATTATGTTATCAAGCAACTAGGTCAATCTGCATAAAACAAGACAGCAGTCCAATGTAAGAAGTAGCATTCTGTTCCTTTGTTTTCTTTTCTCAACGAGAGGAGGAGAGACGCTCATGAAGCGTAGCCATACCATCAAGAAAGATCATGCTTATTGAAGATGCTAAACTTTTTATGAACACTTTTAACCAGTCAATCTCCAAGAATTGGAAGCACATCTTTTTCTGGGCTTCAGCGCCATCACAATTTCCATAAGAAGAAAAAAATGTGATCTCTGTTATATAATAGAACAAACACTAATACCTTAATTGAATTGGTCAAGATCAAATCTGTTTGTCAAAGTGTTTCTCCGATTGCTCAACACATCTCTTTTTTCAACCGAAGAACAAAACAACATCTTTCGTTCCATATTTAGTAAAATGGGGAAGGATATTCCATTAGTAATGAAAAAAGGGGTGGAGAGGATCCGTATATATATGTTGTTCAGGTCGATTAGAATTGGTGCAAAAATTGCTAGAATGAATGCGGAAGGTATGGAAAAACATCTCATAATGTATTTAACCAGAAAATAGACTATGCTCGTGCAGAAATAACTACTCGTTATGGAATCAGAGAAAGACAAGTGCTGGAGAATTAACCTTGTGTCCATGAGCAAGCTTTTCAAGAAAAGCAGTGAGTGGCTTTGCATATTGTGATAGGCTGGTGATGGTATTTGTGTCGAAAGAATGAACGCCTGAACCAGTTAAATCAAGTGCAGTAACCTTAAATCCAGTCTCCTCTAAAAGTGCAATGGTTTTATACCAACACCAGGCTCCAAATCCACCACCATGAACAAGGACAAAGTGATTTGTCTCTAAATCATCGATGGTTAACACCTGTCCATTCTATGGAGGATCAAATATCGTCAATGTCACTCTAGAGGAAGTGGTTTCTTTACTAAGAGAGCAGAAATGAGACCTCTTGACTTATCTGTCAAAAGACTAGAATAAACAATGTAAAAAGAAGCTATATTTCAAAAAAACTAGATAGTCTAATAGAGAAATTAAACATCACATCAAAAATTTGAATGATTTAGGGTGTCTTCGATATGGAGGAAAATATTTTAAAATTTTCTCATATTTGATTGGTCAAAACATTTAAAGAAAATAATTAAGTTGAACAATTGGCATTCCACATTGACTGTGTTCTACCCATCTTCCAACAAACTTCATCTTTACCCAACCATTTAGCCCCCATATCCACCCCCTTCCCCTAACTCACATCTCATAGTATATGTCTAGATCATATATAAATACTTTTAGAATAATATTATTTGCTTACGTAATGAAAACACACACACAAAAAAAAACCACTAAATTTGCTGGAGAATATCTTCTTCATATATTTTTGTTGGTACCAAACACACCCTAAATTAACTTGAATTGTTCAATAATAGTAGATAGTAGTGGTACCTTGTTAAGAAGGTGATGAGGTTGAGTAAGAGATGGAGACGTAGAAGTGGAGCAACGTGCATTATTCTTCTTATTAGACTTACAATTTGAATACCGCAGTGACGTTGAACGATTAAACGGAACACCGCCACCATTTTGCTGGAAGAAAATTGCAGCTGCCAGCGCTCGATCCTCAGCAAATGAATCCTCTTTTCTGGACCATCGGTTACTTGCAATCAAACGCTTTCTCTTCACCGTCGAGAAACATAACCCCATTCTCAAATATTGAGATGATGAGAAATATAATATTGGAGTTAGCGTTAAGAGTACAATTAACCAGATGAAGGTGGTTAGTCTAATATGGACCTTACATGATGAGAAATGGAATTTGAGTACAAGGAGATGAAGGTGCTTACATGTTATCATTAGGAACGCTTCTTATATCATAATATGATTATATAAAGGAAAAAAGATACTACTCTCCGGTTTCTATTTATATGTCATCCTTATTAGTTCTTTAATACTCTCTCCATCCGTTTTTAATTGTCATGGTTCCTTTTTTAGAGTGAAACTATAAGAATTTTGACTAACATTTTACAATGTATTTTTTTCATCGTATTGATATTCAAAAAATTGCAATTTATAGTACTTTTCGTATAGTTTTTTAATATCTAATTTTTTTGTTTAAAATATCGAATTAATGTAATCTAATTTAACTTTAAAAATTAGTCAAATTGACTTTCGAAAAGCACAACATGACAACTAAAAGTGGACGGAGGGAGTATTTTCCATTTCACAAAATCAATGTATAAATGACATTATTCTTCTTATTTTACAGTGTGAGTTATTAGCCGTGAAAAATATACATTTTGACCAATATAGAAAAAATAAGTAAATAACTCATGCCTATTGATCAAATTAATTAATCAAAACAAATTAATTCATGTTTATTGATTGAAAACTTGACTTCAAAAAAACATTAAATAAGGGTAAAATAATAAACTTACTTAGTTTCTTAATACACGTGAAATATAAAATGATGACATATAAATAGAAACAGAGGGAGTATGATCAGTGACGGAGTCAGGAATTTCACAAAGAGTGTCCAAAAATTGCACAACAAAAGCTCTTTTTACAAAGGGAAAAAAATTATTGCTAGTGAGATTCGAACACATTCAAGGCATCTAAAACACATTCAAGTGGCGGAGTCAAGAATTTCACAAAGAGTGTCCAAAAATTGCACAACAAAAGCTCTTTTTACAAAGGGAAAAAAATTATTGCTAGTGAGATTCGAACACATTCAAGGCATCTAAAACACATTCAAGGCATCTAAAATCAATGAGTTACAACAACCTATTATGTCAAAGGTATCCAAAATATGTTATTTAATCACTTCGTGTATCATTTTACTTGTATATATGATATTTTTTCCCGACGAAGGGTATCCTGACATGCATGTGCCTCTGTCCCTGAGTATGACATACCTGTTATTTAGAGATGATAAAATTGGTTCATATATTTAAAATTAATTTTTTTTACTACCTTTATTTTTTTCACTATCCTTTAATCTAATGAAAGTGAAAAAGTTAAATTTATAATTTATGAACTATTTTTATAACGAGAATATATCAGCTCTAAATAACAGGTATATCATACCTTTTTTCCCTTGTATAAAAAAAGGTGAAAATGAACGTATTTTTTTAAACTATAACTTTAGTAACCTGATTTTATTATGATATTTACTCAACATCAATGAGGGGCGCAACGTATTAACTAAAATTTATGATAACGAACCAATAAATTTATTGATATGTGCAAAATTAATTGAACTTGACTTTAATACTAGGACCAGAAAAGAGCTGTTTAACGGCAAAAAGAGAAGCTTTGAGATTATAATTCTTTGAAATTATAAAATAATAGTATCAACAAGTTTGATGGGACAAAGTGAGATGTTCAGAATCAAGTTTAGAACTAAATTTTTATTTTTATTTTGTTGAAGGTATAAATTTGTTTTGGCATAAATTATATAATTATATATATATATATGTTTTCAACTAAATAAAGTAGTAAATTTAATCTCAAACTTAGTTTTAAGATATTTCATCTTATCCCATGAACTAAACGACTTAATGTTTAAAACCTACTCTCTTTCTTTCTTATTTAATACTCTCTCCGTCCCATAATAACTGGTCACTTTCTATTTTACACGGTACTTAAGAAATCATAAATAAGATGATCAATTTGATAAATTTACTCTTAATTCATATTGATGGATATCAAGATAATTTATGATGACATAGGGCATACAAAAGGTATCATTGAAACTTATGCATATTTATGATATTAATTATGGGAGTTAGAATGGAAAAAAATTAATTAGTTTTATCTTGATTTAGTAAGTGATCAAGTAATTTGGGACAAATATTTTTAGAAAAGTGATCAGTTAATATGGGACAGAGGGAGCATTATTTCCTTCATTCAAATTGATTTTTCTTAAAATAGACGACATAAAATGGTGAACTGTCATTCTACTTATGGCTCCGATAAACTTAATGTCTTTAATCCAGAGTTTATTTTTTTAGAAAGAAAAATTGAAATACACAAATTTATATAAATAATTTATCTAAAATATTTAAACTCAAATTCTACCTTTATCACTGACATGATATGTATCATACTCATTTTAGATACTTTTATAAACTTAAAATTGTTTAAAATGTTCTATGGAATTAATTGTACTTTACAGACAAGAAAGAGTTCATTATCTTTCCCAATTTTCCTACTCCCATCTTCTAAGGTTACGTGATCCTATTTTTTATTTTACGCTATTTCAAAAAGAATAATTTTTAGAAATTCGAAAATAACTTTAACTTCTCATTTATTATCAATGACAAACTTTTATACTTATATAAATTAAATATTATGATATGTTTAAGATCACATATTTCATAAGTCTTATAAATACATAAATATTATAATATACTTAAATCATATAATTGAAATTCTTAATTTCTTTTCATAAACTTCGTGTGTATTTAAATAGGATCAGATAAAATCATAAAATGAAATAAAAGAATAATTGCTTTTACAAATGAAGAGGTTATCAAATCAAGTTAGGTGCAATCGAATCAGAAGGCATCAATGCCATCCACTATTACTATTTTCTGTAGTGCTGTGGTATTATGTCATAAAATATGTACCTAAGTATGGATTTGATTTGATATATTGGTACTGGGTAGGTAGATCATAGATGGTATGACTTTATTCATCACTTGTTTTTATAGTTGATGCAATTAATTGGTCCCAACTACGACTGTCGAAATGCTATTTATATGCTTAAAAAGTTTTTTTTTCCACTCAATATATTTGGTATTTGTTATTGGAATTCTATTAATTCGTGTGTCGTAAGATCCATTTTTGAGGGCGGTGCTCCCAATTGAATTTTTTTCATTCCAAAGGGCTCAAACTTGAAATCTCTGATTAAAAATGAAGAAATTTTAACCATTGCCATCACAATCCATATTGATTAAGAAAGTGTGTTTGGTATGAAGGAAAATGTTTTCCATGAAAAATGTTTTCTTGGAAAACAATTCGGAAAAGGGCCAAAAATACCCTCCATCTATCTTTTGGTCTAAAAATACTCTTCCATTCACCTTTTTGATTCAATTATATCCTTGAATCTAACAACCCTCTCTTTATTTGTTTTTTAAAAAATATTTATGATGTGTCATTTTCTTATTGGATGAAATAAAAATCCTGCCTTTACTCCATAATTAATTCAATACCTCTTCGTGACTCCAAAAAATATTTTAAAGAAAATCTAATAATTTTTGTATTTGGCGTGGCTTATTTTTTTAAAAGTTTGTTTTAGATAATTAATATATTATAAAAATATTAATAATGCCACAATTATAGAGTCATATTATATTATTCATAAATCCTAAGCATTGTTTATCCTCCCTTTTTCTAAAATAAAAATAAAAATGATAGCTTAATATTTTTACAAATGATCTTTGTGATAAGTAATTTCAAAGAGAAAGTTCAATAAAAAACGGTAACTAAAGATTAACTCACTTCAGAAAAAAGAAGAAGAAGAAGATACATGCTCGTTGCCTGTACAGATAAGAAAAGTAGAAAAGAAGAGAAAAATTTGTAATATCTTATGGATAAGATAATATTATTATGGTTAAGGACATTATTAGTTTATGAAATATTAATTGTTTATATTATGTTTAGAGTCTTGATTTAATTAATTAAATCTTAGCCATTTTTTTTATGCAGTGTATCTTCAATTCAAGTAAGAACTTGAGGAAATAGAGAAAAAAAATGGAGAGGAGCCAAATTTTTTTAAAAAGTAAGAAAAATAAAAAGCTACAACAAACACAAAAAACTACTAGATTTTAAAAAATAAAAATAAATTAAGGTCTTGAAGAGTATAATGTTTTGGCTTGTATAAATTATGGAGAAAAATATAGTTGAGATGGAGTTTTTATTTCATTCAATAACAGAATTACACATAATAAATATTTTTAAAAAATAAATAAATAAAGAGAGGGTTGTTCGTTTCATGGGTATGAGTGAGCCAAAAAGGCGAATGGAAGGGTATTTCTAGACCGAAAAGATGACTAAAAGGGTATTTTTTGACCAAAAGATGGATGATGGGTATTTTTAGACCTTTTCTTATAGTTCAGGGACATTTTTGGCCCTTTTTCGAAAATAATTTGGTTTCTAACTTATTTTTTCATGTTTGGTTGGTGAGTGAAAAAAAAATTTGGAAAATATTTTCTAGTGTTTATGAAAAACATTTTCCAGAAAACATCTTTTATTTTAGGGTCGAGAGTATAAAATATTTTTTAGAAAGATAGTTTTTGACCCAAAAACAAACCCCGATAATCGATTCAAGATCTGACCCGACACTTGAATTGGGACACGACTCCGACGACCAATTCGAGATCGGAAGCTGACACCCGATCCTAGAACTGACCCTGACTCCCGACCCGAAGCTGACACCCGATCCTAGACCTGACCCTGACTCCCGACCCAAGATCCAACATTCGAACTGCGACCTGACCCCAAGCCTAGCACCCGAATCGGGAAACGACCCTGACGATCGATCAATGATTCGACCACTTAAGTCTGTTATACTGCATATTTACGGTATTTGTAATGCTTTAAACTTGAGGTTTTGCTGTCTTTTAAGCATTTATTAGTAGATTTGATGGTGTATTGTCTTTATTTTACAGGAAAATAAGTTTTGATAGTTTGGCTCGAGGAGACAGTGTTAGCAGCAAATTTTTGTGGTTCAACTAGCCAACCTACTAGCCGTAGATACTTCTACGAGTCGTAGGTGGAACTCATAGACAGGGTCAACATGAATTGAAGACTAGGCTGGAGCTACGAGGGGACCACGAGCTGTAGGAAGTTTTACGAGTCCTAGGTCCAGGCCCGTAGAAGACATCAAAGATTAAGCTCTAGTAATAAACCTACAAGTGAACATGATGGACCGTACAAAGGTCTACAGAATGTAGATCCTGTCCATAGAAAAAGATCATGAGAACTATTTTGAAGACTGCTTTCACAAGAGGGACTCCACGACCCTTAGGAAGTCCTACGACTCGTAGGTCGTGGGTTGTACAGACTGCTGTCGAAGTCTATTTTTTCTTAGTTTCCCTAGTATATTTTAATTAGGATAAGTTATCTATAAATATACTTCCTATGTTTTATTTGAAGAGGTTCGATTTTTGATTTTGAGAATTAAGTTGTGAAACAGTTTTCCATTAATTCTTGAATGCTTTGGTTTATATTACATCATTTATCTTTAATCATTACTTTGCAACTTCAATTCAAGATTCCGAAATTCAACTATTCAAATTATAAGTTCATGATTTATCTTAATCAAATTAATATGGATTGTGATTACCCAAGCATAAGTAGCTAATTCCATAACTAGGGTTGTGGGAACCATGATAAATTAACAAGGTAAATCTAATAACTAGTAATTCTTGAATAATGTTCATGCATGTATTGTTTTTCTCTTCGCTTTGATTGCTTTTTAACAGAGGCCTACTTTAGAATTCGTCTTATTACTCCTCATTGGACCAAGGGGGTAAAAAATGAGAAAGAGATTATACAACAAAGATTTGAGGCTGCCAACCCTCATCTAAAAGCTTGGATGGATCAAAAATAGCTAATCTGGGGTCAAGGGTAAGGGTTATTAAAGCATACACCCATAGGCGGATCAAGTTGCGTGATGAAATTTACTTATTTAGGGGTCCAACCACTTAGGTGATATCTAACATACTGATCTTGCATGCTAGACACTAGACAAGGTTACTACTATAAGGTTTACTGAGTTAAGGACTTGTAGGGAACACAAATGCCCTAGTTTTATCTTCTATTGATACTTGCAAACATAAATCCTGCTTACTTTGATACTTGTTACTTCCAATCATTCAATCAATGTTTTATAATTCAACCCCCCCCCCCCTTCCCCCCTTAAGGAAATAACTCGACTAAAAGTATCATAACAAACAATTAAGCTAAGTCTAGACCTCATTCCTCGTGGGATCAACCCTAACCGTTGTTAGGTTTTTTATTTGAACAACGACCGCTTTATACTTCTTTTAGATGTGTAATTTGGACTTATCAAATTTTGACTCCGTTGCCGGGGAATAAGTCTTTTAGATTAGACTAATTGTATTATTGGACTATTAGTCATTATTTCCTGATTTACATTTTTATTTTTGTTCTTCTTTATACATGTTAAGTTATAGTGCATGCCAAACACTCGGAGTCAAGGCATTCTCCTGATTCCTTTCAATCCTGAAATTCAAAAAGCTCTTCTCATATTTCATATACTTGAATTAGCCGATGATTCTACAGTACGCCAGTTGTATACTGATACTGCAATTGCTCTTTCTGTGTTGAGTACAAGGCATCTTCAGGCGGCTGCTTCGCGACCTCAACTATGAGACCTCTGCTATATGAATTCAAGGGTGAGTCATTTCCTCTGGGTTGCTGTGGATCTCTCTCTTCCTTCTTGGTCGTCCATTATTCGGACTCAGACATTCTAGACTTGTGTTCTCTTCTTTATTTTGGGGTTGCATCTCATACCCTAAACTATTAGATGTTTTGGTACTCTGAACTTTAGGTTCTAGGCCGTTTATTCTGCATTTGTTATTGATTGACTGGTAGAGTTTATGGGAACTCAACCTTTTATCCATTTGAAATTATTTTTCTAGTATTTTATATCATGACTTGGTTTTTAAATGATTTGATGGGTTGGTATTGAGTTGGCAGTTGGTGGGTTAGTGTGGGTGCCACTCATTACAGGTCAGGATCGTGACATCACAGTGGCTCGCTGAAGTTAGAGGAGAGAAAGAAAGAGGAAACAGAGAAGAGAGAAAATAGGGGAGAAATCGTGTCTGTCCAGCTATCTAATTAGCCGACAGACATGGTCAAATAGTTTGTCGGGTTTTAGTTAAATGAATCGATTTGATCTTGATAAAAAAAAATGATGGACAAATCGACTCTCTCCGTCGGTTTGTCAAACTAAATTAAAAATAAGTTAATTTATATATTATTATCTTTATTTTTAAAAAAATAATTCTTTAAATGAAATGACTCAGTCCGTCGATTTCGTAAAATATTTTTTAAATTTTTTATTAAAACTAATTTTGTCTATCAATTTTTTTAATTTTATCGTGATAAATGTAATAAGTGCAATAATGCGCGAAAACAGTCGATGGACTATGCTCCTGGCCATCGGTTGTGCATAAAAATAATTTTAAAAGAAATAAAAAATTAGGAAAATCGATGGATAGGATCGATTATCTCATTTTATTTGACCTATCCAATCAATTTGTTATGTCGAGTTGATTTTCACAGTGTTTTTAGTAGTAGGTTTTTATATACACTTTTACATTGTCATAATTTTTTTATAATATTATACACTACTAAAAATTGTCATTTTTTATCAAATGTAACATTAAAAAAATAGTTAAAATTTTAGGATTTTCAATGTTGTCCTCACCATGTTTCGGTGGTTGAAAAAGTAATGTCAGAAAAAGTGTTTCGACTAATGTAGTTGAAAGCTTCTGACTGTCGTAATTGAAACTTTTTGATCCTTCATACGCTCAAAATTACAATTATAGGATGGTGTAATGAGGTCATATGCAAATATAATAACTCAATAAGATTAGGATCGAATACCACAAGGAATAGACGTAAAGAGTTACAGATCTGACAAATACTTGACTGGCGGTCTAATTCTATCCCGTGAATAGATAACGAATTAATTTTTTTATTAACTAATAAAATTGTTGAATTGTATTGGTTGTAAAACTATTAGGATTAAAGAACTAAGGTTGTATTCCCCTTTTATGTGATGCAACATTCTAAGTTTTTATGCAAATACAAATATTTAAGTTGTCTAGATATGCACTTGATCCCTACAACATTACTCAATCTTTCTCAAGAGTTGCATAATTTATCTCTATATGATTCTTTTCAAATCTATACGAGTTATTTAAAGAAGAGCAATCGATTTATGTCAAGTAAATTTATTTTATACCTAAGAGAATCTATTAAACGAATCTTAAAGCCCTCAATTCTTGCTAATTTTTTATATGAATACTAATTTGCTCTTTTTCCCCCCAAAAAATAAGACAATATAGAATAGGTTAATGTTTGCAACCACCAATCAACACGGAAAATGAAAAATAATTTGATATTCTAGAATTAAAAAATAATGCAATCATGAAAACGCTATGAAAAAACTACATCCATATTGGGTTTACAACCTTAATGGAGGATTTAACTAGTTATATTATAGTATAATAGCCAGAAGATAATGAAGAATTCATAGTTACTTAATAAAGAACAATAAGAAAAATAATCTATAATTATTTTGAAAAACTTCGCAAGCATAATAAACTAGAGAGTATTCTATGCTTTATTATTTTCGTACATACTGTTTTTATTTAAATCTAACTACTTCTCTGGATAAAAATCCTACAAAAATTTATTTTATTAGCTCATATACTTGAAATTTTAAAATTGTCAAAATATCCACTATCATAACTTACGGACAATTAGATAAACATATGGTTTGCAAATTTTTTCTGCTTTGCCGTAAAGTTTTTTTAGGATTCTTAACCTTCATCTTGAAACAATCCAGAGATTGCTGGATTGTGAAAATGATTCGCGATACTTGAAGTTGTACATAACTTGTCTAATTGTGTTGTCGTACTTTAATTTACGGACTATAAATGTAATTTATTATTGATATCTTTCATCGTGCTTAAGCAATTCCTAATTTAGAGCTTCTGGAGAGTAGCCCTTTATCTTTCGCGTTTGATCTACGAATCATACATATGATTCATGATCATGACTTGGTCCATACAGTAAGTACAACTCATACATTGTTCAAAACTGAGTGCTTTGTCTTATTTTTCTTCTTCAAGCCAATTTGACTCTAAATAACTATAATGCAGTTTTCTACCATTTGAAGTACATAAAATTATGCTAAAAGACATTAAAAACTCATGTAAAAGACTTTAAATGTGTCATAAAATAAGCACTCCTAATTTAAAGTCTTTGCTTGTCCTTAAACAATAACACAAGACACTCTACTGCAATCAGGGACCTTTGTTGGTTTGCCATGACATGCATAACATGCTCGAGTTCATGTGGGCTCCTTCTTACTATTGTGATTCCTATCAAACAATAATATTCTCACAAGAAAGAAAGTAGGATTTAGTGAGTTAAACCAACACATAATTATTTTAGCTCCACAGTAGATGTCAATTTTTTAACCAAAAAATTAATTTAGTTTAATTTGTATGAGGTCAAGGACATGCCTCTTAGTTTAACTTGTTAGACTCGATTATTAGCATATGAATTTTATGAGATTAGTAAGTAAAACGAGTAAGATAGTGAAGAGTATGAAGCTTCGAGCTTTATTGTCGTTGCCAACACTGAATTCAGAGATGCGGGTCTTAGCTCTAATAATTGAAGGTAAAAGTACCTAAAGGATAAAAGATTGAGTAAATAAAGTAAACTTGGAGTCCAAGAATAAAAGTGTTGTTGCTATTGTTATTTACTTGTAGTCTAAAATGAATATTCAGTAAACTATATATAGTTTACAAGGGTGGACTTGTGAAAATTTGAAAGGCTCGACTACGTGGTAATATCCTTAGTGATCCTAGCCACTATTCCTACCACACACAGATAATCAGTACGGTGATGTTCTTGTATCTATCCTGCTTGTGTCTTTGTTCATGTCAGTGGAACATAGGTCCTTCCACTTCAACTATACATTCCTTCCTAGTTTCCTGTGGAAATCCCTTTTTTTATGATTGAGAATGTATATTTGAAAGATCAACTTTGTTAACTCCCTGTTCACCCTTTACATCTCTCCACCCCGTGTCCTTCATTCCCGCTATCACATGTCCATTGCTGATTTCACTAAATACAATATTATATTGTTATACCTTACTAGGACTAAAATAATAATTGAAGCACAAATGATGTGCTTTTATTATGAAGACTTTATCAGCAAAGAATTCAAAAAATTCATAATTAAATAATTCAACTTTTAGTGGTTTGATTTGAATTATGAATTTAAAAATATGATATAATTAATTTGATTTGATGATTAAAAATCTGAAGCAATCCGATCTATATATATATATATATATCCTAATATATCCTAATTAATAATTGTTGTACCAAGTAAAAAAAAGAAAAAGATTGGAATATTGCGTGAGCCGATAGTGTCACGATCCAAAAGTTGAGGTCATGATGGCACACACCCCAAAAATTTCAAAATGGTTTGTAAGTCGAAAGAAATACACATACGAGACTCCCGAAGAGAAGTCATGCCATAAATGATAGAAAACAATAAGAAATATCCCAAAACCTGGTAGCATAAGTAAAAAGAGCATCTAATACATTTCTAGAATCTGAATTACACCTCAAGTCTTCGAAAGGAAGGTTAAACACTTTAAATGATAGATGGAGACTAATGAAGATCAGAAAAGCAGGATCTCACCACAACTGCAAAAGAGAGAACTCCGGTGGATCCAATCAATCACTACGAGGACCACCCTAAGATCTACATCAAAGGAATAACAGAAGTAGGGGGTGAGTAAAATCCACATGTACTCAGTAGGTTAGACCAACTAAGTATAAGCAACTAAACAGACTTAAAGAATAAACTATGAAACACTTCCACCTGCACGCAGAAAAGTCCCCTCTGGCATCGGTGCCGCCAATTTATATAGAAAATCACGAATAAAGTAAACACATAAGGGACATATAATATTTAAATCAGCACATAAACAAGTTACATAACACAACAAGACTAACCAATGCGACACAATGAAATGATGGGATGATGTGGTGGTACCAAGGTCGTCGCACAACTTGTCCTATACACCTTTCGAGCATTTAGCTTCCAGACAAGGATCCACGGGGGACTCGCAGTCCATATACCAATCTCATAATCTCAATATCTCATCAACTTGCCCCCTAGCTCGTGGTCAAGGATATAAGTAAAGTGTCACATTTTCTTTCTCAAAAAGATAGTATTTCCCCACTTTATCATATTTCCATGAACAATGATATGCTGCATGAGGATGAATGCATCACAACACATACAATACAAAGTCATAGTCAGTTCATCAAAGGTTTCAAATAGTATCAAGTTCTCAAACTCAACAAGTCATGAAACATATTCTCAAATGATAGAAGAGTGGAGAAATCTATTCGAAATCAGGCCTTACCATTTAGAAAGCATTCCTTTCATTCTTAAGATGTTTAAAAATCAACTCAAGCCCCTAGCTCGAGCATCTCAATGTCAAAATAAGGATAAGTCACACAGCCCCTCACTCGGGCAACTACTCAAATATCACAGAATTTCTGTAATAATTACAGCTAACACACAAGCCTCCATATTGGCTAAGCATCACAATAAGACATTATACGAACTAAACAAGGAGGTCAACCTTTACCAACTCCTAAGTCTCATGCTCCTACTCATTTCACAGTCGACTACCTAAGAAAGGTTAATTACTCATCTAAGTTTAAAAGAGGGATAGCCAAACCTACCTCAAGATTGAAACTTCACCTGAACAACTCTACCGGAGCTAATCCTCAACCACACGATAATCAGAATGATCCTCAACTATCAACAATGAAAAGAGTTCATCAAAAGGAGTCCAATGATACCCATATTGATAGTATTTGAAATCGGGGGTAAAATAGTCCAAAAATCACTTCAAAAATCAAAAGGGCGAAATCAAATTTTTGGTTGAAATACACATTCTACAAGCCAAGAGGAAATCGAGGTTAAAAACCCCAATAAAAACAAGCTAGAATCGAGCCCCAAATCATGAAAATACTGATTTCAAACTTAAGGAAGAAAAGCCCCAAAATTCACATTGAAATCATGATTTAAAGATGTTTTCGAAAGATAAAAGTCGAAGGAATTGATAAAGAATAGCTAAATACACTTATCCAAATGAATCTCCTCAAAAATATCTTCTATTAAGCTCTCAATTGAAATCCGCGAATGCGGAACAGGTGTCATGAACGCGGCCCACTAGGTGGATAAGGCTCCCAAATGTGGGAGCAATGCCGTGATCACGGGGCACTGTTCAACCGCAAATGCGCCCCAACCCTCCACGATCGTAGTGCCTCAGGTGCCTACCCTCCGCGAACTCGCTAGGGGACCTGCAAACGCGGTCCCCTTGCACCAGATACCATAAAACAGAAAAAGCCTAAGTCCAAGTCTTCGATCGGACCCTCGAAAACTATTCGGAGTTCGATAAAAATAAACTGGACATGCTACCCCACTAAATTCGATATTCTAGACTCAATGAAATTGTTGAATTTCTGAAAAGAGGTCAAATGACATAATTATCCTCCCGGACCACTCATAAGGCTTAGAACTCAACTTCTCAACCAAATGCCCAAAACTCAACCTAATGCCTCGAAAACCTTGCCAACCACTCTACCAGCTCAAACTCAACATTCCAAATGCGATGGAATTAACGAAATTCCCATACGACGCATGAAACTCAAAATATTGACAAAAGTTAACCCTATCAAGAATTCTTAACTCAAGAGTGGTCAAATCACCAAAAACACACCAGATCGTATCGGGGACCATGCCAACCATTCCTGAAACACAAACTAAGCATGAAAATGCTAAGGGGAAGGGTAACATGGTCATTTCATAATTAAAAGCAAATTCACAAGAAATTAAACATTACACTATCCACCACTAAAACACGTGTTCGTCCTCAAATAAATAGCAAAATAAGATACCTGAAGGGGAAAAGGCTGAGGGTATCTACGACGCATGTGAGACTCCACCTCCCACATCGCCTCCTCAACGGGTCAGTGTCTCCACTACACCTTTACTGAGTCAATATGCTTGGATCTCAACTATCTAGTCTGCCTATCCAAGATATCAATCGGCTTCTCCTCAAAGGACATATTTTGATCCAAGGCAACAAAATCCCACTGAACCACATGTGAATCTTCATGGAAATATCATTTAATTATCGAGATATGAAACACAGGGTGGACCGCTGAAAGGCTCGGAGGCAAGGCCAACCTATAAGCTACCTCTCCACACTTCCCCAAAATTTCAAAATGTCTAATAAACCGCAGGCTGAGCTTTCCTTTCTTTCCAAATCTCATCACACCCTTGGTGGATGACACCTTAAGCAAAACCCACTCACCAATAATAGCAAAGGACACATCCTAGACTTGTCTATCAGCATAGATCTGCTACCTACTATGTGCGGTCACAAGTCGCTACTAAATCAACTTCACCCTATCCATGGAATCTCTCAACAAATTAGTACCCCAAAGTCAAACTCCAAATGAATCAAACCAACCAACGATGGATCTACACCTCCTCCCGTACAAAGCCTCAAATGGTGCAATCTGAATGCTGGAATGATAACTGTTATTATAAGACAACTCCACAAGAGGTAGGGATTGGTCCCAATGACCACCAAAGTCCATGACACAAGCCTGAAACATATCTTCAAGCACCTGAATAGTCCGCTCAGACTGACCATTAGGTCTTAGGATGAAAAGCGGTACTCAACTCAAGCTCGGTACCCATCTGCTTCTGCATAGAACTCCAGAAATGAGAGGTGAACTGTGCACCCCTATCAGACACAATTGAAATGGGCACTCCATGGAACCGAACAATCTCATGGATGTAGATCCTAGCCAACTGCTCCACATTATAGTTAGTCTTCACTGGAATGAAATGAGCTGACTTGGTCAACCGATCCACAATAACCCAAAAAAAATCAAATTTACCCAAAGTCAATGGTAATCCAGTCAAAAAGTCCATAGTAATGCGCTCCTGCTTCCACTCGGGGATGAGCATCCTTTTGATCGTACCACCCGGTCTTTGATGCTCATATTTCACTTGCTGACAGTTCAAGCACTTGGCCACAAAGTCCACAATATCTTTCTTCATACCACACCACCAATAGTGTTTCTTCAAATCATGATACATTTTGGCCGCTCCCGGGTGTAGTGTATTTAGAACAATGAGCCTCCTCCAATATCATGCGTACCCAATCACCAACATAGGAGCAAAAATACGGCCACAAATCCTCAAAACTCCCTCAGGATCAAGGGATGCCGATTTAACTTCACCTCTCAACACTTTGTCCCAAATCATTCTCAACTTGTCATCCTCAAATTGGTGGGCACAAATCTTATCCATCAAAGTAGACCTAGCCTCAACGAATGCTAAAACACGATGAGGTGTAGAAATATCGAATCAAACTAACTACCTAGCTAATGACTCAACCTCTAAGGCCAACAACCTCTCTTTCTCCTTAAGAGAGGCTAAGCTACCCATACTAGGTGTCTTCCGACTCAAAGCTTTCGCTACCATATTTGCCTTGCCCAGATGATAAAGAATGGTGATGTCATAGTCCTTCAACAACTCCAACCATATATGTTGCCTCATGTTCATATTTGGCTGAGAAAAGAGATACTTAAGGCTACGATGATCAGTAAAGATCTCATAGTGCACACCATAGAGATAATGCCTCCATAACTTTAAGACGAAGACCACTGCCGCTAACTCTAAGTCATGAGTAGGATAGTTCTCCTCATGAACCTTCAATTGTCGAGAAACATAGGCTATGACTCTCCCATTTTGCATCAATACTCCACCTAAACCAACACCCGAAGCATCATAGAATACTACAAATGCCACACCCTCCTCGGGTAGTGCTAAGATAGGTGCCAAAGTCAATAACTCCTTGAGCTTTTGAAAGCTCGCCTCACACTCATCGTTTCACATAAATACCATGGTCTTCTGAGTCAACTTAGTCAATGGAGCTACAATAGAAGAGAAACTCTGAACAAACCAATGATAATATCCCGTTAACCCGATGAAACTCTAAATTTTGATAGGGGAAGTAGGTCTCGCCCAATCATGAACTGCCGCAACCTTGGCCGAATAAACCATAATACTTTCCTTAGTCACCACATGACCCAAGAAAGCCACAGACTCCGGCCAAAACTCACACTTGGAGAATTTTGCGTACAATTTCTCCTCTCTCAATATCTGAAGTACAGTCCTCAAGTGACAAACATGATCGGCCTCATTCTTGGAATAAACCAAGATTTTATCAATACACACAATCATAAAGAAATCCAAACAAGATTGAAATACCCGGTTCATCAACTCTATAAAAGCAGTCGGGGCATTAGTCAGCTCAAGGGACATGACTATAAACTCATAATGCCCATAACTAGTCCTAAAGGCAGTCTTCGAGGATATTAGAATCCCGAACTCTCAACTGATGGTAGCAAACCTCAAGTCAAACTTAGAGAACATTGACACACCCTGAAGTTGATCAAACAAATCATCGATACGGGGAAGAGGATACTTATTCTTGACTATAACCTTGTTCAATTGTCGATAATCAATACACATCCTCATACTACCATCCTTCTTCTTCACAAATAAGACCGGTGCTCACCATGATGATACACTAGGCCGAATAAATCCTTTATGCAACAAGTCTTCTAATTGAGCCTTCAATTCCTTCAACTCCGTCGGGGCCATCCGGTAAGGAGAGAGGGAAATGGGCTTAGTTCTCAGCTCCAAGCCAATCACAAAATCAATATCACGATCTGGAGGAACACCCAATAAGTTTGTAGGAAATACATCCATATACTCTCTCACCACTCTCATTATCTATAAAGGAGATGGATCTTTGGTAAGATCACGAACATGGGCCAAATAAGATAAGCAGCCCTTCTCCATCATTCGACGGGCATGAAAGAAAGACATCACTCTCTTCAGACATGAACTCAGAGCACCATTCCACACAAATCCAGGTAAACACAGGTCAGTTAAGGTCACGGTCTTAGCATAATAATCTAAGATTGCATGATAGGGAGATAACCAATTCATACCTAATATCACATTAAAATCAAGCATATCAAGCAAAATTAGGTCTGCCCGAGTATCACTATTAGCAAATGTCACTATACACCCTCGATACAATCGATCCACCACTAAGGAATCACCTACCAGGATAGAGACACTAAGAGGCACAACAAGGGACTCACCCACATGATCAATATCTGCAGCAAAATAAGTAGATACATAAGAATAGGTTGACCCGGGATCAAATAATACTGTAGCAGAATGATGATAGACTGGAACAGTACCTGTAATCACTGCATCTGAAGCCTCTACCTCAGATCTACCCGGTATAGCATAGAACTGTCTGCGGTCACAACTAGTCTGAGAGCCACTATGAGCACCACCTCAAGCTCTCTAAGCTCCACCCTTGGTGCCCTTGGCACCACCTCTAGCACTCTGTGGAGTACCTCATGCCGCTGCAACTGGCGTAGAGTGAGTAGTCTGTGATCCTGACTGGATAGTAGAAGAAGCACGTTTGGGGCAATCCTTATTCTTGTGCCCGAACTCCTAAAAAACAAAACAACCACGAGGACCTGAAACCCGCTGAGAGTAACCAGAAGAGTCTGCACACCCTCCCTGACCTGAAGATCCATTATGCTTACCCTGATGGGTCTGACTAGGCCTAGATCCACTAACACCATATGTACCCTGAATAGCGGCCTGCACTTGTCTACCTTAATAACTTGTGAGCCCTGACCTGAATAATCTCTACCTCTGGATGAATGATCACTAAACTGACCCTAGCGACAAAACCTCTTGGTACCGTTGCCCTGTCTAGCATGCCAAAAACTCTCAATCATCCTGGCATGGCCAATAATACTATGGAACGTACTACCTGATAGCACAAGAGATGTTGTGACCTCATGAAGATAATTGGTGAACCCCTTTACCAACTTACGGATCCGCTCAAACTCTATGGGAATACTTGACATGGCATAATGGGACAACTCATGGAAACGACCCTCATACTCAGAAATTGATAAGGAGCCCTACTCTAATCTATCGAACTCGCCCCTCCGCTGATCTCATAGGCTATAGGGCATAAATCTCTCAAGGAACACCTAAGTAAACTACTCCCAACCTATAACAGGAGAACCAACTGGCCTACGAGTAAAAATTGATACGAAGTGTGAGAAACCCCATGAGCCTCTAAAATACCCAGGTTGAACAACCTGTCCTGGCACTCAGCCAAAAAATCATAAGCCTTCTCTCTAGCTGTGCCGTCAAACCTGGGAGGTGCCAATCTAACAAATATCTCAAAATTCTTCTGCTCAGCAATCGACATGGCTGCACGAGGAGAAACAAGTGGAGCTATAAATCTCGGAGTTGACAAATAAGGTGCTGAAGCGGAACCAAGAGTCTAAAATCCCATGCTAGGCCCCTGAAAGGGCTGTGTATCACCAACTGCAATAGGAGAACCTGCAATACCCAAATGACTACCAGTAGGAGGGGCACAATCCAATCTAGCCAATAACCTGACAATCAACTCCTAAAGCATAAGAGTTCTATCGAGAGCCACAGGAGGCTGGGCTAGTCCCCTCATCTCAGTCTGCTGCTCAATAACATCATCATGCTCAAAGATGAGCTTAGGCGATGCCTTCCTAGCTCATCCTCGAGCAGGAGTTGCGCTTCTTGCTCGGTCATGACACCTAACTCCATTATGTCCCCTGCCTCACCTATGAACTGGGGCTCGGGCAGTAGGTACAGCCTCGCCCTTTGAAGTACTGGTTCTAGTCCTCGCCATCTGTGCAGAGAGAATAGGTTAGATGTATGCAACACTTGATATGAATAATTCACACAAAATGAATCAAAGGAAAGGAATTTCTCCTACTAGGTATCTTGTAGCCTCTCAAAGATAAGTATGAACGTCTATGTACTGATTCGCAAGATTCTACTAGACACCCAGCTCTTTAACTTATGAAATCGGTAAATCTAGCGCTCTAATAACAATTTTTCACGATCCAAAAGTTGATATCTTGGTGACACACACCTCAAAAACCCCAAAATAGTGTGTAAGCCGAACGAAATACACATACAAGACTCCTGAAGGGAAGTCAGGGCATAAACGATAGAAAATAACAAGGAATATTCCAAAAATCTGATAGCATAAGTATAAAGAGCATTTAATACGTTTATAGAATCTGAATTACACCTCAAGTTTTCAAAAGGAAAGTTAAAGACTTTAAATGATAGATGGAGACTAAAAGCGATACAGGTAGCAGGATCTCACCACAACTCCGAAAGAGAGAACTCCACTAGATCCAATTAACCGCTACGAGGATCACCCTGACTAGGGTTTGCATCAAAGGGATGAGAATATGGCCAAATGACCCTCCAGGCTATTACCGAATTTCCAACTACACACCTATACTTCACGGGAGTCCTATTACCTCCGTGAGCTACTTTAAAATGGAATAAATAACTCCTTAACTGCTGAGTTGGCATAGAGAGTGTATTTTACTCTCTTTGAGAGAGTGAGTTGCCTATTTTTTTAAATTTCTATTTTTTTCTCTTATTCTTTTTTTTCTCTTTCTTTCTTCTTATTTATCTATACAACTATACCTTCTTAACCATTATCATTATTGAAGCTTCATCAATGGATGTTTGGTACAAAAATTATCAACAATTAATACATTTTATGAATAAATAATTTTTCAATAGACTTATTTAGAACATATCTAACAAATTAAATTTTATTTTTAAAAATATATACCCATTAATTGATTTTTTTTAAAGTCATGGACTCAAGTGTAACAAAGTCAAAGTGAAGTAATTGTATATTTAAAAATATTTTCAAACTTATTAGAAGGAATTGAAACAAAACAATGTCATCTACATTTTTTAAAGAATGATCTTACATGTTCTCCTAAAACCTATGACGAATCAAAATTAAAAACTCAAATTATAAATTAATCATGAAAATTTTAGAGGGAGAAAGAATGGGGAAGAGAGAGAGGTTTTTCAAATTGATATTACAAATTGGTATCAAATTGGTCTTCTTCACCGCGATGGTTTTGAGCCGTCGACGAATCGTCGGAGGTTGAATCTGATCTCGAATGTTTGTGACCCATTCAACATGTATCTGAAATTGTCTAATGAAGAAAATCGAATGCAATGTAAAAAAATATGAAAAAGATTGTTGAATTGGTTGAATGAAAGATTTGATTAGGACCGCTATCTTCTAGGCTCTAGAGATTCAGAGTGGATGAAAAGCTGACCTAAATTTTCGTTCCAATAAATTGTTAGAGATATAAAAATTTATTGAGGTAAAAATGGTGTTTATTATAGTTAGGGTTGAAGAAATGATTGGGGAAGAAAGGAGGAGGAAGGAGGAGAAATGTTTTTATTAAAAAAAATATTAAATGGTGAAATACACGTGTCAAGTGCGTGTATTACACCACAAGACACATACCTTGTAATGACATTTTAGGGAGGAAATAATTCTACTTTAAAATAGTCCAGGGGGGTAATAGGACCCCCGTGAAATATAAATGTGTAGTTGGAAATTAGGTAATAGGTTGGGGTGTCATTTGCCCATTTTCTCTCAAAGGGATAACAGAAGTAGGAGGTGAGTACAATCCATACGTACATAGTAGGTTAGAAAAACTGAGTATAAGTTACTAAATAGACTTAAGGAATAGACTATGAAATGCTTCCACTTGCACGCAGAAAAGTTCCACTCCGACATCAGTGCTGCCAATTTGTATAGAATGGCGCGAATAAAGTAAACACATAAGGGGACAGATAATATTTAAATCAACACATAAACAAGTTATACAACACAACAAGATTGACCAATGCGACATAATGAAATGATGAAATGATGGGATGATGTAGTGGTACCAAGGTCATCGCACAACCTGTCGTATACACCTTGTTGAGTGTGTAGCTTCCATATAAGGACCCATGGGGGACTCGCAGTCCATATACCAATCTCATAATCTCAATATCTCATCAACTTGCCCCCTCGCTCGTGGTCAAGGATATAAGTAAGGCGTCACATTTTCTTTCTCAAAAAGATAGTATTTCCCCACTTTATCATATTTCAATGAAAAATGATATGATGCATGAGGATGAATGCATCATAACACATACAATACAAAGTCATAGTCAGTTCATCAAAGGTTTCAAATAGTATCAAGTTCTCAAACTCAACAAGTCATGAAACATATTCTCAAATGATAGAAGTAGTGGAGAAATCTATTCGAAATCAGGCCTTACCATTTAGAAAGTATTCCTTTCATTCTTAAGATGTTTAAAAATCAACTCAAGCCCCTAGCTCGAGCATCTCAATGTCAAAATAAGGATAAGTCACACAGCCCCTCACTCGGGCAACTACTCAAATATCACAGAATTTCTGTAATAATTACAGCTAACACACAAGCCTCCACATTGGCTAAGCATCACAATAAGACATTATACGAACTAAACAAGGAGGTCAACCTTTACCAACTCCTAAACTCATGCCTCTACTCATTTCATAGTCGACTCCCTAAGAAGGGCTAATTACTCATCTCAGTCTAAAAGAGAGATAATCAAACCTACCTCAAGGCCGAACCTTCACCCAAAAAACTCTACCGAAGAAAATCCTCAACCACACGATAACTGGAACAATCCTCAACTATCAAGAATGGAGAGAGTTCATAAAAAAGAATCCAATGATACCCATATTAATAGGATTTGAAATCGGGGGTAAAATAATCCAAAAATCACTTTGAAAATCAATAGGGTGAAATCAGATTTTTGGTTGAAATACACATTCTACAAGTCAAGAGAAAACCGAGGTTGAAAAAACTAATAAAAAAAGCTAGAATCGAGCCCCAAATCATGAAAATACCAATTTCATTCTTAAGAAAGAAAAGCCTCAAAATCCACATTGAAATCATTATTTAAAGATGTTTTCGGAAATTAAAAGTCGAAGGAATTGATAAAGAATAGCTAAAGATACTTACCCAAGCGAATCTCCTCAAGAAATCCCTCAAAATCTCTTCTCCTAAGCTCTCAATCGAGTGAAAAATGGTGGAATATGAAAAATGGAAAGAAATCCCGAATAAGCACTGATCAGGTCCAGAAATTGAAATCTGCGAACGCGAAACTGGTGCCGCAAACGCGGCCCACTAGGCAGCTGAGGCTCGCGAACGCGGGAGCAGTGTCGGGATCGCGGGGCACTGTTCACCCGCGAACGCGCCCCAACCCTCCGCGATCGTGGTGCCTCAAGTGCCTTCTCTCCGCGAACGCGCTAGGGGACCCGAGAATGCGGTCCCCTTGCACTTGACACCAAAAAACATAAAAAGCCTAAGTCCAAGTCTCCGATCAGACCCTCAAAAATTGTTTGGGGTACGATAAATATAAATTAGACATGCTACCCCACTAGATTCAACATTCCAGACTCAATTCAATCGTCGGATTTCTGAAAAGAGATCAAATGATAGAATTATCCTCCCGAACCACTCTTAAGGCTTAGAACTCAACTTCTTAACCGAACGCCCAAAACTCAACCTAAGGCCTCGAAAACCTTACCAATCACTCTACTAGTTCAAACTCGACGTTCCAGATGTGATGGAATTGATGAAATTCCCATCCACCGCTCAAAATTTAAAATGTTGACCAAAGTCAACCATATCAAGAATTCTCAATCCAAGAGGGGTCAAATCACCAAAAACACACTCGATCGCATTGGGGATCACACCAACCATTCTCGAAATACAAACTCAGCATGAAAAAGCCAAGGGGAATGATAAAATAGTCATTTCACAATTAAAAGCAAATTCACAAGAAATGAAACATTACAAATAGGTAGAATTCATAGCAACTCATTTGGTTTAGCATTCAAGAATGACATTATACATATCTAGAAACTCAGAATTTAGCAAGAGATGGCAATAGAGCGGGGCGAGTGCAGGGCAGAGTGGGTTTAAGCCATATGCGGGGTGAAAGTTGGACTTATGCGGTTGAGGGGTGAGTTAGAATAAATTTTTAGAAAATTTATATGGGGCGGGCGGGGCAGTTGCGGATAATTGAATTACTATAAATTAAATCATTTGATTTGAATTAAAAGTATTTTTTTCTCCTTTCTCTCTTTATAGCATGCTCTTTTTTTTCTTCTTATAAAAGTTACTACTTTAAAATTATTTCTCCCGTAAGATTTTTTTCTCTGCAATAAATTACTGTAATTATTGTCGTATGCCTTTTTTAGTTATCTTTCTCTATAGCAAATTACTGTAAGATTTTTAATATTTAAGAAAGCAAAATTGAAATAGAATTTTTTTTTAGTATTCATCGATAAGATGATTCTGCACCTTTTTCAACACTAAGGGCCTGTTTAGAAAGCCACAATGTAATTGAGATTTTGTGTCATTGGGTGTAATTACACTCTTTGATATGTTTGGCGGACCAAGTAATTACTTGGCAAGAGAGGAATTAGGTGTAATTGAAGAGGAGCAATTGCACTCCTCAATTCCCAAGGGAGGGTTAGGAATTGATGTAATTACACCATGTAATTATATGAATTTTTTTTTTATTTAAAAATCTTCCTTTTATTTACATTTGTATTTTCTCATTTTAATTTATTTTTTATTTCTATTATTTTAAAAAAAATTATTGTTGTTATTCTATATTTTCTAAAAATATATTTTTTATTTTTTATATTTCATTTCCTTCTCATTCTCAATCGTTACCTTTTCATGTGATTCCATTCAATTTTTCGCGTTACCTACTATTTATTTATTATAATTTTTTTATTAGCATAATTTTGTTAGTATGTTAATTTTTAGATTAAAGTAGAATTCATTGTTGAATAAGGTTATAGACATATGTTTTTCCTTTTGTTTTAAATTATATTTTAGTACGTTATGTTGAAATTTGACATAAGAATATTATGTTAATTTTTTTTGTTTTGAATTTAGAACTTATGTTATATTTTTTATTTCACTTGTTTTAGTAGTATTGACTTGATATTTCACATTGCAAGCTATTTAGTTAGACTTGATATATTATCTATTTGTCAAATAGTTTAATAATTTTATGACATTATATTTATAATATTAACATTCTTGTCAAACATGCATTTCATGATGTTCACGGAAATTTTGTACTTTTAGTTTTTATGATTAATTTAATTAAAATATACTAATTGAAAAAATATAAATCAATTATTTTTTATAATATTAATTAAGAACATACGTTTATTGATTAATATATTTTCAAAAAATAATATACATCTTAAATATTTAATTTAATATCATTTATAAAGACCTTATTTGTCTAATATAAAATTTTAATTTTAGATAATTAATTTTTATTTTAAAATTTTAATTTAACCTTATGATTGCACTTGTGCAACCAAACAATACACTTGTAATTACACCGTGGCAAACAAACATGTCATTATAATTACAAGGTTGTGTAATTAATAGGCTGATAATTACTACCCTAATAATTACATTAATTCCAATTAGTAGGTGAATTTCCAAACATACCCTAAGAGTTTATCAAAATTAGAATGATTTAAAAAAAATACATTTGGATTGACTAAAAACTAATTCCAAAATAAGTTGTACTAGGTAGAGCGAGACAGGTTGAAATTCTTACCGATTTATCCATAACCGTCTCACCTTGCCCTATTTATCATTCCTACTGGCACGTGGATCAATCTTGATCATCAGGGTAATTTTCCTAAACAGTCACCCATGTTTGGGAAATTGCCTAAGAATATCACTTTTGTTTATTTTAGGACTACCATATCATCCAACTATTCCTATTTTTCTCAAAATATACTTGACAATAAGAACATCTTTCTCTCTCCTAATGGAATGACATGTCACATTATTTTATTTTTTTAATAGTAAATTTTTTAACCTTTTTAAACCACCCACATTTTATACCCTTAAGAAAATATTACTTTTCCAAATTGTTAAACAAAAGAAGGAATTTTTATTGTTGTTAAAAATGCAATGTCACATTTTAAACTCCGTTTACTTTTAATAAATATATTTTTATTTATTTATTATATTAAAAACAAAGTTGCATTTGTATTTATCTATTTTATCATATCAAGTGAAAGATAAAAATGGATTTTATTTTTACTTTTAGAATTAACTATTCATTATAAAATTATTTTTCATTTTTAGTTGTTCATTTTAGCATATCAAAAGAAAAATAATTATTTTTCTATTATTACGTTTAACATTAATTATTTTTTCTAAATCATTTATCAAATCATTCATCCTTAATTATCTCTTGATTTTCTAAAGTAAACAAGTAAAAATGAATAATTCTTTATAACTTAAAGAATGAATAATTTGAGAAATGATTTTAGAATAAATAATTAATGTTAAGCGTAATAATAGAAAAATAAATTATCTATCTCTTGATATGCTTAACTAAAAATGAGAAATAATTTAGAATGAATAATTAATACTAAAAGTAAAAATAAAATTTCCTTTTATCTTTCTCTTTATATGATAAAATAGATAAATACAAAAAGAACATTGTTTTTAATATGACAATTTTTTTTATTAAAAGTAAACTGAGTTAAAAATGTATCATTTTTAACAGCAATAAAATTTCTGTTTTAACAATATGAAAACATAATAATTATTTTTTGGTATAAAATATGAATGATTTAAAAGAGTTAAATAATTTATTGTTAAATAAAAGGAAATAATGTGACATGTCATCCCATTAGGAAAGAGAAATATGTTTTTATTGTGTCAAGTATATTTTGAGGAAAATAAGAATAGTTGAGTGATAATATAGTCCTAAATGAAACAAAAGTGATTCTTAGGCAATTTCCCAACTTGAGTGATTGTTTAGGGAAATTACTCCATTATGTGCATGTTGTATATACTTTTGCAAAGGAATAACTACTTAGTGGTCCTTAGGCCAAAGCTATCATGAGAAAAAGAAGAACCTTCCAAATAAAGTACGTAGCACTCGATTAAGGCATATATAGGATCATGAAAAAAAAACTAAAGAAATTAATGCATGATTGACTGTAATAATTGTGATCACAAGGCTACTATGAGTTCAAGGCTTCAAGCCCTAAAAAGCTCTAGCAAAAATGCAAAATAAAATGGGTAAACAATTAAAACACAAATCCCACTAGTTTAACGCCTAATTATGTGTCTTTCCTTGAATTTTCAAAATTATCATTCATATCAGATTTCGGTCTCCAGATACATGTATTCGTCGCTTCCAGATACATGTATCTTGTATACATTGGATCAATATTACATTATATCTAAGTGGATTCGCATGTATCTGACCCTCTCGTTCGCCTCTCTCGGGATGTATATGGTATGAAATTATTAATTAATTAATGAGACAATATGTAATTATTTCAAACTATAGGGAGAATCATTAAATATAATATGAATATTTTTTGTGTGTAATTAGATAGGTTTTATATTGTCTTATAGTAAATTAAAAAATATAGTTGGACCATTTTCTGGACCATGCCCATATAGAGAGAGATAGATGGAACATATGTTCAAATATATATAATGATCTTAGGCATATTTATATGTCGGTTTGTCAAATATTGCCCATATTAGGCTTGTGTTTAAGAATAATCTTTAAGCTATTTGTTGTGTTTTGAGTAACTTGCAATGATTGTGCACTAAGACATGTGATTAGATTATGCAGGAGTTCTCGAAGAAAAATGGAGTCTATGGAAGAAAGCACGAAGAGGGAAGCATGAACACAAGGCAAGGAAGCAAGTGCCGATGGAAAGAAGAAAAGAATTGGGCCTGGCAGCCTTTGCGTACTGCTGGTGCCTCACGCCGGCCCAAAACTACAGAGGAAAATTCCTGGCGTACTGTTGGCGCCCCACGCCAAGCAGCAAACTGCTGAAGGAAGTTTCAAGCGCGATTCAGGCACCCCACGCCAGCCCCTGCCCGACTTTTGCAGCGAAAATTGGGTTAAATTAGGACTCCTATTTTAGTCTAAACTTGGAAAACTATTTTTGGAACTCTATATATAAGACCCTAGGGTTATTTTGTAAAGGGTTGGCTATGTTTTGGTGTGCAAGAGCAAGGGATTACAATTTATCTTAAGTTTCAATTCTCTACTTCTTCTTTAGGTTTGAATTTTATGAAACTTATTATTTTTGAGATTATAAACATTATGAGTGGCTAAACGCCCTTGCTCTGGGGCTGTAGCTACGGGTTATTGTTGAACATCGAATTGCTTTGAATTGATTGTTGGTTATCGTTTACATTACTTTTGTATTCTTATTTTCGTATTTCATGATTGGCCACCATAGAAATAAATTTATTGTCTATACTTAGACTCGAGAGATGAAGAGGTAGATAGACCAAAGAATATAAAAAGCTTGATCTAACTTGCATATCACTTGTTTAGATTCGTGTTTAGGAGTGACGCCCGGATGAACACCAAGCTTGGTTAAGAAACAGGATGAAATATAAATGCTCGCTAATTAGGAGAGCCTATCCCCGCTCAACGATGTAGTTAGGCAGCTAGTTGGGGTAGGCGATTAGAGGTCGAGAGATCATGATCATAACATTAACCCTGTAAATCAGTAATGCGATAACCATAATTGATTAATTGCATGAGATGTGATACAGGAAACCCAAAGCATGTTGCAGCCCTGGAATTGTCTCTTACTTGATTAAAACACCGAAAATCAAAGTTGTCCGCACCAGTTACTTTTACTTTATCGCATTAGTAGTATAGAAAATCTCAAGTTCCTATTTCACTCGTGTTACTCTGAAGATTTGATAGAATTGAATACAAATTGATTATAAGTCCCTTGGGTACGACAACCCGGTTCTTAATTGATTAATTGCATGAGATGTGATACAGGAAACCCAAAGCATGTTGCAGCCCTGGAATTGTCTCTTACTTGATTAAAACACCGAAAATCAAAGTTGTCCGCACCAGTTACTTTTACTTTATCGCATTAGTAGTATAGAAAATCTCAAGTTCCTATTTCACTCGTGTTACTCTGAAGATTTGATAGAATTGAATACAAATTGATTATAAGTCCCTTGGGTACGACAACCCGGTTCTTAAAGAGCCACTTATTACTTCTGCGACCACGTACACTTGCGTGTGCAATTGGGAGCAACATATAACATATCACTAAAGTTTTCTTTTAAAGCATAGTTTTAGAGCCATAATTTCGAAGGTGTGAAGGGTTCAGCGCAAGAATTAAAGAAATTTAAATCTTGAATTCATGTAAAGAAGATATTTAATTTAGTGCACCACCACCATATTTCCTTTATATATATAGGATCATTAATTGATTAGCAAGATATATAGCGTGCCCTTTGTAAAGGCTGCCTTTAGATTTGAAAACTTGATCTCTAAGAGTATTTTTTGTGTGCTATGCAAAGCACATGCATCCCACTTCCAATTGATGTGGTCCAAATTCTTGGATTCTAAGATGATGGGATCAGTACACTATCACCATCATGTCATTTTTAGTGAGAGATTGGATGGACCACAAGCAAATACTTTTTATGTAATTCATCACTTGTTCATGATTCTATCATGTTTGATTCAAGAAATTGGACTGACAAATGCAACATTTGCGCAGTGGCTAGGAGTCATACTTCCTCCATATACGTATAATTAATCGGCATAATACATAAATGTATCCTTATTTTTGCCTCATTTGGAATCTACGTCCTTCAAATTCGAGTGTGCATAAGTAAATACTTAAACTTGTATAAAGTCGAACAAGTAGACACACATGTCCTACGTGGCAATTTGCATCCTACATGTCATCCTACGTGGAGTTCTACATGTATTGTGTCATGTAGGACATGTGCGCCTACTTGTTCAACTTTTATGGAGTACTATAGTTTAAATATCTTCGGGGTCGTTTGGTAGTTGGATAAGGCCAAAGCTAATACATGAATAACCAAGTTATTCATGTATTAATTTTATATCATGTTTGGTTTGCAAATAGGATAAAAGTTATTCATGTATTAATTTTATACAATGTTTGGTTTACAAATTTTCAAATGTTGTATAAATGTTATTCATGTATTATTTTTATACGGTGTTTGGTTGCATTTTTTGTAATCTTACATAATTAATACTTGTATAACTTATGAGGAAATCTATGTATAATTTATGCGGGATAGAAGGTGGAATAAGTTATGTGGGTATTAGTTATACATGTATTAAAATGGTAAATTACACATTCACCCTTACTAAATTACTCTTAAATGTATATTAATTTACAACAAATCAAATATGTTAAACAAAGAACTACCAATTTTTTTTGAGTTTTTTTTCTTGTTAATTGCTTAATTACTTTTAATTTCTTTGCTTATATTTTTGTTAATTGTTTTCTTTTTAGTTAAAAATTCAAGTTCTAATTTTTTTGCTTAAAAATACAAGTTTTAATTTTTTTAGTTCTATTATTTATTTTAATTTAAATTACATATTACTTAATTGCTTAATCATATTGAATATGAATTACTTAATCACTTTTTATTTGTTATTTACTTTGTTATTTTTAGCTATTGGCTTTTATTTAATTTTAATGAGTTATTTAAATAGTTGGTTATTTTAATGGTTATAATAAATATTTGCTCACTAATTACTTTTGAAATTAAGAAATAAATATTAGCTCACTAATATATTGTAATCTCTACATAACTAATACATGTTTAACTAAACCCTGCATAACCAATACATGTATAACTAAACTCTGCATAACTAATACCTGCATAACTAATACATGTATAACTAAACCCCGCATAACTAATACATGTATAATTAATACATATATAACTAATACCCACATTACTAATACATGCATAACTCTATCCAGCTACCAAACGATTCTTGTACACACTCAAAGTTGAAGGACATAAATATCAATTGAAGCCAAGTTAAAAAGCATATTTATATATTACGTAATTAATCTATTCTTTTTTCATTTCTCATCCCATTGGTGTATGATACTGGCCTATTTAGAATTACGCTGCTAATTAAGGTTTACTAAAAAGGGAAGCAAGCACTCATATTAGGATAGTTTATTTCAGCGCTCGAATTCAAGACCTTTAATATTGGTTTATATATATATATATATGTATATATTCGAACTGTACATATAACATGGTATGTATCCCTATGAGTTATGACAAGTTAATTAATTTACCACCCACCTTGCCTCGATCGGGTAAATTTTGAGGACGGTTGGGTTATGGCGTTATGCTCATTCATTTGACCCTTCTAACAGACGTAAATACATTTACTATACTACACTTTTATTTGTTTAGTTTTATGTGTATATATTTGAGTAATTTTATAATATATATTTATACTTGTGTCCATTATATATTTTTGTAATATTCTACCTTCATTGTTTTAAGGGTATGAATTCACATATGTGAGGATTACTATATCATAGACCTTCCACTGCCGTGCACACTCATGAGTACAGTAGGTCGTACTTTCTCGGTTCCAATTTATGTAATACCTTAAATATTGAGAGTAAAATTAATTTTTATATACATATATATTATTTTTCATATGTCTTTTGAATATTTCGAATTTATCAATTATTAATTTGATTTATGACATTTTTATATAGTTTTTAGACATATAAATTTTATTTTGAAAAAGTTAATAATTCTACATTTGAATTCATGATTAAAATGAAAAAGATTTAACTTTTGAAATTTGAAAGATTTAACTAGGTACGCTAATGATTAGCCAATCAGCATAAGAACCAAATGAATGAAAAGTAAAACTTTCACTTCTATGATACTCAAAATCAGCTGCATCCACTTTGGCTGACAAGATGGGCTGAAATTTAGCTAATGGGCCCGGTATTGCTAATAATCGATTTTTATAAAGGAGAACTTACATAAATTGATTAGTTTAGGAGTTAATTACTTAGATATACTCTGGTTTGCAATATTACGTATCTTATCAGATTTTGGTGCGTTCAGATACGTTAAAAAACATGAGTCTCGGGATACATGGGGTCAGAATTAGGTATAATTTGTTTTAGATGCATTGTATCCAAGTAGATTCGCATGTATCTGGGACACATAACAAATCTTGGTCGCCTCTCTCCCATCTCGCTCGCCACTCTCCTACGTATCTGGTATCCCAGATACATGTGAATCACACCAGATAAATACATATACATGTATCTAGTGTGTATCTAGGGTGATTCGCGTGTATCTAGTATACATAACGAATCTCACTCGCCTCATTCCCCATCTCGCTCACCTCTCTCCCTATTTTAGTGTATCTAGTAGCAAAAATACATGAATCTAACTGTATCTTCCTCCTCAATATATGGTAGGAAACTCTCTTTAATTAGTGGTAAGATACATAATATTTTCAAAGTATAGGTAATAATAGTATATATATATATACATGGTAGTGAAGTATGTCTAATTATGTAATTTTTTCCTTTTAGAAATAGCTATAATTTAAAGCATAATTATAAAATGCAGTTATAGTTTGCGTATTTACGAAGTGTAGTTACAGTTATTGTATCAAGCGGAAGAGTGGTATTAGGGGATTATCAATTATATTAATGAAAGAGTTGTATTCAGACGACAAATATCAGCTATATCAGAGCATATTATGTTAGTTAAATTGTATCAACGCGAACGTGTTTATGGTGTATTTGCTACAAGATTCAAATTGTCGCTATATTTCATAATTCTTTGAAGTTATAGCTATCTATTGTAAATACAATCTTAATATTTGTCACGTTGCATAATTTTATTTATAAATGGATAAATGGATTGTTACATAATATCACTTAATTTATTTATTACTATATACATAAAGTATCTCAGGATAATATTCTTGCTATTTAGTAATTGTGTTTGTCATATTTAAATCCTGAAAATTGTGTAAGCTTCTACGTCCCTGAGCCGCAGGTTCTTTCTTTCCTTGTAAGAGTGTATTACATGTCATTTTGCATGCGAAGGAGAATTAGAAATTTCCAAGATTTTATTTGGACATGAATATATTTGTGCGACACAATTGAAAATGTAGTAGGGATTTTTGAAAGTGGGAAGATGTGAATTGGGGTGAATTGAAAATATCAATGGAAAAGGACATCCAATGTAACATTTGGTATAATATTAAAAGAACTAGCCCCCCCCCCCCAAAATACCACTCCCAATGTATAAAGAACAAGGGAACTTGATCGCGTTTCGCGTGAGCATTACAATGCTGTTTGGACCGTAAAATTGATCTACTTATTTTAATAGTATCCTAGTGAGTCTTATCAAGTATAAAGGTCTTATATTTCAAATTCATTTTAGTGATCAAGAAGCACATAATCTACATTGTAAAAGATGTAAGGTCTGCCACCAAGGAAACATCCATAAACGCATATAAAATCGTTGAAAGCAACAATTAAAATATTGTGCACTAAAATATGCAAAGCATTTCTAGTTGAGCTAAATGACACATAAAGCATGATCATCACAAGAAATACATGGATGATTGTTTATGTAGAGCACACTTGTTTGGTATAATAAAACATAAAATTGAGTGATCATAAAATTAAAAAATCAACTAAATATTGACTACTTAAAGTTATGCGTGAAGAGAAAATATAACTAAAGTCGGTGGTATCCACACTTAGTATTTTCTGACAGGACATAGATTTTAACTCTTATAGTGTTTTATTATAATTTATTGAGTGTGATCAGAGCCGTAGAGCTTTTACGAAATGAACTGTGTATCAAAGATATTAGTATATATCCCAAAGCATGTTTGAGGAGCCATATAGTCCAAAGCAATGCATCCAGCGCAATTTAATCACCCTTGTTAATTTCTACTGTTCAAAGCAATGTATCCAAAGTCATTTACTCACCCTTGTTAATTTTTACTAATAGGAAAAAAGGAAAAAAATAAAAAAATAATAAAAGATATTAATAACAGAAGATTAATAGTGTAACCTCGCACATCGTAGGAGAAATTCAAAAGATACTAGTAATACTTACATTACCCTTGAAAATAAATCACTTTTTGAAAATAATTTATATTGCAAACAGAGAGATCAGAGAGTAAGTGTATGATATTTCTAGTTGAAATGTAGTAATACACTTCATAAGAAACAATGATGGCACCTAGGTATTGACCAAAAGGGCAATTACTTCATATGGAAGTTCTAATAATGGCATAGTTAAGAAACACTAAAACATTCGCTATTGACAGGAGAGATACCAGTTGAGCTAGGTAATTAATATTAAGAAACTATAACAGCTGATATTAGCCCATAATGAGTTTATAGTTTCATTCATATATCCATCTCATAAAAAGTTTCTAATTAAGGACAAAATAGGATATAACTGTCTTCTTGCATTTTCAGCCAAGTTTCCCATTCTAATGATAAATGACATGTATATTGTAAGATAGGTTTCAAAGTTTTAGACTTACATGGACAATTCGAGAGCGCTCATCAACAAAAGATTTTCCATCTTGATTATGAGTATGGACGTGCAAATGTAACTCGCTTGGTGTTGGATCTCGACCCTTTGCAATAGCCTATACAAAAGAAAAATCACTTTTTAGATACAACAATATCTATTGTGTAATGTGTGTTTAGATACAAGTGTATATATCAGACAACCTAAAGATGTTACTTATATAATTTGTGAAATATATACTTACAAGTTTCTTGCGATATTCTCCAATTGAGATAGAGCCACCTGTGTGAGTCCCAGAAGCAACTTCACGGCTGCCACAGTGATTCTTTGCATTTGTTTCTGACTTTTTAATAAGACTCATCACTTCTCCAAAGTTGCATCCATATTTCCCACACATGCTCAGGTACAAAACCTGTCCTTAGTCCTTCCCCTTTTATTTTACAAATAAAATTTCTTTATTTTATAGCCCCTCAATCATCCAACCTCTCATACATTCAACCACGCTCTAGATTATTCATGTTCCTATTAATGCTTAAATAAACAAAACAGCTAATAACAAGCACAAGTTGATTGACCAAAAGGTACTTTCATTCATATTCATTAAATATTGGGGCACAAAATTGTAGAGAATTTGCAGTAGAAGAATAAAAACATTGCAACCTAAGGAGCTGATTGATAAAACACTTCAGGATTTAAACTGAATTTCAGACATTAGATGTGTTGATAAGGGAAAGAGAAACCACTTCAAACATTACGTGGCACTTAAAATGCTTTACAAATCTTAAGTGAAAAAACTTTTACTTATTACTGAATCTGAAAATGGTGAAATATTAAACTAATATCTAAATGGTGGAAAGTCGGACAACCTAGTGGTAAGGGTCTTCCATCTTAACCATGAGGTTGAGGGGTTTCTAGTCACCAAGGGAGCAAAGTGTGAAAAAAACACTGTTGGTCTCCTGTGTAGATGGATTTGGAGGAGGGTGAGGCTTAACATATCTAAAAGATAAAAAAATTTAAACACAAACATGTACAATATTTGACAATAGTATGAAATATTTTAATAAAAAATTAACAAAAAAATTAGTAGAGAAATACTTTTATGAAAATGCACATAAAAATAAAAATAAAAAGCTATTAGCATAGTTGACATTAGCTTGAATAAACTATTACATCTCCAATATTTGAAGTTCGGTGACTCAGACCACACTAAATTTAGTCATCAGACAACATTTGTTTTAGCAAAGAGACCCAAAGTGTATCTTTCCTTGCAAGTTATTTTGCTGTGACAATTCAAAAGGAGTACATAACAGCAGCCAGGAATAGTTGCTCCTGTCCAATATGCTCTCTCTAAGGAAATATACATCCAAAACCTGGTTCATGATGGAGGCAGAAGTTCATTTTTCTCTCATTGCTTCCTCGATAGAAAGCCTCCACCAATAAGAGTCATGAAGCATACATAAGAAAGACTACAACATTCAACACTTCTAGACAGATAAATCAAGAAACGACTTACAACTTTCAACACTTCCAGCCAGATAAGCTATGAAACTACTTAAAACACTCAACACTTCCAGACAGGTTAACCATGAAAACCTTGTTTTAAATTAGAGTTTATAGCCCCTCGGCCATCCAACCTCTCATACATCCAACCACGCTCTAGATTATTCATGTTCCTATTAATGCTTAAATAAACAAAACAGTTAGTAACAAGCACAAGTTGATTGACCAAAAGGTACTCTCATTCATATTCATTAAATTTAGCCAAAATATATAGATTGACATAGCAAAAGCAATTTCTGAAATTGCTCACTAGGAAAGCTAAAAAAAGCTTACAAGCTTTTCAAAACTAACTTAGACAAAAAAAAAAACTTTTCCTTACTAAAGAATTCTAATTCCAGTCAACTTACAGAATAAAAAAGCATTCTATTTCCAATCAAGTTACTGATGCATTCTTATTCCAATCAAGATACTGAAGCATTCTAAGACCACCCAACTTACTTTAGAGTAAAAACTATACTTCCTTTTATAAATAAAGAACTAGTAGTACAAGCATACAAATAACAAAATAATCGGACAAAGCTGTTACGAAAACCAACAACAGGATGAAATTCTTTTTACGAAATGAAACATCAGGTTCATCCGTTATACATTTAGAATGCAGAATATTAAGGCCATAATTCTGCCTACATTGCACTAATCATTGGACAAATCAAAATCACTTGATAACAATATCATAGAATTTACTCAATAAAGTTGTTCGGCGTCTGGCAGTAGGCATGATAAGCAGTATATGCAATATGGTAACATTTTCACATTTGGACACAAAACAATCATAGGGGGAAACGAAGTGAAAAAATTCAGGAATATTCAGTAGATACACATGTGAGAAAATGAATTCTGATAGTCTTTCATTCATTATAAACAAACAGAGAGCTACAAAAATGACTAAATCAAATGAATTCTACTAGTGTTTCATTGTAAACAGAGACCTAAAAATGACTATATCTCACTATCAATTTCAAAATTCTGTTGGTGTTCCTTGATATCAACATATATCAGTCATTATGCTTGAAATTCAAGCTTCTCTTGTACCCAATAATCAGCTTTTCATCCATAAATGATAATAACATAGCAAATCATTGTAACACCTTTAGCCTAGACTTTTATAGTGTATGCATATATATATAACATTAGTGTCTTCATCTATTTTATTTGCTAATGTTTGAACCTATGTCTAATGTCTAATATAAATCTTTTGGCTAAGATAGAGAGGTTGTTTTCATAGATTCTCTGCCAGAGTACATTTCAAGTGAAAAAATAAAAAAGAACCGCATCAGAATATCAATCACGAAATCAAAAGGAAGTTATATATCATACAAGTCTAAAGGCCCTTAAATCAAAAAACAAAAATCAACCCAGAAATAGCTTCTAAGCAATAGATTCAATATTACCCTAACATTATTTACCAGAAAAAAGAACTAAACAACACATTTTGCTGGAGAAACGCTACTATGTAGGTGTGGGAGGGGGAGAAAGAGAGAAACACCTTTTAGCGGAGAGGGTGAGCCGATAGTCAGTAATCACAAAAAATTGAAGTTAGCTGCATTATAAAACAAAATTAAATAAATGAGTATGCAATTTACTTCCACAAAAGAAAATAAAAATAAATCACCAATAATGGAGGCAAGAGGAAATCCTTCGAAGCATCCTAAACATTTCCTGTATACATGTTTCCCACTATCCGTATACTTGGCGAAAACCTCCTTTTCAAAACCATAAACAGAAGTACAGTTCTTTGACTCGTGATTTCCACGAAGGAGAAACACCCTATTAGGCATAAAAACCTGAAAGAATGTACAGTTCTATTGAATATCCACTGTTGCATTTGACTAATATATGCCAGAAAGTCATTTACATGAACCAGTTGAGTTCAAAGTTACAACACATGTCAAATACCAAGTTGAAGTAAAGTGCAACAAGTTCACTATTGCTTGACGCATGTTACCATATCCCAGAAAAACAAGGCACAAGAATGAGCCAACATAACCAAGGAAAAATTATAATTGATACAACACTTAATGAAGATGAAAGATAATAAAGCTTAACCAATACTGAATTTACCTATTTTACAGACTACCAAGATATGAAGCCTTGTAATTTAAAGTTTAGCATCACCATCCCATTTGTTGTTGTACACCCTCCAAAATGTTAAATGACGTTGGCATTGTCAAAGTGAGAAAATATCTATCTCTAGGAAGAATACCTCCTTAAGCTTTACAAAAACCTAATTCTCCATGCTAAGTGACCACATAAAACTGATTATTATGATCAACAATTACGTTTGCTGATATAAATTCCATAGACAAACACAGTAAAGTTGTCATCTTGTCACTGGGCACAACTTGTGCTACGTAGTAACAATAAGATAACCAAGTAAGCAACAACATAATTGATACTAAACGTTACCAAAACTGAATTTCAAACTAGTATTCCATAAAAAAACAGTTCAAAATTTTCATTACAAGAAACAAAGAATTCAAAATGCTTGAATCTTAATCCCTATTTTTCAGAAAATCGTACTTCGAAAAATGGCCCTATTTTCAGAACACCCAAACAACTAAAACCCTATTTTCAGAATATTCCAATCTTACTACGAGCTAAACGAAACGAAAAATGATGAAAAGATTTGAGAGTTAAAACACTTATTTTTACAAACCCATCAGAGATGACAGTTTGAAATCTCACTTGTGAGATGGAGATGGAAGGAGATAAGAGTTTGAGAGCTCACTTGTGAGACGAAGATGGAGAGTTCCATCGAAAAGCCCTAGAATTTCATCTGAGAAGAGAGTTCCGTTGAAAAACCCTAAAATTTCATCTCCGATGGAGTCCCTGGAGTGTTTCACTTGTAAGCTTTCTGGTAAGTGTTAATATCATTTAAGCCCTTATATGACAAAAAAAAAAAAAATTTTGCAACAACCTTAGTGTCGGATTATAACATCCGTCGCTAACAAATAAATATATTTATTTAGATTAAATTCTAGCGACGGATTTTTGCGTCACTATATAATTTAAATTCTATAAAAATATATTTATAATTCTAGCAACGCTTTTCTGTCACAAATTCCGTCGCGGAATATTAATTAAATTTGTCACACCTATTTTGTTGCTAAATTCGTAGCGAAAATTAGGGCGCCAAAAATTTCGCGCTAATTTTTAGTGACTAAAATAATATTTCATCGCCAATCCGTCGCTATATCATAACTCAAAAAATTATTTGTAATTTTTGCAACAAAATGGCTATTCCGTTACGAATCCGTCGTTATTTAGTGACAGAATATAATTCGTCGCTAATATCCGTCGCTAAACATGGTTTTTTTAGTAGTGGCCTCCAAATGATTTGTCAGAGTTATTTTCATATTTCACTTGGAGGATATCTCTTAAGGTCCTAACTAAGACTTCAAAATAAAATTTATTTTCATTGGTGTTTCATCCCAAATGATTAAAGAAGTTTTTAGGAATAGTTCAGCTAATTAACTACCCTGTCTTATTTCACAAGTTGATTTTTCACGACGTCCAAAGAAATATGAAAAATCGTGAATATGGTGCCCTACCATTTGGTAATAACAAAGCTACTATTCCAGAAGTAGCAACCAGAAGAACTATTTTTGTTTGTGATCTCAACTTAAAAATTATTGTATTCCATAAAAATGTCTTTTCGGTTCCACCATGTCCATTTATAAAAATAAGCGGCCTTCTTCATTTACAACTGATGTTATTATTGCTTCATAACAATATTTTGACAATCATTTAAGAGAGCGAATGATTTATCACGCACTTCCTTTAAATATCTTTTGTCATATTCTAGTTCCTCATTGATTAGACGATTTCCTGTGTCATTCATCAAAGCAGAATCTGAAAGTGGCATTCCATGTATGTCTTTCAAAAATTTTCTCATCTTTAAAAGTATGCTTTTAATCTCAAATAATGTATATGTCACGATCAAACCCATCGGGTCATGCGGGCACCTACTCTAACACCTAGATAGTAGATACCTTACCACTCAATCTAAAACTGACCATGCGGAAGTAAAATAAAATTTGAGTCATCACTTATTTAATTAAAAAAATAATTTATCAACTTTAAATAAGTACACGGTCTTTGAAAAATACCCTAATTCCTCCCTAAGAACTAGTCTAAATAGGTACAAGAGCTTCTAAGAGAGTGCAATATATGAAGAAAATAAGACACATTTCCCACCATAAGAAAAAAAGGAGTAGAAGCTACTGGAGATCACCATCGTCTTCACCTATGAAACATCACTTAGTCCAGCAATCGGACTATGTGTATCAGTACGAACAACACATATTGGTAGGCATTATCGATCGGCCCAACTCTACCACATAATATCATGTAATTAATCAGAAAAAAAATATGCAACTTAAAGTGATACAATCCCGACCTTTTAACCACAACCCATACTACAGATAACACGACCCCTGAACTCATATACCCTATCCCAAGTCACCTCCTCATTCCGCTACCAACTCCCCAACTGAGAGTCATTTCAACTTTCTAATCGATCATCACCTAACCCTTCTGTCACATAATGACTTTCCAAACACCACCCAATCTGCCAACACCACAATTTTTCCTACTAATTTCATTTCTGAATTCAAATTCACCAACTAACTCTATTAACCAGTCTTTTCCTCTTTTGTGACCCCCTACAGACTGTTGACACTAAATTTTGGTCTGATATTTTTTAAAGTTAATATTTTTAAATATTTTATTTATTAAATAGTTCAAAATACATATTTTGTAATTTTAATGCAATTTGTTGATAATTATCCTTATTTCTCAAAATATTAGAAATTTTATCGATTAATCTTGTTTACATTATTTTTTGTCACAGCCGCTTGAATACGTTCAAATATTTATTTAGTTTGATTAAATCATCATATTTTGTTAAATTGTATTTTTACATGCCATTGGTTACATTTTTAATATTCATTTTATTCGTTACATTTGTTCATATTCATTTTGATATTTTTGCACAGTCTAGAAATTCATCCAAATATGGATAAGATTTGCATACACAGATATTTTATTAACCGATGGTTTTGGCCCAAGGTTTTAAGATAATGGTATTGTACTATTAGTGATTTTCAATTTTCTACTTAAGCAATTGCTTGGTTATTAAGTTAGGTGGTGGTGGATAAGATTAGGGGTGTAATTTTCAGATTTTTTTATTATTTAATAAATTTTTTGTGTTCATATTTTTTCCGGTGACAAGCTCACCGGAGCTCTGCCGGAACCCGGCGAATCCACCACCACCAACCCCATTCCTTTGCTCTGATATGGAATCGAATAAGCTAGAACGAAAAACTAAAGAGAGAACGAATGATAACTCTTTGTATTGATTCTTGCATTGATTCAAATAGAAGAGTACATCACTATTTATAAATAATTAAAGAGAATAAAATATATTATTTTCCTTCTAGATACTAAATTAAAAGAAACTAAATATTTTGCAATTAATGTAAATCCTAGACTTGAAAGTAAATTAAATACTATAGAATATTTTTAGACTAAAAAGAAAAAAGTAAAAAGATTCTACCAAATTTCAACATTCCCCCTCAAACTCAAGTTGGTGTATCTAACTTGAGTTTGAACACTTAATTATTCTTGAAAAATATCTTCTCCTTGCTTTTGTTGTGGCAATTAATAGAATTCATCCTCACATTCTTCTTCTACTAATAGTGCCTGTGATTTATCTTGAGTGTCTTTGAACTTGCACACTTTTGTAACATGACCTGTTTGTTTGCAACTTTCACATAATGCATAAGATCTCCACCAAATTTTTTCAAGTGTGTTTTCTTTTTGCAATATTTGCAAGGAGGATAATCAACTTTTCTTTTTTGATAGTTTGCATAAAAGATACCTTCAACAACTTTATCTTGTCTGAAAGCTCTTCTTTGCTCTTGTGCTTGAAGAGCACTTATCAATTCTACAAGAGAGATGGTAGAAAGATCTTTAGACTCTTCCAAAGCAGAGATTTTAGACTCAAATCTCTCGGGAATAGTCACAAGAATATTTTCAACTATTCTATTATCTTTAAAATCCTCACCAAGCAACCTGATTCTGTTGACAATCAAAGAAATTCTGCTAGAATAATTAGTGATAGTCTCACCCACTTGCATCCTAAGAGATTCAAAATCTCTTTTCAAATTCAGAATTTGATTTTGTCTTCCTCGTTCACTTCCTCGATACTCCTTTTCAAGTTTTTCCCAAGCTTATTTTGCTGTCTCACATGTAATGATTTTAGAGAAGATTGAATCTGCAAGTGAATTTTGAATTACAATTTTAGCTTTGTATTTTTTGATTTTCTCTTTTCAGTGAAGTTTGATTTCAGCGTCAGAATATTTTTCAAAGAGTGGTTGTATGGGTTTATCTTCCATTACAGCTTCCCACAAATCATAAGCTTCTAGATAAGGCTTCATCTTAACTGCCCAGATTTGATAATTTTCACTATTGAAGGTTTGTGGGGCATTGAAAGAAAGAGTATTGCTTGTCATGGTTTGAAAATAGCATGGATTATAAATCGGTTAAAAGTAGCCCTGTGTTAAAAATAAAAGCACGGGTTAAAAGTAGCCCTGCGTTAAAAATAAAAGCATGGGTTAAAATTGGGTAGAAAATATGTATGAATTAAAAGTGATCGAAAGTTCTTCTTCAATGAACTCACAGATCCATTAAGATCAATGGAAGGCTCTTATACCACTGATATGGAATCGAATAAACTAGAACGAAATGTTAAAGAGAGAACGAATGATAACTCTTTGTATTGATTCTTGCATTGATTCAAATAGAAGAGTATATCACCATTTATAAATAATTAAAGAGAATAAAATATATTCTTTTCCTTCTAGATACTAAATTAAAAGAAACTAAATATTTTGCAATTAATGTAAACCCTAGACTTGAAAGGAAATTAAATACTATAGAATATTTTTAGGCTAAAAAGAAAAAAGTAAAAAGATTCTACCAAATTTCTACACTTCTTCTCCAATCAAAATCGCAACATACCACCCTCAATTTCCCACCTTTTCCAGGTGAAATTAGATATAGAAACCACCACTAAACAACCAGCAAACCACTGTTCACCCTTCCCTTTTCCATCTCCGGCGAAATACATAGCAATCAGACTCCCTTTTTTCTCCTCTACCAAAATAGCTCCAAACGAGCTCAACCGAAAGACCCCAATCAGATTTAAATTTTTTTTCTGCTTCTTCCACAGTTCATCAGAGCCACTACACCACCATTACTCCTCCCATCTTCTTCCTTCACCACGCAAGACCACCAAAACCCAACCCAGCCAGCCGACCAAACAACCAGAAACCAAACTCTACCACCATCCTCTCCAACCTCCAACAACAACCAACCATCCATATCGCCAATCGAAGCTCGAAGCTCGGAGCAGTAAACCAGACTCGAGGCACCCATCTCCGGTGAATATTTTGCCCCTTCTCGTCCTCACCAATGTGTAGACAACAATCTTGATTCAAATAGCTTGTTAAATATTGATTTATCTTTGTTTTAATTACTATTTTGCTGTGATAATGTTGTTGAATTGATTTGGTATCTTTTTTTTTTAATTTTTCCATCAAGGTTTTCATTCTTTTTGTTTAATTTTGGGTATTCTTTTATCTTTGATTTTAGCTGTAGTTGTCCAGTTACATAGTTTTGGGTTTGTTCTTTGTTTTATATTATTTTTATATAAATTAATATTGTGGCCTTTTGCTTTGATTGTTAACCGCCATTGCCTTTAATTTTATCATTTCGTTATCATTTTCTATGATTAAAGATACCCTTTTTGGCTTACTCATTTTATTTAAATACATTATAATATTATTGTTGCCTTGATTTGGTTGCAGTTGTATCTCAAAAAATTATTTTCTTCCTTAATACTCTGCTATGTTTGTTACTGTTATTTGGTTGTGCGCTTCTTTGTTTGGTTTGATTATAATTTGATATTGTTTTTCTTATAAATTAGCTAATTTGAGCGGATAATAATAAAATTGGTCAATGAAAAAATCTCTCCGTCGATTTTAGAGGCCTCCCCATTGTGAAAGACGGAAATTTAGTTTAAGTTTATATATTTTTGTATGTTAAATTGGCCGATGAAGAAATTACCGTCGATTTCCAAGGTCTCCCATGTTAATAAGACGGGTTTTTATTTTTAAGTTATTATTATTTTTTTATTCATATTTATTTATTACTAACACTTTTACTAAGTGTCTTTACAGGTACCAGGAGTTGCTTCCCATTGAAGCTATTCGAATGAAGTTCGATTATATTCTTTATTCATTATTTTGTATATATTAACGTTAGACAAACTTTAGGCCGTTTCTTATATTATTGCTTTATTTTATTATTTCTGTAGATATTGTTTGTTTATTATACTTGTACATTATATGTTATCTCCTTAATTTGAAAAAATGAATTCAGTGGAGACCCACTGTTGTGGATTTCGAAGGATGCCTAATACCTTCCCTTCATAATAACCTGAACCCTTACCTAGAATCTATTGGTTTTGTAGATATTTTTTTATTAATTAATTGGTTTCCTAGTTTTTCCCAAAATTAGGTGGCGACTCTCTTTTAACCCTTTAAAAATTCTTTTATTCTTTTCAAATTCTTTTAAAATTGAATTATTTTTTTGAGAGTCACCACGACATTGCTCCTTTAAAGGATGTCAACAGAATGTCGATACTCCGCTGGAAATATAGAGGTTCTAACCATTATGTGTTTATTTTTCAAATTGAGGAGACTATTCTTTTATTATGTTATTCATTGTGTCTTGTATGTTTTGTTGATTAGTTGTATGTTTTACTTATTATTCATTCATTATTTGTTTAATTATATGTATACTCTCATTGCATAATGACATATTTTTTGCCTTTTGGCATTTTTAATTTCTTACTTAGAGGACGATTATGCGAGCCGCAGTCGTTCGTTATCCAAATTATTTATCGGGGTACCCTGGCGAATGTAATTGGCCACTGGATGGTCAACGGTCACTAACTTCCCCAACCCTAATAGTCCACTTGGGTCACCGGTCCGCTTTCAAATAAAGTTCACTCTTGGTCACCTAGTTTTAGAACATTCATAATCCAAGTCCATTCTCCATTTAAGTCACAATCTGTTGAAACTATGTTTGACCTGATTCCTGCTTCAACGGGATACGTAGGCGACACAACGGCTCGGTCATGTTCCCCATAAGCTTTCCATTATTTTAAAATGGAAATTGGGGCAAAATGTTTTGAGGAGGTCTCCAAAAATTTCACAAAGGAGACAATTACTACAAGATTGAAAACCGAGGTTGCTAAAGTTGAAACAGAGACAAAATTTTTAAGGAAAACCCTAAACAATTTCACCAAGGTTGTGCTCAGACACCAGATTTACGAGGCATCACTTCGAGTTTGGCCTATATCTTTTCATTATTTTTTTGTACGTGATGTTATATTTAGTGTATATAAATATTTTTGATTTTATTTATCTTACATTTCAAAAAAATAAATTGTTTGACATTTTTAAAGCTTGGGTTGTCCGCCCTTCAATGTGACTCGTTGATTTTTCCATTTTTGTTACTTGCTCTTTAAATAATAATAATTTTTTTTGGTTAAATTTGGGCTGTCCGCCCTTCAATGTGACTCATTGGTTTCTCTTTTTTATTATTTTTTCTCCTTTAAAAAAATCATTTATTGTTCAAAAAATATTTTTATACCATATCTGAACGAAATACGCAAACTTGATTCTCATCTCAATGAGATACGTAGGCAGCCCTTCTAGGGTTCGGTATTCTTTATTTTTTATTCTTTTTAAAATGTTATATTTTTTAAATTATTTTTTGACTTGGTTGGTACCAACACAGTTAGAGTGTGCATATGAAAAATAATTGGTACAATAGAGAAAATTGACTTCTTGTTAAACTATAGATTCTTTTGGTACCTCTCATTCATACTTTTGTTACATTTGAAAATGTTCTCTTGCATGCATTCAAGATAAGAACAAAACCATATTCATTGTTTCATTTGCATTGTGTGGTGAGCTTTTGATTAAATTCAATTATGTTGTGCAGTTGATCTAGAACTTGGCCTAAATGTTGTTAAGGCGAAATCCCGAGTAACGTTTGATTTGAAAAATGATTGTAGGCTTTGTTTGACCCATTTGATCCTTTCAAAGCCAACCAAATGACATTAATACTTAGTATGTCCCACTTTGAGCCTTAAGCCTTTTTTTTGGACAACCATATTTTAGCCTATACCCTTTTCAAGTGCCTATACGCACTATCCCTCTTTTGGCCTTACTTTCTTGAGTACACTGAAGATGTGCAAGCTACAAAAGAAGATTAAAAGTTCAAATTTGTCAAAGACAAAGTTATGAAAGTTCCTGAAAGTCAAGAATTCAAAAATGACTTCAAAAGAAAGAAGAAAGAGTTGAACCCACAAGTTCAAGCAAGCAAAATTTCAATAAAAGAAAAGAACACTCCAAACAAATAGGAGAAAGTTCAAAAAATGATGAGAAGGGGAAAAACTCAGACAAGCAAAGCTTCAAAAGAAGTCAAAACGTGCAAAGATAAGGGACAACAAAGAGAATCAAGCGCTAAAAGCTTAACAAACGTTGAAAGCACAAATTCAGTACAATGCTCAAGAAAGGTTAAGTCACTTTTATCCCAAATGACTATCCTACCTGTCCCTAAGCTTACATTACAAGCCAATAACAAGCCCTACATGATTTTATTTCAAATGCTATCACATTAGTGGAGATTTACATGAAGGCCAAGCCTATGGTATCACAATTGCATGTGTTGAATATTTTTCTGAGTGTGAGTGAATTTTGTAAAATGTCCTCAAATCAAAACACTTTAAATGTGTGCAAATTGAGACTTTCTTTGTGGTGAGGGCATTTGAGATATGATGTTAGGTCTAGTTCAAAACCTTTGTTTGAAGCAAGATGAACAAATCTTGTCATTACTTGAGTACATTTGAGGTACCATTTGAATCCATAGGAATTACCTCGGAGTTAATCTAGGTTGAAAGAGAAAACTTTGTGAAAAAAATTTCTATGCAATACTACTATTGGTGCTAACCAAATTAAAATATGTTTCATTGCTCAGAAAATAAAAAAAGGGTTGACACCCACTTTTCAATATTTGTCCAGACCAACTTTGTGGACCGTTTCATTGTTGAAATTATATTTTTGGATCGTCATAACCTTCAAAATGACATCATTTTAAATTTAGGTCGTCATACCTTTTAAAATGACATCCTTTATAAATTGATTTGTTATGTCAAATAAAATGATACTTTTTCAAATTGGTTTGTCATACCGTTCAAAATGACACTTTTTTATTTATTTGTGACTCCATTTAAATTGACATTTTTTAAAATTCAGGATGTTATTATGTTCGAAATGTTGCATTGGTTTGTCACCTTGTTCATTGTTCATATGAGGCCATGTTTGCGAAATTTATGTTGCATTTGTTACTAACATTGTTATTGCAGATTTTGGGGTATAACATTCAAGTTATATTCAAATTGAGTTTTCCGCCTTTCAAAGAGACACGTTGGGTTGTTACCTCGTTCAAAGTGACATGTTAAATTCAAGTTGGGTCATCCGCCTTTAAAGAGACACGTTGGGTTGTCACCTCATTCAAAGTGACATGTTAAGTTCAAATTAGGTCGTCCACCTTTAAAGAGACACGTTGGGTTGTCACCTTCCACTAAGTTGCATGTTATATTCAAGTTGGGTCATCTGCCTTTAAAGAGACACGTTGGGTTGTCACCTCATTCAAAGTGACATGTTAAATTCAAGTTGGATCGTCCACCTTTAAAGAGACACGTTGGGTTGTCACATCATTCAAAGTGACATGTTAAGTTCAAGTTAGGTCGTCTGCCTTTAAAGAGACATGTTGGGTTGTCACCTCGTTTAAAGTGACATTTTATATTCAAGTTGGGTCGTCCACCTTTAAAGAGACACGTTGGGTTGTCACCTCCCTCTAAGTGGTATGTTAAGTTCAAGTTGGGTCGTCCGCCTTTAAAGAGACACGTTGAGTTGTCACCTCCCTCTAAGTTGCACGTTAAATTCAAGTTGGGTCGTCCACCTTTAAAGAGATACATTGGGTTGTCACCTCATTCAAAGTGACATGTTAAGTTCAAGTTAGGTCGTCCGCCTTTAAAGAGACATGTTGGGTTGTCACCTCATTCAAAGTGACATGTTATATTCAAGTTGGGTCATTCGTCTTTATAGAGACACGTTGGGTTGTCACCTCCCTCTAAGTGGCATGTTAAGTTCAAGTTGGGTAGTTCGCCTTTAAAGAGACATGTTGGGTTGTCACCTCCCTCTAAGTGGCACGTTAAAGTTCAAGTTGGGTCGTCCGCCTTTAAAGAGACATGTTGGGTTGTTACCTCGTTCAAAGTGACATGTTATATTCAAGTTGGGTCGTCTACATTCAAAGAGACACTTTGGGTTGTCACCTCCCTCTAAGTGGCATGTTATGTTCAAGTTGGGTCGTCCGCCTTTAAAAAGACACATTGGGTTGTCACCTCCCTCTAAGTGACACGTTAAGTTTAAGATTGGGCCATCCACCTTTAAAAAGATACGTTGGGTTGTCACCTCATTCAAAGTGATACGTTAAGTTCAAGGTTGGGTTGTCTGCCTTTCAAGAGACAAGTTAAGTCGTCACCTCGTTCAAAGTGGCATGTTATTCACATCGTCGTCCTTTCAAAGAGGTACACTACCTCCATTGTGCAATTTTGAAGGTAACATCAAAGGTATGTGAATGTTTTCAGTTTATGATCAATCCTTGCCTTTTAATTATTATTTTCAGCCCCGTTGACGGATGTAGATTATTGTTCAAAATTTCTACTAACGTCTCATATTGTTTTGTTCAAAGTTTATCAAACCAAATTTGGGTTCGTCAACTTTGTTTGACTGGGATCTCTTTCATTGATCCTAATCAAACAAAGGGGCAAGTTGTTGACACCAAATTTTGGTTTGATATTTTTCAAAGTTAATATTTTTTATATAAATTAATATATGTGGCCTTTTGCTTTGATTGTTAACGACCATTGCCTTTAATTTTATCATTTCGTTATCATTTTCTATGATTAAAGATACCTTTGTTGGCTTACATATTTTATTTAAATACATTATAATATTGTTGTTGCCTTGATTTGGTTATAGTTGTATCTCAAAAAATTGTTTCCTTCCTTAATACTCTGCTATGTTTGTTACTGTTATTTGGTTGTGAGCTTCTTTGTTTGGTTTGACTATAATTAGATATTGTTTTTCTTATAAATTAGCTAATTTTAGAGGATAATAATAAAATTAGCTAATGAAAAAATCTCTCCGTCGGTTTTAGAGGCCTCCCCATTGTAAAAGACGGAAATTTATTTAAGTTAATATATTTTTGTATGTTAAATTGGCCGATGAAGAAATTACCGTCGATTTCCAAGGCCTCCCATGTTAATAAGACGGGTTTTTATTTTTAAGTTATTATTTAATTCATTTATTTTTTATTCATATTTATTTATTACTAACACTTTTACTAAGTGTCTTTACAGGTACCCAGAGTTTCTTCCCATTCAAGCTATTCGAATGAAGTTCGATTATATTCTTTATTCATTATTTTATATATATTAACGTTAGGCAAACTTTAGGCCGTTTATTATATTATTGCTTTATTTTATTATTTGTGTATACATTGTTTGTTTATTATACTTGTACATTATATGTTATTTCCTCAATTTGAAAAAATTAATTCAGTCGGAACCCACTGTTGTGGATTTCGAAGGATGCCTAATACCTTTCCTTCGGAATAACTTGAATCCTTACCTAGAATCTATTGGTTTCGTAGACATTTTTTATTAATTAATTGGTTTCCTAGTTTTTCTCAAAATTAGGTGGCGACTATCTTTTTACCCTTTAATTTTTTTTTATTCTTTGAAATTCTTTTTAAAAATTGAATTAATTATTTTTTGAGTCACCGCGACGTTGCGCCTTATTAAAGGATGTCAACAACAACAACCATCAGATACATCCCAGACCATCAGGACTGACGAATATAGTGAAAGCTAATGAATAAGCAAAACTCCCAATCAACATCCTGACTTACATTCACGCAATACATGTCCAAAAATCAAGGCAATCACTCATACCTGATTTATCACACTTTTCAAGTAATCCGGACCACCAAGGATCCCTACGGCATCACTACAATGTTTAACATGTGATTCTGGTTTACAAAAGAATCATCTCAGCATTCAAATACACAAATCCGGCCACTTATGGACAAATATGTGATAAAATACAATAAAATAAATAAACCTATTCACTCATAGAACCAACACATGGAGAACAATCAAATATGTACCAGGTATAGTACCCGACCCAACTATTAGTAATTTGTATCGATGTGGTACCCGAGCCAACCATATAGATATTTCGTATCAGGCATGGTACTCGAGCCAACCGAATTTGTACCAGGCATGGTACCCGAGCCAACCAAGAGATATCATGTATTAGGCGTAGTATTCGAGTCAATCGTTAGTATGTACTAGACATGGTACCCAAGTCAACCATTAGTATGTACCAGGAGTGGTACCCAAACCAACCATTAGTATGTACTAGGCTTGGTATCCGAGCTAACCATTAGTATGTACGAGGCACGGTTCCTAAGCCAACCATTAGTATGAATCAGGTGTGGTACCCGATCCAACCGTTAGTATATACCAGGTGTGGTACCCGAGCCAACCAACAGTCACAATCACATTCACATTCACAATTACATTAATAATGAATAAAATCACACTCATACCCTCAAATAAACACATTCATTGCATGAAATTGACAACAGGCTAACATTTAGTTTATACTCCTTCCATTTCCCTAACCATACATTATATAGGTAATACTATCGAAGTAGTTGATCAAACACATATAACATAAACTGGAAATAAGACAACCGTCACCTACACCAAGAAACCCTTCCCCAACAATTATCCAGCTCATACTCAACTTACCCATAGGTTACCACCCATGGAATATCACCCAACAACTATCAATAGGTCAACATTTATAATCAAGTACTTTACCATCCTAACAACAATTAACAACGCATTTAACTATCCAGACTCCGTGCCCGAATGCCTATAATTGCAATCTCACGACAACTTACAAGGTATTATGCAATTAAAGATAGGTCTAACTACTCAGTTAAGCCTAGCCTACCTGGATGCCAAGCAACTGCTGTAGAAGTCTGATCACAAACCTTTGACTCCTTTTGTGAAGCTTTAGCTTATTCTTGGTCTAAAATAATAACATCAGTACAAAATAAATCACAATTGGCCTAAACATTGCTGGATTATAACTTAATCCTAAATCACAGGCCAACCTCATGATTTTCCCACCAAATCTAGGTCTTTCCCACCATTAATGCAAACAAAACCCTCCCCTAAAGTCACCACCAAGGATTCTAAGGCCTATAAATTGAACTACAAAGGTAGGGGAGTAATTTACTTACCTTTATAGATGATTTTGATGGAGAACCGGTGAAAATCACACTAGGTCACCCCCTACACTTCCCCAAAACTTTTTTTTAATGAAAATGGGTGGTTTTGGCGAGTTTTCTATATTTACAATGACTAACCCTACTGTCACGACCCAAGACTAACCCCTATACGTGACATGGTACCTAGAACGCCGAGAGACTCTAAGCGAACCACATGACATAGTATGACACTAAAAAATATACATGACTGAAATAAAGAGACAAGTAGAACAAAAACTCTCAAATGATAATATCAACATAACATGGAAAATCTGAGTATAAGACACATATGCAGAATTCTATAGTCTGAATAAGCCTCTATCATAAGTGAGTCGCTAGGACAAACCCTAGCTCACTAGAACATCTGAAACTGAAATGAAGTCTGAAATGATCATAAAGAAAACATAGGTGGTATGTCCCTGAATCATGAGGACTCACCAATACTGAGTAAATATGATAAGAGTCTGTACTAACCATGAGCCTTATATGGAAGGTCAACACCTATATTATAAAATAATATAGACACAAGAATATATGCGGGTAATACTTAGAATGTACTGTGTATGAGGAATTATAATACACACGACATGATAACATGATAAGTTTGAAAACATGTTAGTGCAATTACCAAGTAACATAACGTAAATCTGATCACATAATTTCATAAAATATAGTACAAGGTCATGCATTCTTTTTTAAATCATAACATATGTAGTAATCATAAGCTTTTGTGAGAGATACCGTTAACTGACATAAATCATGTGAGCTATAACATGGAATTCAATGTACTCCTCTCACACCAAAAAGAGAGTGTCCTACTTGCAAAGGTAAGGACCATAATCATGAGCATAGGTGGATCCACTAGTTAGAGCCAATTAAGACTAAATCCTATAGGGTCACGTAGTTGTAGGACCTGGGTAATCGTCACTAGTCCAACTCGGTGCTAAGTAAAATCTTAATGGAAAACGTGCATAATCATATTCATATTCATAATCTTTGAAATAGTAAGAATCTAGTAATACCGAATCATTCATATAATCTCATAGTCATGCGAATAGCTCCTTTAAATCATGATTTCATACATAATCATAAGAGGCACTTTAATCTAAAGTATTTAAATCATGATATTTATTCATAATGGGAAGTAATTCAATCGAAAGCCTCCTAATTTCATGTAAACATGATGACACTTTATTCGAAAGCGCCCTTAATACATAAATCATTCATAACATAGTGCATGCATATAATCATAGCTCAATTCAGGATCATAAAATACTTGCTTAACATGAGTTTATGAAAATATCATTGAAAACATTGTGTTATGATCAAATCATTCATAGTAAGATCATTCATTAAGAATAAAACTTGAATTTAGTAGAACCCATAAGAATTCATGAAAACCCTAGATTTAGAGAAAACATAACGTGAAGAAATTAGGGCTTCTTTGGGACTCAATGTGTTAAGAGAGACTAATTGATGAAGTTCCCACATACCTTGATTAAAGCCCTAACTGAAATCTTCAATGAAGGCTTGGAATCTTTAAAACCCTAGCTTGCTTGGAGAAGAAGACTTGAGAGAGAATGAGAGTGAATGGGGAGGGTTTTGGGTCTTAGAATTTGTTATAGGTCTTCAAAATATGCCTAAAACGACGTAGTATAGGAGTTCAAAGAGAGAAAAAGTCCCAAATAACCCTGAGAAATAACTATTGATCAGGCTCTACGACCCCATTTATGGTCCATAGAATGCTTTATAGACCGTACTGTCCTCTAGTCAACCCATCAATTTGAAAGTCCAAGTTTTTGACTTCGAACTACAGACCAAGGTCCACGAGCCGTATACCCATGTATGACCCGTACACTCTCTTGTAGAATCCTTAGTATTGAAACACCACATTTCTTAAGATTTAAACCACAAGACTGAACCATGATCCGTGGACCTAACCATGATCCATCCTGTTGGTTAGTGAAATTAGGTCAGAGACTTTACATTTTCTGAATTCTCCAAAGCATCAACCACAACTAGGTTCCATGATACGTGGATCCTTGTACGGCTCGTACATGCCACTTGTGAAACACTGCACTAGTAACTTTTCTGCAACTTTTAAATTCCAAGATACCTTTTACATATTTGAAGTGTTACAATATCTCCCCCTTGAGAACATTCGTCCTTGAATGAGACTCAACTAAGCACAAATAGAGTAGGGAAGAGATCTAACAGCCCAACATAAATGAAAAACATATAAAATTTACAAAACATGGGGAGTAACAGACTCCGGGCTAAAACATGAAGTTTAAAGTTGATTTCATGAACATGGATGCATGGGGAAATATGAGAATAGTTGAAACACATGAATCTGAAAGAGTACATAGAAGGAACTAATACCTCTAACTGAAATTGGATCGGAGGGAAAGAGATGGGAGTACTTGGACATCATATCGGCTTCAACCTCCCAAGTAACACTCTCAACTAATTGATTCCTCCAAAGGACTTTCACGAAAGCAACTTCTTTATTTTTCAGCTTCTGAACTTGACGGTCTAGAATATCAACCAGAACCTCTTCATAAGAAAGACTTTCCTTTACACCGGCACTTTCTAAAGGCACAACTGAAGTCGGATCATCAACATATTTCTTCAACAAAGACACATGACACACTGATACATCCAAACTTACACCTCAATAAAGAAGTATAAACGGTCGAAGTCAACTTATAGAACTCAACTGGAGTTGAGGTCGATCCCACAGGGAATTTGCTACATAAATAGTTTTACTGGCGCTTCTATTCAATTGTGGTTGATATTTCCAAAAATAAAAATAAAATGCAAGAAAGTAAATAATGGGAGTTTGATGGTTTAACACTAATTGTTGAGTTATTAGCACTTTAATTGAACTGGAAAAATGATATTCTTAAGGTTTTATCAAGTTGTGAATGAGACTAGGGTTGCGTTCCACATGACATTACTGTACTCTTATGATTTAGCTTGAATGATTTCTGCTCATTTAAGTCTAATGTTCCTAGCAAGGTAGTTACATCTAACCACTTCTCAGTCTTATTAGATACTTTTTTCACTCTTTTCTTCTCAGCCTTGGAGTGTCTAAACTCTAACATTTACTGCTTTAGTGTAGCAATTATCTTCTCTCGAACTCTAACAATCTACACCACTTATACGAAGTTTGTTTTTGCTTTATCCCAATTATTACTTTTCCCTCGAACAAATAAAGAATACATGCTGCCTCTAATGCGTGCACTCATTAGAGATTAATTATTTCGAAAGCAAAAACACATAGACAATTCACAAGTAGAAATCAGTCTTGCTAAATCTGGAGCTACATTCACGTCATGTTTTCGACAACCCTAGTTGTGGTGTTTAGCTGCTCATTTTATCGAGGAACATAAGGCAGAACAGTATTGAAAGCATAGTAATACGACTTACAATAATAGATATCCAAAAGTTCCTTGAATATTGATGCTAAACCAAGAACAACAAAATCCAATTCCAATAATAGCAGTAATCAAGATTAACTGATGCTTTTCGTTTTTAAGATAGAGTTTCTCCGTCGCCAAAATATTCAAAAACTAGTCGATAAAAAAAGATACCCCAAAACAATAAACTCCGAATAATTTAAATAGTCTGTGAAAACAAGTCCTATTCCAGTTAGGACTCTTCTGTCGCTAGCCTCCACGAAAGCCTTCACGAGTCGTGTATTGTTGTACGGTTCGTACAATGCTCCGTGGTTCAGACTTGGACTCTCCTATTGTACATCTCCACGAGGATGGTTACGACTCGTAATGTACTCCACGACTCGTGGAGTGTGTCGCGGTTTAGTGTTTGGAGAAACAGCTCAAACTTTACTTGGTACAGTGTACGAGACCTCATACGGCTTGTGTACTTCTCCACGACTCATCAGACTGGTTGTGGTCTTCACTTTGACATGAATTTCATGGCTTCACTATCTCCCTTCCATGAGTCTTTAGACGGCTCGTGGTCATGATCATGGTTCGTCAAGAGCTTCGTGAAGCTTGCTTTCAGCTCATTCTTCATCATTTCTTCTATCTTTTGCTGGCAAGTGCTTTACCTGTACTAACACCAAAGAAAATATCATATCCACATAGAAACACTTGATTTATTGCTTTAATCCTTTGTTTTAAGCGTCAAATGTTATGTGAAATCACGGCACATCAACACCCTCAACTTAGACCATCGCTTGCCCTCGAGTGATAAAAAGAAAACACTCGAACGCTCAAAACATGTAATACGCCAAGCTTTCAAAGAATTTTAAAAGCAGAACTCACATGAAGATAGTGACCTACGGAGGCCACCTACGAGCCGTAGATGGATTGATGGGCCGTAGGTGGGACCGTCAATGACACTGAGAACTTTCAGGATTTCCAATTTTCTGAACTTTGACCTACGGAATAGCAGGACGGTTCGTAGTTCAGTTGACGGGCCGTAGATGGGTTCCGTAGATGCCTTCCAGACTTAGCCAAATTTTCAGCCAAAGATGAACTTTCTTAATCAATTGACGGAACAGCAAGACGGTCCGTCAATTGATGTACGGACCGTAGATCCTGTCCGTCGATTGGGCCCGACAGTTGTTAATTAAGGGCTTTTTGGTCTTTTCCCCTAATTGTTTACCTATTAAGCTAAGTCGGTTATACCCTTAATCTAAGACCTATAAATACTTTCTAAGCCTAATTCCTTTCATTCTAACTCATTCCTAAACTCTCCTCTCAAATATTTCTCTCTCTAAAAGAAACTCTCTCAAGTTTCAAGGAAGAAGAAGAAAGCTTGAATCCTCCATTGAAGACCTTCAACCTTCTCCAATTTCTTGTGGATTTTTTTGAGGTATGATAGTGTTCACCATTAGGAGTCCTTTCCTCCAATGGGTCCTTCCTCTTCTTCGTGATTTTAAAAGGTTTACTCTAATCCAATTGAATTAGGGTTTTGAGCAATCATTGTGGGTTCTTCCATTATGGTTTCAATTGTTGATTTTATGATTTGTAGTGCATGATCTAGCATGATAAAGTAACTTAGTGCACAAATTAGCGTGAATTACATGATTTGATGTAAAGATTGCATGAACCCTCATGATCCCAAGTTAATTCTCCCTAATTTGATAATCTATGCTTTGATTGTTGGGATGAGCTATGATTTCATGAAGTTTATGAATTCTCTATGAAATCAAGCATGAATTATGAATGAATTGAGGATAATCTTATGAATTTAGCATGATCAAGTCAAAACCATGATTTTCCTCTATTATGTGAGTTCCTTCAAGTATGGGTAAATTGTCTTAATTATGGCTTTCTAAGTATGAGCTTGCATTGATTTGCATGATATGAGTTGAACTTGCATGAACCCATATGAACTCTATGAACTATGAAATATGAGCATGATGAATTAAGGGTGCTTTGAGAGTAAAGTACCAAAGTTATGATATGATGATGGTATGGTTGAGTAGTGAAAGGTTTTCTCACGTAATTCTCCCATTATGATAAAAGAAGAACAAAGAGGCGATTACCCATGTTCTTAAGGTGATATCTTAATGACGTAAGCTTGGATAAAGTTCATGGAAGATGAAACGTCTATAAGCATGATTCTAGCTTGAATTGGAACCCTAGTTGTACCTTTTCATGTTTAATGATATAAATATGTTAATGACTAATCCATGGGAATTATGCTTAGCACCGAGTGGATATTGAGATGGAAGCCCTCCCGTTAGTAGAGGCCGGGTCTTCTAGTGAAAGTTCTCCCGTTAGTAGAGGCCAAGTTTTCTAGATGGAGATCTCCCGTTAGTTGAGGCCGAGTCTCCTAAAACAATCTCTATCCCATAAACTATGTTCCCACCATAGGATGTTGTATTTAAGTAGACATTAGCTAGTTGATCCACATAAGTTAAGAAGTTCATGGTCTTACCTTGGAAAATAGGACACCTCTTTTCGGTGTGGGATAGACACCGGATTCTGTGTTGATAACTCACTTGGTCTTACATGTCGGTTAAGGCTATTACCCATAAGTTAATGAGCAAGTGTTCTCATGATGAAGTAAAGAAAAGAAATAAAGATGATTTAGCCTTCTTTGGCCTTGATATATGCTTTATATTTCATGTTTTTAGATTGGCCATTGCATGTCATGATTATGTCTCTCTCTCTAGCATGATTTATGTGTTCATGTGCATTGCTATCATACTTAGTACTTAATTGTGCTAACGCATACTTTTGCCTACATTAACTTCTTTGGTGTAGGACGTGGCGATTCACCTTCCACTCGTGGTTAGAGTTTGATTAGATAGTTGATAGAAGACTTGGTGAGTCCTCATCTATCCGAGGACATAGCCTAGTTGTTCTTATTTTCATGTCATTACTTTTTAGTTTTTGGATTGTATTGGGTTACGTCCCAATTTTACTTTCTATGATAGATTGGCTTTGAGACATGAGATGTAGACTTCCGCTGTTTCCTTTAAAAGCTTTGATATGAAATTTTCTTTTGAACTTTTATTCTCTATTATCTTGTATGTAATGTATGCTAAGGGCTTGTATGAGGCCTCTCGGGGTCTTGTACACCATGTCACATCTAGGGGGTACCTTAGGTCGTGACAAACTTGGTATTCAGAGCGCAAGGTTTTAGAAAGATCTTAGGATATCTCATAAGCTACGTCAAGTAGAGTCTTGTTCATTAGTGTGAAGCGCGCCACATTTATGAATAAGAGGCTATAAGACGTTTAAGAAATTCCACTTCTTTCATTACTCTTAAGTCGTGCCATAGAGTTTAACTCTATATATCTCTCTCCTAATCCCTATCCTACGCGTTTTAGGATATGGCGACCCGAAGAGCTTACACTAGAAGAAACATGGGAGAGAATGTGGAACAAGAAGCTCCTCCTCAAGCTCCTTAAGTTCCGGCCGACCCTTTGGTGGAACAAGTGACTTATGCGGAGTTTAGGGCTGATTTCCAAGTGTTGGCTCAAGCCGTGACGGCTCAAGCCAATAGAGAGGTGGTGGCTCCCGTGAACCCAAATATGGGTACGACGACATCAAGAATGAGGGACTTTACGAGGATGAATCCTCCAAAATTCCACGGCTCTAATGTTGAGGAAGATCCTCAAGAGTTCATCGATGAAGTGTACAAGGTATTGATGATCATGGGTGTGACACCGGAAGAAAAGGCGGATTTGGCCGCTTATCAACTCAAGGGTGTTGCCCAAATTTGTTTCAATCAATGGAATAGTGAGAGGGCGGTTAATGAGGGTCCTCTTGATTGGGAGAAATTCAAGGTTGCTTTCGTTGATTGGTTCTTTACCCTTGAAATGAGGGAGGCAAAGGTGCTTGAATTTATCAACCTTCGACAAGGAAATATGAGTGTGAGAGAGTATGCTTTGAAGTTCACACAATTGTCCCGATATGCTCCTTCCATCGTTGCTGACCCAAGGGCAAGAATGAGTAAGTTTGTTTCGGGGGTGAACGAAATGTTGGTTAAAGAATGCCGCACCGCTATGCTTGTTAATGATATGGACATTTCTCATCTCATGGTGTATGCTCAACAAATTGAGGAAGAAAAGCTTAAGGAAAAGTCTAGAGAGACCAAGAGGGCTAGGACCGGAGATGGTAACTTTTCGCATGCAAGGTCCGATGGACATGGCCGTCCTAGATTTCGACAAAGGTTCTCCGGCCAAGGCTCATCCAATGCTCCTCCGAAGTCCAACAATGATAGGGTGTCTAACCCCAAGTCTCAAGGAGTGTATAATGATGGTTCTTTATAGGCTCCTTGTGCCAAGTGTGGGAAAAAGCATGAGGGTAGATGTCTAGCCGGTGCAGATGGTTGTTATAATTGTGGAAAGAGTGGTCACAAGATGAGGGATTGTCCATCTCTCACGACCAAGGGAAGAGAGAATAAGCAAGCTCCACATAGAGGATGGGGTTCGAATGCTTAGAAGCAAAATCAATTTTATGCACTTCAGGCTCGTCATGAGCAAGAGAGCTCTCCCGATGTGGTTACCAGTATGTTAAGAGTTTTCCATTATGATGTTTATGCTTTGCTTGATCCCGGTGCTACCTTGTCTTTTGTGACGCCATATGTGGCTATGAGGTTTGATGTTGTTTCGGATTTTTTGCTAGATCCTTTCCGTGTCTCTACTTCGATTGGAGCTATCATGGCTAAGAGAGTTTATAGAGATTGTCCCGTCTCCTTATCCCATAGAGTCACTCATGTTGATCTTGTAGAGCTTGATATGCTAGATTTTGATGTTATTCTTGGGATGGATTGGTTGCATGCTTGTTATGCCTTGATTGATTGTAGGACCTGAATGGTCCAATTTCAGTTTCCAAATGAGCCTATCCTAGAGTGGAAGGGGGGAAATTCTATGTTTCGAGGTCAATTTGTTTCTTATCTAAAAGCTAGAAAGATGATCTCTAAGGGGTGCATTTACCATCTTGTTAGGGTGAGGGATATAGATTCCGTGACCCCTACTTCTGAGTCGGTCCCCGTTGTTAATGAGTTTCTGGAAGTGTTTCCCGATGACTTGCCTGGTATTCCTCCCGAAAGAGAAATAGACTTCGGTATTGACCTTCTCCCTGATACGCAACCTATTTTTATTCCTCCTTATAGAATCGCTCCAGCGGAACTTAAGGAACTAAAAGAGTAGTTGAAAGACTTGTTGGATAAGGGTTTCATCTGGCCAAGTATTTCTCCATGGGGTGCTCCGATTTTGTTTGTAAGGAAGAAAGATGGTTCACTCCGTATGTGTATCGACTATCTCCAATTGAACAAGGTTACCATTAAGAATAAGTATCCTCTACCAAGGATAGATGACTTGTTTGATCAGCTTCAAGGGGCTAGTTATTTCTCTAAAGTCGACCTTCGTTCGGGCTATCACCAATTAAGGGTGAAAGAAGATGATATTCTGAAAATGGCTTTCCGGACTAGGTATGGTCACTACGAGTTCTTGGTGATGTCGTTTGGGTTGAATAATGATCCGGCCACATTTATGGACTTGATGAATAGAGTGTTTAAGCAATACCTTGACATGTTTGTAATTGTGTTTATTGATGATATTTTGATCTACTCAAAGAATGAGGGTGAACATGTAAGTCATTTGAGGATTGTGTTGCAAGTCCTGAAGGACCAACTACTCTTTGCGAAGTTTAGTAAATGTGAGTTTTGGTTAAGGTCCGTGGCTTTTCTTTGTCACATTGTTTCCGGTAAGGGCATTGAGGTAGATCCTAAGAAGATGAAAGAGGTTAAGAATTGGCCTAGACCTTTATCATGTTCGGATATTCGTAGTTTCTTGGGCTTAGTCGGCTATTATAGGAGGTTTGTTGAAGGGTTTTCAGCTATTGGTTCTCCATTGACGGCTTTGACTCAAAAGAAGGTTAAATTCGTATGGTCCGAGGCATGTGCGAATAGTTTCCAAGAGTTGAAGGATCGACTTGCTTCGGTTTCGATATTGACTCTACCGGAAGAATCCGATGGTTTTGTGGTTTATTGTGATGCCTTGAGAATTGGGCTAGGATGTATTCTTATGCAAAACGAGAAAGTCATTGCTTATGCTTCAAGGCAACTTAAGGTGCACGAAAATAATTATCCTACTCATGACTTGGAATTAGCGGCAGTTGTGTTTGCTTTGAAAATATGGCGACTTTATTTGTATGGGGTACATGTAGATGTCTTCACCGACTATAAGAGTTTGCAATATGTGTTTAAACAGAAGGATTTGAATCTCCGTCAAAGAAGGTGGCTCGAGTTGTTAAAAGACTATGATATGAGTGTTCTCTATCACCCCGGTAAGGCTAATGTGGTGGCGGATGCTCTTAGTCAATTATCTATGGGTAGTGTTGATCATGTTGAGGATGGTAAGAAAGAGTTGGTTCGCGATGTCCATAGATTGGCTCGATTGGGTGTTAGATTGGTTGATTCTACTAAAGGTGGTGTTACGGTTCACAAGGGTTCCGAATCCTCTTTTGTGCATGATGTGAAAGCTAAGCAAGGCCTTGATTCTAACTTGGTTGAACTAAAGGAAGCAGTACTCAAGAAGTCCATAGAGGTTTTCTCCCAAGGGGGAGATGGTGTGCTTCGATATCAAGGTCGATTGTGCGTTCCCAATATAGAGGGTTTAAGAGAGAAAAATTTATTGGAAGCCCATAGTTCTCGATATTCCATCCACCCAGGAGCTACCAAAATGTACCGTGATTTGCTAGAAATTTATTTGTGGAACGGAATGAAGAAATATATTGCAGAGTTTGTGGTTAAGTGCCCTAATTGTCAACAAGTGAAAGTTGAGCATCAAAGGCCGGGAGGTTTGACCCAAGATATTAGCATTCCTACTTGGAAGTGGGAAGATGTGAATATGGACTTTATTGTTGGTTTGCCTCGCACAAGGTAACAATACGATTCGATTTGGGTTGTTGTTGATAGAATGACGAAGTCAGCCCATTTCATTCTCGTCAAGACTTCTTTTTTGGCGGAGGATTATGCTAAGTTGTATTTGAGGGAGATGGTTAGGCTGCATGGAGTGCCTTTATCCATCATCTCCGATCGCGGTGCACAATTTACTTCTCAATTTTGGAAGTCGTTCCAAAAAGGTCTTGGTACTCGTGTTAAGCTTAGTACGACCTTTCATCCCCAAACTGATGGGCAAGCGGAGTGTACTATTCAAACTTTTGAAGATATGTTGAGAGCTTGTGTAATTGATTTTAAGGGTACTTGGGATGATCACTTGCCTTTGATTGAGTTTGCTTATAATAATAGCTACCACTCTAGTATTGGTATGGCTCCATTTGAGGCTCTCTATGGTAGGAGGTGTAGATCTCCTATAGGTTGGTTTGAAGTTGGTGAAGTTGCTTTAATAGGCTCGGAGTTGGTGCATGAGGCTATAGAGAAAGTTCAACTTATTAGGGAAAGGTTGAAAGCTGCCCAAAGTCGACAAAAGTCATATGCCGATGTTAGAAGAAGAGAATTAGAATTCGAGGTTGATGATTGGGTTTACTTGAAAATCTCATCCATGAAGGGTGTAATGAGATTTGGGAAGAAAGGGAAACTTACTCCCCGTTATGTAGGCCCTTATTAGATTTTAGACGTGTTGGTAAGGTCGCTTATGAGCTTGAATTGCCTAATGATTTTGCATCTGTGCATCCAGTTTTCCATGTCTCATTGTTGAAGAAGTATGTTGGTGATCCGACCTCTATAGTGCCATTAGAGAATCTTGGCAGAAAGGATAGTCTTTCCTATGAAGAAGTTCCGGTTGAGATTTTAGACCGGCAAGTACGAAAATTAAGAAATAAAGAAGTTGCTTCTGTGAAAGTTCTATGGAGGAATCTATTAGTTGAGAGTGCTACTTGGGAGTCTGAGGCCGATATGATGTCCCGATATCCTCATCTCTTTCCTTCCGATCCTATTCTAGCTTGAGGTATCTTGATCCTCATGGTTCATTCTTTTCGTCTCATGTGTCATAGTTGATTTCCATGATTCCTTGATTAGGCATGTTCATGAAGAGTCTTATATGATTATGTGCATTTGAGTATGAGTTGCATTAAGTCTTCATGATATGATGTGTTGATCATGCTTTGGCTTGGAGTTGATGTTTCCTCCTAGGATATGTGCACTTATGTGATTGCATGCTAGGTTGGGTTGTTAGTCCGTGTCTATTACCCTTCTCATGATGTCTTGATTCTCATTCAAGGATGAATGTTCCCAAGGGGGAGATATTGTAATACCCCAAGCTTTCAAAGAATTTTAAATGCATAACTCACCTGAAGACATGACCTACGGAGGCCACCTACGGGCCGTAGATGGATTGACGGGCCGTAGGTGGGGATTGTCAATGGCACTGAGAACTTTAAGGATTTCCAAGTTTCTAAACTTTGACCTATGGAATAGCAGGACGGTTCGTAGTTCAGTTGACGGCCCGTAGATGGGTTCCGTAGATGCCTTCCAGACTTAGCCAAATTTTCAGCCCAAAATGAACTTTCTGAATCAATTGACGGAAGAGCAGGACGGTCCGTCAATTGATGTACGGATCGTAGATCCTGTCCGTCGATTGACCCCGACAGTTGTTAATTAAGGGTTTTTTGGTCTTTTCCCCTAATTGTTTACCTATTAAGCTAAGTCGGTTATACCTTTAATCTAAGACGTATAAATACTTTCTAAGCCTAATTCCTTTCATTCTAACTCATTCCTAAACTCTCCTCTCAAATGTTTCTCTCTCTAAAAAAAACTCTCTCAAGCTTCAAGGAAGAAGAAAAAAGCTTGAATCCCCCATTGAAGACCTTCAACCTTCTCCAATTTCTTGTGGATTTTTTTGAGGTATGATAGTGTTCACCATTAGGAGTCCTTTCCTCCAATGGGTCCTTCCTCTTCTTCATGATTTTAAAAGGTTTACTCTAACCCAATTGAATTAGGGTTTTGAGCAATCATTGTGGGTTCTTCAATTATGGTTTCAATTGTTGATTTTATGATTTGTAGTGCACGATCTAGCGTGATAAAATAACTTAGTGCACGAATTAGCGTGAATTACACGATTTGATGTAAAGATTACATGAACCCCCATGATCCCAAGTTAATTCTCCCCAATTTGATAATCTATGCTTTGATTGTTGGGTTGAGCTATGATTTCATGAAGTTTATGAATTCTCTATGAAATCAAGCATGAATTATGAATAAATTGAGGGTAATCTTATGAATTTATCATGATCAAGTCAAAAGCAAGATTTTCCTCTGTTATGTGAGTTTCTTCAAGTATGGGTAAATTGTCTTAATTATGGCTTTCTAAGCATGAGCTTGCATTGATTTGCATGATATGAGTTGAACTTGCATGAACGCATATGAACTCTATGAACTATGAAATATGAGCATGATGAATTAAGGGTGCTTTGAGAGTAAAGTACCAAAGTTATGATACGATGATGCTATGGTTGAGTAGTGAAATGTTTTCTCACGTAATTCTCCCACTATGATAAAAGAAGAACAAAGAGGCGATTACCCATGTTCTTAAGGAGCTATTCTAATGACGTAAGCTTGGACAAAGTCCATGGAAGATGAAACGTCTATAAGCATGATTCTAGCTTGCATTGGTAACCTTAGTTGTACCTTTTCATGTTTAATGATATAAATATGTTAATGACTAATCCGTGGGAATTATGCTTAGCACAGAGTGGATATTGAGATGGAAGCCCTCCCGTTAGTAAAGGCCGGGTCTTCTAGTGAAAGCTCTCCCGTTAGTAGAGGCCGGGTTTTCTAGATGCAGCTCTCCCGTTAGTTGAGGCCGAGTCTCCTAAAGCAATCTCTATCCCATAAACTATGTTGCCACCATAGGATGTTGTATTTAAGTAGACATTAGCTAGTGGATCCACATAAGCTAAGAAGTTCATGGTCTTACCTTGGCAAGTAGGACACCTCTTTTTGGTGTGGGGTAGACACCGGATTCCGTGTTGATAGCTCACATGGTCTTACATGTCGGTTAAGGCTATTCCCCACAAGTTAATGAACAAGTGTTCTCATGATGAAGTGAAGAAAAGAAAGAAAGATGATTTAGCTTGCTTTGGACTTGATATATGCTTTATGTTTCATGTGTCTCATGTTTATCATATTTTTAGCTTGGCCATTGCATGTAATGATTATGTCTCTCTCTCTAGCATGATTTATGTGTTTATGTGCATTGCTATCATACTTAGTACTTAATTGAGCTAACGCATACTTTTGCCTACATTAACTTCTTTGGTGTAGGACGTGGCGATTCACCTTCTCGTGGCTAGAATTTGATTAGAGAGTTGATCGAAGACTTGCGGAGTCCTCATCCATCCGAGGAAATAGCTTAGTTGTTCTTATTGTGATGTCATTTCTTTTTAGTTTTTTGATTGTATTGGGTTACGTCCCAACTTTACTTTCTATGATAGATTGGCTTTGAGACATGAGATGTAGACTTCTGCTGTTTCTTTTAAAAGCTTTGATATGAAATTTTCTTTTGAACTTTTATTCTCTATTATCTTGTATGTAATGTATGCTAAGGGCTTGTATGAGGCCTCTCGGGGTCTTGTACGCCATGTTACATCTAGGGGGTACCTTGGGTCGTGACAAAACACAAACCACCTACAAAGATGTAGCAACTCTCTCAAGGACAACCTTATCTGGACTTGACATGCATCAATGGATGACATCTTATTACACAAAGTCGATCATGCTTATGTTCGTACCCACAATTAGTTTACTTAATCAACTATCAAATGTAACCATAGTGCCCTCACAACAAAGAAATCCCACACACATGATATTTTGGGATTGACGATTACTCTCACTCTCCGAAACAAACTTCTAACACTGCAAATATTCAGACCATAGGCTTGCCTTTGCTTTCTACAACCTTATCTGGACTTGACATGCATCAATTGACATCTTATTACACAAAGTCGATCATGCTTATGTTCGTACCCACAATTAGTTTACTTAATCAACTATCAAATGTAACCATAGTGCCCTCACAACAAAGAAATCCCACACACATGATATTTTGGGATTGACGATTACTCTCACTCTCCGAAACAAACTTCTAACACTGCAAATATTCAGACCATAGGCTTGCCTTTGCTTTCTACGCTTCAACCATCAAACAATCGGAATAGGATCACTATAGGACTTTTATTGGCTTATAACGTTGGCTCGGGTTAGGGATTGGAACATTTGGTCTATAAGTGACTATTACCCTATTTCTCCAAAGTTCTTACCATCACCATCTTTCTTTACTTCAATACATCCTGGTACCCGCATCTTTACTTTTTATGCTACTTCTTTTTGCATTTTTTTTTGTTTTCAAACTACCATTTGCATTTTGGTTTCGTGCCTTCGAAGTAACCAAGGATACGATCCCGTTACGCCTTTTATTTAGTTCATTACCACCCTCAACTTAAGATTTTGACTTGAATGCATCTCATGACCACCCTCAACTTAAGCTTTTGACTTGAGTTATGGCATCGTGCCTTCGGAGAACCAAGGGTACGATTTCACAGGGTGACAGTAAAAATTTGCATCCAAGCTCAAATAGGGTTCAAGGGTCCATTATTTCATTTGGTAGTGTTTTCAATTAAAGTGGACTAAATTCAAAAATGGCCTCATTTAACTGTTTCAGCAAGACTACTTAGGCAAGTTCTAGCTCTACCTACAACGTTAGTCTTCAAACAAACCTCACTCCCACATGGCACATGTTTACAACTCCAGTATTTCAACAAACTAACTTGGGTCCTAACTAGCAATGATCAACACGCATAACTATGAGACTTCACACAAAGAGCCTAACAGTCAAATCTCAAACTCGTTGTTGTTTCATGTAGTTTCATCCACATACAAGATTCAGCTGCTAACCAAAACAAAAAAAGACTAAACAGTGACCGAGACACTACTACGTTCATAAAAACAAAAACAAAAAAAATAAAAACAACTTTCCAAAATAAAAGCCAACCTCCATGTACTAACAATTACTGGCAGGTTGCTCGACCACCCCTCTCCCCAACAAAATCAACTTTGTCCTCAAAGTATAAAATACATCTGGTTGTGCTCTCGGGTGCAGAAACTAGGTTTGGATGGGTGCTATCCACATGGATAGGAAGCGCACTACCGAAGGCTCCAGATCTCATCGCATCACGCTGCTGTTGCTCCAATGCTTCCTGCTCTCTAGCAAGCCTCCTGGACTCCCATCAAGCTTTCTTTGCTCTCTTCTTCTCTTCTCTGGAAAGGTCATCATGCTCCACTACCGAACTTGTATCCTTTTCTTTTTCTTTGGCCGTCTCAGGTTGAACTAAGTCACAACAAATGTCCCCAGATGTCGATGCTACCGGGGGCATGCTTAACAAATTCATCAAGGAATCTGGTACAACTTTGGAGGAACAACAATCGATTTCTCTTTCAGTTTAGCAATTTCAGCATTCATGTCAACTAACTATGTCTTCAGGGAATCAACTTCTACGGAACTGAAATCGTTCAACCTTCTATTCACATGAGATTCCAAGCCATCCATCCTAATTTTAAGTACTGAAATCTCCCACCTCGGCTCATCTCGCAGGCGCTGCTCCGCACTATGGACTCTACCCTGAACTACCGGTGGTAGTCTTGCCACTACCTGATCTAGTATAGCCCGCGTCTGTCTCTGCTCTGCAACCAACCTCTCAATAAATATAGTAGGCAAAGAAACAAATGTACCTGTAGCTGTAGCAGATCGTGATGGTGGGGGCTACACTCCTTAAGCTTCCTGATTTGTCCCTTCCCCTTGTTCACTAACTTCCTCAGTGTGAGTGGGATCAGTCGGAGCATGTGGCAATATTGCCAACAGTGCTGCTGGTCCTGCTCTCGAGCCATACATTTGGTTCGCCATATCTCTGATCTTGGTTACTGCAGTGACTTTAGATGCTTTGACATATCGATCCACAAACCTATTAGGTGGGACCATGGCATGGTTGCACCGTCGCCTTATTAGACAAGGGAAAGGTGAACCTGCTATCTCATTTAGTGCACGATCTCGCATCTCAGTAGCAATAATCCTCCCTACATTTAACGCATACCCAGCCATAATGCAAGCAATTAAGGAAGCTTACGAAGGTGATAAAGTGTTGTCATTGCCCGTTGGTCGCAACTGTGTACGTACAAATGCCCACCAGATTTTTGCCAAAACTAACAGCGATGCCTTGGTTATGTGCATTTGTAGGTTAGTGACCCATGCCACTGCTTCGCCTTTAATTGCAATCAGGCTAGCAATCCATTTCATGATGCTCTCCCTAGTAGCTGGATCTCCCATCTCAACTTCACTAGTCACGGAGTGGTGGCGGCCCTCATATAATCCTACAGCTGTAGGTGCCATGTACTCAGCCCATGTAAAAACCTGTTTCTTGTTGCCTTTGAAATATCTACCCCCTGGCCTCAAACGATCACCTTCTCTAGTGGTCCGAACTTCAATGCTACTGCTTTCTTATCCCGTTTGGATGATTCTGTAGTGGCCATATTCATTAACATGGCCGCATATGAAGCGTAGAATTCTTTTGTTAGATGTCTTCCGAATTACCCTGGCTTCTTGGTCATCCACTCAAAGTGGTGCCGCTTGAACAAGTTATAAATTTCTGGGAACGCCTGCAAATCAGCCTCTACAACTCTTCTCTCTGGGAGAATAGGTCTCTGACCCATACCACTCGATCTTGACACTATCCCCCTATCAAAGATATCCCATGAACCCGGAACTGCCCAAGTGTTTCTGATGACGTCAATGAGTTGCTATTGAGCTATTGGGTAAGCTTCACGTTCTCTAACAAACTTCACCATCGAGTTATCGGTATCACTGGTATCACTATCCTTCTGGCTATCTCTTTCTACCCCCTCAGCCTCAACTACAGATGTATCATTACAGTAAGCCCGAGATGTGCTGTCGGAGTCCTGCTCACTCCCAGAGCCACTACCTTCCTCTTCAGACTAGGAAGGGGTGGTGGTACGCTGGTCCACTCCTTTGGCTGTTCGAGACCTAGTTGCGCGCGGGGAGTGTTGTTCTATCTCAGTGTTAACTTTTACCCCAGGACTACCATCGTCTTCGCGACTGGAACTTGATTCTGGAGAGTTAGAATGTGATATTCATGCTGACTTTAGCCTTGCTTTCGCCATTGTACCTGTGATGATACGAGTTAGAACTGGTAGAATTAGATGACTACACGAACGGGTACTCAGACTTCCTCTATGTCATTATACAAGATGGCGCCTCACTTTAAGAATGTTGTCACTCAATCAATCATTGGGAGGGGCCATGAACTAAATAAGAAAAATAAAATGCAAAATTGGAAATAATTAAAAACCAAATCTATTATTTCTTTTTGTACGAGTAACTGTACGGCTCGTGGGATGTACACGGCTCGTATAAGTCCTCGTGAAGGGTCTGGCGCAAGGATATTTTGCTCAAGTGTGTTGTACAAGAGCCTTCACGAGTCATGAATCTCTGTACGTCTCGTGAAGCTTCACGTGAACTCACACTTGAGGAATTTTTAGTCACCCTTGATCCTGCAACTATGAAAGAACACAAGTAAGACTCCAAACCTCCCCAAAAACCCTACTTTAGCAGTGAATAACAACAATCCCTCACAACTTACCCACTTGATTATCAATTGATATGGAGATTCTTACTCCTAACCCTAATTCAGACACCAATGCACCCCTCTTTGCGTAAATCATTCAAGACTATGGTGACATGGTAAACAAAGACTAGTTCTTCAACTTAATTACGACCAAATGAAAGTGGTATTAAGTAAAGATGAAAAACTTACTACAAGTATTGAAGATGAACAGAGTGAGTCTTGCTTGTAATTTCCTTGCAAAATATTGAATTTAGGGTTAAAAGATTTATATGATCTCTTTATAACGGAGTTAGAAACTCTTAAGTTTCCAAGAAACCGTTAGAATTTCAAGTGGGGGTGATGAATGTGGCTCTTGGCGCTTTCACTACTCTTAATTCAATGTTTTTGGCCAACTCGGGTCGGGTCAAGGTCATAACTACCGAGCTGACCCAGACGAATCGTGAGGTTGCTCGTGAAGAGTACCACGACTCGTGAAGTCGCCCGTACATCAAACTTAGCACATGATTACTTATCTGGCTGTTCACGAGATGCTTAACGAGGTGTAAAGTGTTACACGGCTCGTAGGGCCTGTCGTTAACCTGACTTGTCTGATTTTGAACAATCCTTTCACTGTGCAGACAGCTTCAAAGGCCGTATGGAGTAGCACGACTCGTGTTTTGTGTCATTAAGTTCACTAGGGATGTCACTCTACCTGCATACGTGAACAAACGATGACACTCTAAAACTAAAATCATGTATCAATTTAAACTACTATTTACAATTACATCTTGGGTTGCCTCCTAAGTAGCGCACAATTTAACGTCGCGGCGCGACGCAGGGTTCTTGATTACTCAGACTTCATCAAGTTTGCATTCTTCAATGATTTTTACATCCTCTGGGACTCCTATATATGCTTTGACTCGTTGAACATTTGCCTTTCACCTTTCACCTTTCTCATTTTCAAGTTCAATAGCTCCCGATTGAAATACTTGAGTGACTTTGAAAGGTCAAGACCACTTGGACCTCAATTCACCTGGAAACAGGCGTAGCCTTGAGTTGAACAACAACACTAAATCACCTGGGCTGAAAGTTCTCTTCTCAATATGCTTATCATGGTATAGCTTCATCCTTTGCTTGTATAAAGCTGACCTCTCATATGCTCTCAGACGAAATTCATCCATTTCATTTATCTGCTCCAATCTCATATTCGCTGCCTCACTCCAACTCAAATTTAGCTTCTTCAGTGCCCAAAGTGCCTTATGCTGGACTCTACAGGCAAATGACATGCCTTTCCAAACACTAACTGATATGGTGACATACCAATGGGTGTTTTGAAAGCTGTCCGATATGCCCATAAAGCATCATCCAACTTTCGTGCCCAATCAGTTCTATTGACATTTACTGTCTTTGCCAATATTGCTTTTATTTCCCTATTTGACACCTCCACCTGACCACTTGTTTGTGAATGATAAGGCGTCGCCACTTTGTGCTGTTTCACACCATATTTTGCCAAAAGTGTGCTAAACACTTTGTTGCAGAAGTGAGAGCCGCCATCGCTAATAATAGTTCTAGGTGTGCCAAACCTAGAGAAGATATTTTTCTTCAGGAATCCTGCTACACTCTTACCATCATTTTCTGCCAATGCTACTGCCTTGACCCATTTGGAGACATAATCAACTGTCACCAAAATGTACTTTTGCCCGTACGAGCTCACAAATGGTCCCATGAAGTCAATCCCCAGACATCAAATAACTCAACCTCCAAGATAGGTGTCATAGGAAGTTCATGACGACAAGAGATATCTCCTTGCCTTTGACACACATCACACCCTTTCACCAAGTCCAAGGCATCCTAATGAATTGTGGGCCAATAGTATCCACTTTGGAACACCTTGTGGGCAGTAAGGGTACCCCCATGGTGTCCTCCAACAGGAGATGAATGACATGGTTCAAGAATACTCAACATTTCAGTTTCTGGTACACATCGCCTAATAATGTTATCAGCGTACACCTTATATAAGTAAGGTTCATCCCAGAAGTACTTACCAACATCATGCAGAAACTTCTTCCTTTGTTGGAAGGTCAGAACTTCTGGCATCAAATCACTGACAAGATAATTTGCAAAGTTAGCAAACCACTATATCAAAAATGATCTTTAGCGGCAATTAATTAACGGCAATAGCTTAATTGCCACTAAAAACATATTTTTAGCAGCATTTAGTACTATTTGTAAATGTCCCTAAAGCCTATAGCGACACTGGATCCAATGGAATTTAACTAATACCGGTAAATGCTTTATCACTCTGTGTTAATGTGTATATTTATTGCCGCTAAGAGTGGTTATTGTTATAGTGAACCAAGGAATAATATCAAGAGTAGCGGTTAATACCTCCTCATCTAGGAATGAGTCATCAATGTCTAACTCAGCTTCTTCCTTCTTCTTTGCCTCCAGTCTAGACAAGTGATCGGCCACTTGATTTTCACAGCCCTTTCGATCTTTAACTTTAAAATCAAACTCCTATAACAACAGTACCCACCTTATCAATCTCGGCTTTGCATCTTTCTTCTCCATCAAATATCTCAATGCTGCATGATCAGTGTGGACTATCACTTTAGTTCCCAACAAATATGCTCTAAATTTCTCAAAAGCATACACTACTGCGAGCAGTTCTTGCTCCGTAACAGTGTAATTTCTTTGAGCTCCATTCATTGCCTTGCTAGCATAGTAGATCGGATGGAACATCTTATTCCTCTTCTGTCCTAAAACAACCCTTAGCGCAACACCACTTCATCACACATTACCTAGAATGGTTCCGACCAATTAGGACCGATGATCACTGGAGCTGAGATCAGTTTCTCTTTCAAACTCTCAAATGCTTTGTTGCATGCTTCATCAAAAGTGACTTCGCCTCTTTTTCTAACAATTTACACAGAGGGTGTGTAATTTTAGAAAAATCTTTTATGAAGCGCTGATAAAAACCTACATGACCCAAGAAACTCAGAACTCCTTTCAAAGAAATAGGTGGTGGCAGTTTTTCGATCACCTCAATTTTTACTTTATCCACCTCGAAACCTTTCTCAGACACATTATGGCCTAGGACTATCCCCTCGTTGACCATGAAGTGGCATTTTTCCCAATTCAGTACCAGGTTCACCTCTTCACACCACTGTAGTGCCCTGTTAAGATTTAACAAACAGTCATCAAAGGTGTCACCTACCATAGAGAAATCATCCATGAATACCTCTAGAGTGTACTCGACCATATCCAAAAAAATTGACATTATACACCTCTGGAACGTTGCTAATGCATTACACAATCCAAATAGCGATTGTTTGAACGCAAAAGTGCCATAAGGACATGTAAATGTGGTTTTCTCCTGATCCTCGGGTGCAATGGATATCTGATTATACCCAGAGTATCCATCTAAGAAACAATACCACCCTTTCCCTGCTAGCAGATCTAACATTTGGTCTATGAAAGGCATTGAGAAATGGTCTTTCAGGGTTCGTTTCTTCAATTTCCTGTAATCCATGCACACTCGCCAACCTGTAACTGACCTTTGTGGAACCAGTTCATTCTTAGCGTTTGCCACCACTGTGATTCCCCCCTTTTTGTGGACACATTGCACTGGGATGACCCAATGACTATCAGAAATGGGGTATACCAACCCTGCATCCAGCCACTTGATAATTTCTTTCTTGACCACCTCTTGCATTGGTGGGTTTACCCTTCTCTGGTGCTCTATGCTCGGGCAGCAATCTTCTTCAAGCTGGATTTTATGAGTGCAAATACCTTGAGGTATCCCGATGATATCTGCAATAGTCCACCCAATTGCTTTCTTGAACCTCTGCAACACTTTTACTACTGCTTGCGCCTGTTCATCACTAAGATCTGCAGCCACAATCACAGGCAAGGTATTATTTTCTCCCAAGAATACATACCTCAGATGACTAGGTAGCTGTTTCAACTCAAGCACAGGCGGTTCCTCAATAGATGGTTTCGCTGGAGGACTCGGCCTATTTTTCAAATCTAAGTCTAACTTCGTTGGAGTATATGAATGTGACCCCATCCCTTACAAAGCATTTACAATCTCCACATAGTCTACTAGAAGGTCTTCATCAAAATTCATTATCACTGCGGCCAATGTCTCCACGGCAAGTCTTTCCTCTATGGATGCTTTCATGTCACCATCTTCCACAATACTAATAGCCGATACTACACTCATGTCCTGTGGCTGCCTCATTGACTTACACACTTTGAATTTTGCTTCCTCACCATTTAGTTGAAATTTCAACTCTTCTCTTTCCACATCAACTGATGCTCTTCCTGTGGTCAGAAATGGTCTCCCCAGAATTATTGGAACCTCAAAATCCACTTCGCAATCCAAAATCACGAAATCAGCTGGGAAGATAAACCTTCCCACTTTCACAAGTACATCACACAAAATACCCATAGATCTCTACTCCAATCTATTTGCCAACATCAACCTCATAGTGGTGGGCTTTGGGGTTCCCAACCCCATCTGTTTGTATATAGCCAAAGGCATGAGATTGATACTTTCCCCTAGATCACATAACACCTTTGCAAACTCAAAATTGCCAATGGTACACGTTATAGTGAATGCACCTGGGTCCTCTTTCTTTTGCACCAAAGACCTTGTAGCAATAGCGCTACAATGATGCACATTATCTGCTGGATCAAAACTAGCAGTTCTCTTCTTCGTTACCAAGTCCTTCATGAACTTGGCATACCCTGGCATCTGCTCCAGAGCCTCCACAAGTGGAATATTTACTGATAGTTGCTGAAGCATAGATATGAATTTCAAGAATTTTCCATCTTCTGCTTTCTTCTTAAGCCTTTGAGGAAATGGAGGAGGAGGTTTAGGTATCGGTTGTAAAGGAAAAGTTGCCTCTACTTCCACTCCGATTGTCCTTGATGGCTTCTCCATTTCTTTGTTCTTTGCTACCTTGTCCTCCACTTCAACCTCAGCTTCAGCTTCTTCACATCTTTTGTTGCTTTCTTCCTGCTCAATACTTGAAGGTTCTGGCTCAGGAAGTGCCTTGCCACTCCTAGTAGTGATGGCCATACAATGCCCATCTTTCTTCGGGTTTTGAATGGTGTCACTAGGAAATGTTCCATTCTTTCTTTGATTCAATACTGCAGACAATTGCCCCAACTGTTGTTGTAGCTGCTTAATAGATGTTGAGTGTGATTCAACGGTCTGATTCAAGCTTGAAAATTCATTCTTCAACTCTTTCACTCCTGCATCTGTAGATTCAGCTTTTTGGAGAACCTTAGCCAACATGCCTCCATTCTGTTTCCGCTAGTACCACCTCCTGCTCGATCTCTATTTCCTGGGGGTACTTACATACCACTGCAATCATTCTTATAATCCTCCTTGTTCTGCTAGTTTCCCTGCTCTCGGTAACCTGCTCTATCATATTGTCCATCTCTGGGATAGTTTCGACCTTGATTTCCAGAATTATACCCTTGATTTCCTGAGTTATAATTCTGAAAACCCCCCTGGTTGTTCAAATATTTTGCTTCCTCATCAAAGTCAGCCTTCTGTTCATCATATCTATTCACAGTAGTGGTTGCGTTTACCTTATTATGACCAACAGTGAGGTGTTTAGTGATAAGATCCATCTGGGTCTTCAGGTGGGCCATATCCTGATCCCATTCCTCTTCTCTCTTTCTCTGCTCGGCTGAAAGCTCAAAAGTGAACCCAAGATCTCCAATTTCTGCCACCCTAGTATGCTAGACTCTGTTGTTCTTTGACACTTTGTTCATGATTTCCACAATCTCAAGAAATGGCTTGCTCATGAATGATCCCCCGCACACTGCATCCACAATTGGTTTAGTTAAAAAATTTAATGACCTGTAAAACGCTTGCTTTAGATGTCTATCAGTGAGACCATGATCTGGGAACTTCTTAAGCTTTTGGCTATACCTCCACCATGTGTCATGTATTGCTTCACCTGGCAGCTGTTTATGAGTACCTATTTCATCCTTTATTTGCAATTCCTTTGACTTTGGAAAAAATCTCTCAATGAAAACCTCTCTCAGCTTTGCCCATGTTCTGATGGAATCAGGTGGCAGCTCATCCAGCCAGTTTATCGCTTCCCCAGCTAGGGATAAGGGAAATAACCTTAGCCTCATTGTTGTTTAACTGACCCCAGGAATCTCAGTAGACTTGTAGATTGCCACAAAATTCACCAAATGTTGGTTGGCATCCTGACCAGCAAATCCTCTAAACATTCCTTTCAAATTCAGCAGTTGAATCATAGTACTATTGATGGTGAACTTCACTCCTGGAGGTAGGGCTGGCAACACTATAGCTCCAGTTACACCTGCTTCATCCAAGTCCACATCATCCTCTTCAAATCCTCTCTGAACCTGCTATTGGACTCAGCCTCTTGGAGCTAATGGTTGGTGTTGAGGTAGGACTATCTCTTCAATTTCGTCATCTCCCTCAACCACCCTGTTTGGGTCGATAACATTATGCTGAGCACCTCTAGCATGGGCCTCAGCATCTTGTCTTAGTCTCTGCCTTTGTGCTTCGAGTTCTTGTGCATTAACCATCTTTCTTAAGGTTTTACTTAAATCGGGATCGTAAGGAACAAACGGTGCTCCTCTACTTCTTGTGCTTGGCATGCACCAGGAAACTCACCTGTGAAAGACACAGAGAAAGAGCAAGACATAAAATTAGGAAATACACCTACAACTGGAATAATAACTAGTAAAATATTTCTGAACTGAAATTCCTCAGCAGCGGCGCCAAAAATTTGATACATCCAAACTTACACCTCAATAAAGAAGTATAAACGGTCGAAGTCAACTTATAGAACTCAACTGGAGTTGAGTTCGATCCCACAGGGAATTTGCTACAGAAATAGTTTACTGGCGCTTTTATTCAATTGTGGTTGATATTTCCAAAAATAAAAATAAAATGCAAGAAAGTAAATAATGGGAGTTTGATGCTTTAACCCTAATTGTTGAGTTATTAGCACTTTAATTGAACCGGAAAAATGATATTCTTAAGGTTTTATCAAGCTATGAATTAGACTAGGGTTGCTTTCCACATGACATTACTGTACTCTTATGATTTAGCTTGAATGATTTCTGCTCATTTAAGTCTAATGTTCCTAGCAAGGTAGTTACATCTAATCACTTCTTAGTCTTATTAGATACTTTTTCACTCTTTTCTTCTCAGCCTTGGAGTGTCTAAACTCTAACATTTGCTGCTTTAGTGTAGCAGTAATCTTCTCTCAAACTCTAACAATCTACACCACTTATACAGAGTTTGTTCTTGCTTTATCCCAATCATTACTTTTCTCTCGAACAAATAAAGAATACAGGCTGCCTCTAATGCGTGCACTCATTAAAGATTAATTATTTCGATAGCAAAAACACATAGACAATTCACAAGTAGAAATCACTCTTGCTAAATATGGAGCTACATTCACGTCATGTTTCCCACAACCTTAGTTGTGGTGTTTAGCTGCTCATTTTATCGAGGAACATAAGGCAGAACAATATTGAAAGCATAGTAATACGACTTACAATAATAGATATCTAAAAGTTCCTTGAATATTGATGCTAAACCAAGGACAACAAAATCCAATTCCAATAATAGCAGTAATCAAGATTAACTGATGCTTTTCATTTTTAAGATAGAGTTTCTCCGCCGCCAAAATATTCGAAAACTAGTCGATAATAAAAGATACCCCAAAACAATAAACTCTGTGAAAACAAGTCCTGTTCCAGTTAGGACTCTTTTGTCGCCAGCCTCCACGAAAGCCTTCACGAGTCGTGTACTATTGTACGGTTCGTACAATGCTCTGTGGTCCAGAATTGGACTCTCATGTTGTACATCTCCACGAGGATGGTTACGACTCGTAATGTACTCCACGACTCGTGGAGTGTGTCGTGGTTCAGTGTTTGGAGAAACATACTCAAACATAACTTGGTACACTATATGAGACTTCATACGGCTCGTGTACTTCTCCATGACTCGTCAGACTGGTCGTGGTCTTCACTTGGACATGAATTTCATGGCTTCACTAACTCCCTCCCACGAGTCATCAGACGACTCGTGGTCATGATCACGGTTCGTCAAGAGCTTTGTGAAGCTTGCTTTCAGCTCATTCTTAATCATTTCTTCTATCTTTTGCCGGCAAGTGCTTTACCTGTACTAACACCAAGGAAAACATCATATCTACATAGAAACACTTGATTTCTTGCTTTAATCCTTTGTTTTGAGCGTCAAATGTGCCGTGAAATCACGACACATCGCACACTGGATACACTAACGCTAAATCTGAAGGCAAATCTAACTCATAATCACATTATCGAAATGCCTCAAAATTTGATATGGGCCTACATTAGAGGACTTAACTTCCCTTTCTTACCAAATCTCATCACACCCTTCATGGGTGAAATTTTAAAGTAAATCCAATCATCAACGGCAAATTCAAGCTCTCTTCTCATCACATCCGCATAAGATTTATGTCTACTTTGAGCTGCCTTCCACTTATCCCTTAAAAGTCGAGCCTTCTACATACTCTCATGAACTAACTCGGGTCCTATCAAAGTGATCTCACCAACTTCAAACCAACCAATAGGAGACCTACACCTCTTACCGTAGAGATCCTCAAATGAAGCCATCAGAATGCTCGAGTGATAGCTGTTATTATAAGAAAATTCAATCAAGGGATAATGATAATTCTAATTACCTTTAAAGTCAAATACACAAGCTCTCAATATATCCTCCAAAGTCTTAATAGTCCGCTTAGCCCGACCATCGGTCTGCAGGTGAAAAACTGTGCTAAGCTTGACTTGAGTACCAAGACCTTTCTGAAATGATCTCCAAAATTAAGAAGTGAACTGAGTACCTCTGTCTGAAATGATAGATAAGGGCACTCCGTAAAACTTAACCATCTCTCGAATATAGAGTCTAGCATAATCCTTGGCTAAATAAGAGGTTTTCACGGGAAAGAAATGTGTCGACTTAGTCATTCGGTCTACAACAACCCAAATAGAATCATGCTATCGATGAGTTTGAGGTAAAATCATAATAAAGTTCATATTCAAATATTCTTACTTCTAAATAGGAATGCTAATATCTTGAATCATACCTTCCGGTTTCTGATGCTCAACCTTCACTTGTTGGCAATTTGGACACTTAACCACAAATTTTGCAATATCCCTCTTCATCCCATTCCACCAGTAAACTTCCAGTAGATTATGGTACATCTTAGTGGCTCTCGAGTTAATAGAATACTGAGAATTGTGAGCTTTTGATAGTATCTATTGCCTTAACTCATCAACATTCAGAACACATAAACAACCCTGATATCGAAGTACACCATCTCTCTATTGGGAGAAAGCCTCAATAGCTTTTTCTGAAACCACTTTCTTCAATTCAACCAAAGTCGAATCATTAACTTGCTTTGCCTTAACATCCGACACAAGAGATGATTTTGAACCATTTTTCACAAGAATACCACCGTCCTCTTAATCAACCAAACAAATTTCCAAACGAGCCAATCTATGCACATCACGAACCAACTCCTCTTTATCATCCTTAATATCACCAACACTATTCATGAATAATCTACTAAGAACATCGGCAACCACATTTGCTTTACCCGGATGGTAAAGAAGACGCATATCATAATTCTTCAACAATTCAAGCCACCTCCTTTGGCGAAGATTCAAATCTTTTTGTTTAAACACATATTGAAGGCTCTTATGATCGTTAAACACATCCACATGGACACCATAGAGATAGTATCTCCATATCTTTAATGCAAAAACCACCGCCACAAAATCCAAATCATGCGTTGGGTAATTCTTCTCATGAACTTTGAGTTGCCTAGAAGCATAGGCTGTGACCTTACCAATTTGCATCAACACATAAAAAAGACAAATTCTGGAGGCATCACAATACAAAACAAAACCATCAGATCCTTCTAGTAAAGTCAAAATCGAGGCTGAAGTAAGCTCAGTCTTTATGTCACGACCCAGGGTAGCCCCTAGATGTAACACGGCATATAAGACCCCGAGAGGCCTCATACAAGTCCTTAGCATATATAACATACAAGATAATAGAGAAATAAGAATTCAAAAGAGCATTTTATAACCAAGCTTTACTCAAAACAGCGGAAGTCTACAACTCTTGTCTCAAAGAATTCTAAAATCATAGAATATGAATAAAAGTGATAGGGACGCAGCCCAATACAATATCCAACATAAGGAAAGACAAAAAATGTAAAATCCAACAAGACTATGTCCTCGGATGGATGAGGACTCACCAAGTCTTCTTCTCAACTCTAAATCAATACTCTAGCCACGAGTGGAAGGTGAATCGCCACTTCCTACACCAATTAAGTTAATGTAGGCAAGAGTATGCGTTAGCACAATTAAGTAATAAGTATGATAGTAATGCACATAAACACATAAGTCATGTTAGAGAGAGAGACATAATTATGACATGCGATGGCCAAGGTAAAAACACGATAAACATGAAATACATGAAACATAAAGCATATATCAAGGCCAAAGCAAGCTAAATCATATTTCCTTCTTTTCTTTACTTAATCATGAGAACACTTGTTCATTAACTTGTGGGGAAAAGCCTTAACCGACATGTAAGACCATGTGAGCTATCAACACGGAATCCAGTGTCTACCCCACACTGAAAAAGGGTGTCCTACTTGCCAAGGTAAGACCATGAACTTCTTAGCTTAGGTGGATCCACTAGCTAATGTCTACTTAAAGACAACATCCTATGGTGGCAACATAGTTCATGTGATAGAGATTGCTTTAGGAGTCTCGGCCTCAACTAATGGGAGAGCTCCATCTAGAAAACCCGGCCTCTACTAACGGAAGAGCTTTCACTAGAAGACCCGGCCTCTACTAGCGGCAGGGCTTCCATCTCAATATCCACTCGGTGCTAAGCATAATTCCCACAGATTATTCATTACCATATTATATCATTATACATGAAAAGGTACAACTAGGGTTACCAATTCAAGCTAAAAGCATGCCTATAGATATTCATCTTTCATGGACCTTGTCCAAGCTTACATCATTAGAATAGCTCCTTAAGAACATGGGTAATCGCCTCTTTGTTCTTCTTCTATCATAATGGGAGAATTACATGAGAAAGCCTTTCACTACTTAACCACAGCATCATCATATCATAACTTTGGTACTTTACTCTCAGGGCACCCTTAATTCATTATGCTCATATTTCATAGTTCATAGAGTTCATATGGGTTCATGCAAGTTCAACTCATATCATGCAATTCAATGTAAGCTCATGCTTAGAAAGCCATAATTAAGACAATTTACCCATACTTGAAGAAACTCACATACTAGAGGAAAATCACGCTTTTGACTTGATCATGCTAAATTCGTAAGATTATCCTCAATTCATTCATAATATATGCTTGATTTCACAGAGAATTTATAAACTTTATCAAATCATAACTCAACCCAACAACCAAAGCATAGATTATCAAATTGGGGAGAATTAGCTTGGGATCATGGGGGTTCATGCAATCTTTACATCAAAGCATGTAATTCACGCTAATTCGTGCACTAAGTTACTTTATCATGCTAAATCGTGCACTAGGAATCATAAAATCAATAATTGAAATCATAATTGAAGAACACACAATGATTTATCACAAATCCTAATTCAATTGGGTGAGAGTAAACCTTTGAAAATCATGAAGAAGAGGAAGGGCCCATTGGAGGAAAAGACTCCTAATGGTGAACACTATCATACCTCAAAGCAATCCACAAGAATTGGAGAAGATTGAAGGTCTTCAATGGAAGATTCAAGCTTCTTCTTCTTCCTTGAGAGTTGAGAGAGTTTCTTTTTAGAGAGAGAAATATTTGAGAGAGGAGAGTTTTGGAATGAATTAGAATGAAAGAAATTAGGCTTAGAAAGTATTTATAGGTTTAAGATTAAGGGTATAACCGACTTAGCTTAATAGGTAAACAATTAGGGAAAAGACCAAAAAGCCCTTAATTAAAAACAGTCGGGGCCATTGGACGGACAGGATCTACGGTCCGTACATCCATTAACGGACCGTCCTATCGAACCGTCAAAAGATTCAGAGAGTTGGTATCTAGGGACCCTACAACATGGTCACAATTTACGGATTGTAGGTCCATCTACGGACCGTACACCACAACCGTAGATCACTGCCTGAGTTTAAGGAGTTTTACTAAGTCTGGGGTCATCTACGGTTACTTTCTACGGACCGTCGTTCGACTCACGAACCATCCTGCTACCCGTAGGTCAAAGTTCAAAAACTTGGAAATTCTCAAATTTCACAGTGCCATTGACAGTCCCCACCTACGGCCCGTCAATCCATCTACGGCTCGTAGGTGGCCTCCGTAGGTCACTGTCTTCAAGTGAGTTTTGCATTTTCAAATCCTTTGGAAGCTTGGGGTGTTACAATATCTCCCCCTTGGGAACATTCTTCCTCGAATGAGAATCAAGACATCTTGAGAAGGGTAATAGACACGGACTAACAACCCAACCTAGCATGCAATCACATAAATGCACATATCCGAGGAGGAAACATCAACTCCAAGCTAAAGCATGATCCACACAACATATCATGAAGACTTTATGCAACTCATACTCAAATGCACATAATCATATAAGACTCTTCATGAACATGCACAATTAAGGAATCATGGAAATCAACTATGACACATGAGACAAAAGAATGAACCATGAGGATCAAGATACCTCAAGCTAGAGTAGGATCAGAAGAAAAGAGATGAGGATATCGGGACATCATATTGGCCTCGGCCTCCCAAGTAGCACCCTCAACCAATTGATTCCTCCATAGAACCTTCACGGAAGCAACTTCCTTATTCCTTAACTTCCGGACTTGCCGGTCTAAAATCTCAACCAAAACTTCTTCATAGGAAAGACCATCCTTTATGCCAAGATTCTCTAATTGCACTAGAGAGGTCGGATCACCAACACACTTCTTCAATAATGAGACATGGAAAATCGGATGCACAGATGCCAAATCATTAGGCAAGTCAAGCACATAAGCAACCTTACCAACACGTCTCAAAATCTGATATGGGCCTACATAACGGGGACTAAGTTTCCCTTTCTTCCCAAATCTCATTACACCCTTCATGGGTTAGATTTTCAAGTAAACCCAATCATCCACATCGAATTCTAATTCTCTTCTTCTAACATCGGCATAGGACTTTTGTCGACTTTGAGCCATTTTCAACCTCTCCCTAATAAGTTGAACTTTCTCCATAGTCTCATGCTCAACTCCGGGCCTATCAAAGCAACTTCACCAACTTCAAACCAACCTATAGGAGATCTACACCTCCTACCATAGAGAGCCTCAAATGGAGCCATACCAATACTAGATTGGTAGCTATTATTATAAGCAAACTCAATTAAAGGCAAGTGATCATCCCAAGTACCCTTGAAATCAATTGCACAAGCTCTCAACATATCTTCCAAAGTTTGAATAGTACACTCCGCTTGGCCATCGGTTTGGGGATGAAATGCCGTACTAAGCTTAACAAAAGTACCAAGACCTTTTTGGAACGACTTCCAAAATTGAGAAGTAAATTGTGCACCACAATCGGAGATAATGGATAAAGGCACTCCATGCAGCCTAACCATCTACCTCAAATATAACTTAGCATAATCCTCCGTCGAATAAGAAGTCTTGACCGGAATGAAATGGGCTGACTTTGTCATTCTATCCATAGCAACCCAAATCGAATCATATTGTCGTCTCGTGCGAGGCAAACCCACAATAAAATCCATATTCACATCCTCCCACTTCCAAGTAGGAATACTAATATCTTGGGTCAAACCTCCCGGCCTTTGATGCTCAACTTTCACTTGTTGGCAATTAGGACACTTAGCCACAAATTTCGCAATATCTTTCTTCATTCCGTTCCACCAATAAATTTCCCGCAAATCACGGTACATTTTGGTAGCTCCTGGGTGGATGGAATATCGAGAACTATGGGCTTCCAATAAATTTTTCTCTCTTAAGCCCTCTACATTGGGAACACACAAATGACCTTGATATCAAAGTGCACCATCTCCCCCTTGGGAGAAAACCTCTATGAACTTTTTGAGTACCGCTTCCTTTAGTTCAACCAAGTTAGGATCAAGACCTTGCTTAGCTTTCACATCATGCACGAAAGAGGATTCGGAACCCTTGTGAACCGTAACACCACCTTTAGTAGAATCAACCGATCTAACACCCAATCGAGCCAATCTATGGACATCGCGAACTAACTATTTCTTTCCATCCTCAACATGAGCAACACTACCCATAGATAATCGACTAAGAGCATCCGCCACCACGTTAGCCTTGCCGGGGTGATAGAGAACACTCATATCATAGTCTTTTAACAACTCGAGCCACCTTCTTTGGCGGAGATTCAAATCTTTCTGTTTAAACACATATTGCAAACTCTTATGGTCGGTGAAGACATCTACATGTACCCCGTACAAATAATGTCGCCATATTTTCAAAGCAAACACAACTGTCGCTAATTCCAAGTCATGAGTAGGATAGTTCTTTTCGTGCACCTTAAGTTGTCTTGAAGCATAAGCAATGACTTTCCCATTTTGCATAAGAACACATCCTAGCCCAATTCTCGAGGCATCACAATAAACCACAAAATCATCGTATCCTTTCGGTAGAGTCAATATTGGAGCCGAAGTAAGTCGATCCTTCAATTCTTGAAAATTCTTCTCACATGCCTCGGACCATGCGAATTTAACCTTCTTTTGAGTCAAAGCCATCAATGGAGAAGCAATGGATAAAAACCCTTCAATAAACCTCCTATAAAAACCGGCTAAGCCCAAGAAACTACGGATATCCGAAGGTGATAAAGGTCTAGGCCAATTCTTAAGTGCTTCCGCCTTTTTAGGATCTACCTCAATGCCCTTATCGAAAACAATGTGACCAAGAAAAGCCACGGACCTTAAGCAAAATTCACATTTACTAAACTTCGCAAAGAGTTGTTAGTCCTTGAGGACTTGCAACACAATCCTCAAATGATTAACATGTTCACCCTCATTCTTTGAGTAGATCAAAATGTCGTCAATAAACACAATCACAAACATGTCAAGGTATTGCTTAAAAACTCTATTCATCAAGTCCATAAATGCGGCCGGAGCATTTGTCAACCCAAACAACATTACCAAGAACTTATAGTGACCATACCTAGTCCGGAAAGCCGTTTTCAGAATATCATCTTCTTTTACCCTTAATTGGTGATAGCCCGAACGAAGGTCGATCTTAGAGAAATAACTAGCCCCTTGAAGTTGATCAAACAAGTCATCTATCCTTGGTAGAGGATACTTATTCTTAATGGTAACCTTGTTCAATTGGCGATAGTCGATACACATACGGAGTGAACCATTTTTCTTCCTTACAAACAAGACTGGAGCACCCCATGGAGAAATACTTGGCCGGATGAAACCCGTATCCAACAAGTCTTTCAACTGCTCTTTTAGTTCCTTAAGTTCTGCCGGAGCCATTCTATAAGGAGGAATAAAAATAGGCTGCGTATCTGGGAGAAGGTCAATACCGAAGTCTATTTCCCTTTCGGGAGGAATACAGGGCAAGTCATCGGGAAACACTTCTGGAAACTCATTAACAATGGGGACCGACTCAAGAGTAGGGGTTTCGGAATCTATATCCCTCACCCTAACAAGATGGTAAATGCAACCCTTTGAGATCATCTTTCTAGCTTTTAGATAAGAAACAAATTGATCTCGAAACATCGAATTTCCTTCCTTCCACTCTAGGATAGGCTCATTTGGAAACTGAAACTTGACCATTCGGGTCCTACAATCACTAGAGGCATAACAAGCATGCAACCAATCCATCCCAAGAATAACATCAAAATCTAACATGTCAAGCTCTACAAGATCAACAAGAGTGACTCTATGGGATAAGGAGACGGGACAATCTCTATAAACTCTCTTAGCCATGATAGATTCTCCAATCAGAGTGGAAACACGAAAAGGATCTAGCAACACATCAAACCTCTTAGCCACATATGGCGTCACAAAAGAAAAGGTAGCACCGGGATCAAGCAAAGCATAAACATCAAAATGGAAAACTCTTAACATACCGGTAACCATATCGGGAGAGCTCTCTTTCTCATGATGAGCCTGAAGTGCATAAAATTGGTTTTGCTTCTGAGCATTCGAACCTGATCCTCTAGATGGAGCTTGCTTATTCTCTCTTCCCTTGGCCTTGAGAGATGGACAATCCCTCATCTTGTGACCACTCTTTCCACAATTATAACAACCATCCGTATCGGCTAGACATCTACCCCCATGCTTTTTCCCACACTTGGCACAAGGAGCCAATAAAGAACCACCATTATTCCCTCCTCGAGTCTTGGGTTAGACACCCTATCATTGTTGGACTTCGGAGGAGCATTGGATGAGCCTTGGTTAGAGAACCTTGGTCAAAATCTAGGACGACCATGTCCATCGGACCTTGCATGGAAAAGTTACCATCACCGGTCCTAGCCCTCTTGGTCTCCCTAGACCTTTCCTTAAGCTTTTCTTCTTCAATTTGTTCGGCATAAACCATAAGGTGAGAAATATCCATGTCATGCACAAGCATGGTGGTGCGGCACTCTTTCACCAACATATCGGACACTCCCGACACAAATTTTCTCATTCTTGCCCTTGGGTCGGCAACTATGGACGGAGCATATCTAGCCAATTGTGTGAACTTCAATGCACTCTTTCACACTCATATTTCCTTGTCGAATGTTGATAAACTCAAGCACCTTAGCCTCTCTCTTCTCAAGAGGGAAGAACCTATCAAGGAAAGCAACCTTGAATTTCTCCCAATAAAGAGGACCCTCATTAACCGCCCTCTCACTCTTTCATTGATTGAACCAAATTTGGGCAACACACTTCAGTTGATAGCGGCCAACTCTGCCTTTTCTTCCGGCGTCACACCCATGATCATCAACTCCTTGTACACTTCATTAATGAATTTTTGAGGATCTTCCTCAACCTTAGAGCCATGGAATTCCGGAGGATTCATCCTCGTAAAGTCCCTCACTCTTGATGCCACCGTACCCATATTTGGGTTCATGGGAGCCACCACCTCTCTATTGGCTTGAGCTGTCATGGCTTGAGCCAACACTTGGAAAGCAGCCCTAAACTCCTCATTAGTCACTTGTTCCGCCAAAGGGTCGGCCGGAACTTGAGGAGCTTGAGGAGGAGCTTCTTGTTCCACATTCTCTCCCATGTTTCTTCTAGCGTAATCTCTTCGGGTCGCCATATCCTGAAACGCGTAGGATAGGGATTAGGAGAGAGATATATAGAGTTAAACTCTATGGCACGACTTAAGAGTAATGAAAGAAGTGGAATTTCGTAAATGTCTTATAGCCTCTCATTCATAAATGAGGCGCGCTTCACACTCATGAACAAGACTCTGCTTGACGCGGCTTATGAGACATCCTAGGATCTTTCTAAAACCTTGCGCTCTGAATACCAAATTTGTCACGACCTAGGGTAGCACCTGATGTAACACGACGTAGAAGACCCCGAGAGGTCTCATACAAGCCCTTAGCATACATAACATACAAGATAATAGAGAAATAAGAGTTCAAAAGAGCATTTTATAACCAAGCTTTACTCAAAATAGCGGAAGTCTACAACTCATGTCTCAAAGCCTTCTAATATCATAGAATACGAATAAAAGTGATAGGAACGTAGCCCAATACCATATCCAACATAAAGAAAGCCAAAAAATGTAAAATCCAACAAGGCTATGTCCTCGGATGGATGAGGACTCACCAAGTCTTCTTCTCAACTCTAAATCAATGCTCTAGCCACGAGTGGAAGGTGAATCACCACGTCCTACACCAATGAAGTTAATGTAGGCAAGAGTATGCGTTAGCACAATTAAGTACTAAGCATGATCGCAATGCACAGAAACACATAAGTCATGCTAGAGAGAGAGACATAATCATGACATACGATAGCCAAGCTAAAAACATGAGAAACATGAAACATAAAGCATATATCAAGGCCAAAGCAAGCTAAATCATATTTCCTTCTTTTCTTTACTTAATCATGAGAACACTTGTTCATTAACTTGTGGGGAAAAGCCTTAACCGACATGTAAGACCATGTGAGCTATCAACACGGAATCCGGTGTCTACCCCACACCGAAAAGGGGTGTCCTACTTGCCAAGGTAAGACCATGAACTTCTTAGCTAAGGTGGATCCACTAGCTAATGTCTACTTAAAGACAACATCCTATGGTGGCAACATAGTTCATGTGATAGAGATTGCTTTAGGAGTCTCGGCCTCAACTAATGGGAGAGCTCCATCTAGAAAACCCGGCCTCTACTAACGGAAGAGCTTTCACTAGAAGACCCGGCCTCTACTAGCGGGAGGGCTTCCATCTCAATATCCACTCGGTGCTAAGCATAATTCCCACAGATTATTCATTACCATATTATATCATTATACATGAAAAGGTACAACTAGGGTTACCAATTCAAGCTAAAAGCATGCCTATAGATATTCATCTTTCATGGACCTTGTCCAAGCTTACATCATTAGAATAGCTCCTTAAGAACATGGGTAATCGCCTCTTTGTTCTTCTTCTATCATAATGGGAGAATTACATGAGAAAGCCTTTCACTACTTAACCACATCATCATCATATCATAACTTTGGTACTTTACTCTCAAAGCACCCTTAATTCATCATGCTCATATTTCATAGTTCACAGAGTTCATATGGGTTCATGCAAGTTCAACTCATATCATGAAATTCAATGCAATCTCATGCTTAGAAAGAATAATTAAGATAATTTACCCATACTTGAAGGAACTCACATACTAGAGGAAAATCATGCTTTTGACTTGATCATGCTAAATTCATAAGATTATCCTCAATTCATTCATAATTCATGCTTGATTTCATAGAGAATTCATAAACTTCATCAAATCATAACTCAACCCAACAACCAGTAGATTATCAAATTATGGAGAATTAGCTTGGGATCATGGGGGTTCATGCAATCTTTACATCAAAGCATGTAATTTACGCTAATTCATGCACTAAGTTACTTTATCACGCTAAATAGTGCACTAGGAATCATAAAATCAATAATTGGAACTATAATTGAAGAACCCATAATGATTGATCACAAACCCTAATTCAATTGGGTGAGAGTAAACCTTTGAAAATCATGAAGAAGAGGAATGGCCCATTGGAGGAAAAGACTCCTAATGGTGAACACTATCATATCTCAAAGCAATCCATAAGAATTGGAGAAGATTGAAGGTCTTCAATGGAGGATTCAAGCGTCTTCTTCTTCCTTGAGAGTTGAGAGAGTTTCTTTTTAGAGAGAGAAATATTTGAGAGAGGAGAGTTTTGGAATGAATTAGAATGAAAGAAATTAGTCTTAGAAAGTATTTATAGGTCTAAGATTAAGGGTATAACAGACTTAGCTTACTAGGTAAACAATTAGGGAAAAGACCAAAAAGCCCTTAATTAAAAACTCTCGGGGCCAATCGATGGACAGTATCTACGGTCCGTACATCCATTGACGGACCGTTATGTTGAACCGTCAAAAGATTCAGAGAGTTAGTATTTGGGGACCTGCAATGACGGTATCAATTTACAGATTGTAGGTCCATCTACGGACCGTACACCACAACCGTAGATCACTACCTGAGTTTAAGGAGTTTGGCTAAGTCTGGGGTCATCTACGATTACTTTCTACGGACCGTCATTCGACTCATGAACCATCCTTCTACCCGTAGGTCAAAGTTTAAAAACTTGGAAATCCTCAAATTTCATAGTGCCATTGACGGTCCCCGCCTATGGCCCATCAATCCATCTACGGCCCGTAGTTGGCCTCCGTAGGTCACTGTCTTCAGGTGAGTTCTGCATTTTCAAATCCTTTGGAGGGTTGGGGTGTTACACTTCAACTCTTGAAAACTCTTCTCACAAGCTTTAGACTATTGAAATTTCACTTTCTTATGACTCAAGGTAGTCAAAGGAGAAGCACTAGAGGAAAATTCTTCCACAAACAGTCTATAGTAACCAGCTAAACGAAAGAAACTCCTAATATCTGAGGGAGAAAAAGGTCCAGGCCAGTTCTTAACCACCTCGTGTTCTTAGGATCAACTTGAATACCTTCTCCTGAGATAATATGGCCAAGGAATGCAACCTACCTCAACCAAAACTCACATTTTCCAAACATAGCAAATAAGTGATGATCCTTGAGATTTCATAAGACGATCCTAAAATGATCGGCATGCTCTTCCTCTCACCGAGAATAGATCAAGTTGTCATCGATGAACACAATGAAGTACATATCCAAATACTTCTTGAACACCATGTTCATCAAATCCATAAAAGCTACAGGAGCATTCATTAGTCCAAAAGATATAACTACAAATTCATAGTTACCATACCGAGTCCCGAAAACCGTCTTCAGAATGTCATCTTTTCTCACCCTAAGCTGATGATAACCCGATCGAAAGTCAATCTTCGAAAAAAAAACTAGCACCTTGAAGTTGATCAAACAAGTCACCAATACTCGGGATGGGATACTTATTCTTGATTGTGACCTTGTTCAGTTGTTGATAATCAATACACATTCTGAGAGAACCATCCTTCTTACGAACAAAGAAAACTAGAGCATCCCATGGAGAAATACTTGGTCTAATGAAACCCTTTTTCACAAAGTCCTTTAACTGATCTTTCAACTCCTTAAGCTCTGCCAGAGCCATTCTATAGGGAGGAATAGAGATAGGTTGGGTATCTGGAAAAAGTCAATTCCAAAGTTGATTTCCCTTTCGAGAGGGACTCCTGGAAGATCATCAGGGAAACACTTCTAGAAACTCATTCACAATAGAAATTGACTCAAGAGTAGGGGTTTCAGAATTTGTATCCCTAACCTGAACTAGATGATAGATGCAACTTTTAGAAATCATCTTTCTGGTCTTAAGGCATGAGATAATTTCATTTCTAGGTGCCAAATTACTATCTTTCCACTCTATGAGTGGTTCATTCGGAAACTAAACTTAACCACAATGGCTCTATAGTCGATTGAAGCATACCAAGCATGAAACTAATCCAGACCCAGAATAACATCAAAATCAAGCATATCTAACTCTTCTAGATCAACTGAGGTGATTTTCTAAAAAACTAAGACCAGGCAATTTCTAAAATCTATTTAGCTAAAACTGATTCACTAATAGGAGTAACGACTAAGAAGGGTTCTAACAGAATTTTGGAACTGACATCAAACTTCGTAGCAACATAAGGAGTCACAAAAGACAATGTGGCTCCTAGATCTAACAAGGCCTAAAAATCATACTAAAAGACTCGTAACATATCAGTGACCACATTAGGGGAAACCTCCTGATCCTATCGAGCTTGAAGAGCATAAAATGTGTTCTGATGCTATTCGCCACCAGAACTAGATGAAGAACCCTCAACCTGAAGAAACACTAGATTAAGTCTATTGATGACCATCTCCACCCTTGTTAGTAACTGAAGGGAAATCCCTAAACCTATGACCAGTCTTACCATAACCAAAGCATCAACCTGTACCGATCAAGTACTCTCTCGGATGGCTCTTTTCACACTTCTGGCATGCGGGGAAAGAACCTTCACTAGAGGCACTTTTCTAAGACTTAGGGTTTGATACCCTATCCTTGTTGAACTTAGGCACCAAAGCACTACCATAAGATGGAGTCAGGATTGAATACCTTTGTTTGAATTAAGAATGACCACCACCGCTGGATCTTTGATGAGAGTAGTCTCCCTAGTACTCTCTTTAAGCTTCTCTTCCTTAATATGTTGAGCATGAGTCATCAACCTAGAAACATATATCTTCTTGATCAACATAGCAGTTCTACACTCTTTCACAACCATCTCCGAAACAACGAAAGCAAACTTGCTCATACAGGCCCTCGAGTCAACCACCATAGTCGGAGCATACTTGGAGAGTTGAGTGAATTTCAAAGCATATTCCTTCACACTCATATTGCCTTGTCTTAAGTTAATGAACTATTTCATCTTAGCCTCTCTCATCTCAAGAGGGAAGAATCGATCTAGAAAAGCACCTTTGAACTTGTCCCAATCCAAAGGACCCACATCAACAACCCCTTCTTCCTTCCATTAATTGAACCAAATTTGAGCAACACCTTTCAATTGATAAGTAGCCAAGTCCATACTCTCAACCGGAGTGACACACAAAATTTCAGCAATCTTTTGAATCCCCTCAACAAACTCGTGTGGATCCTCATCCACCTTAGAAACATGGAGTTTTAGAGGATTCATCCGAGTGAAGTCTCGAACCCTAGTTGCCGGTGTACCCACATTTGGGTTCACAGGAGCTACAACCTCACTATTGGATTGAGTAGTCATGGCTTGGGAAAACACTTGGAAATCAGTCCTAAACTTAGCATGAGTGACTTGCTTAGCCAAAGGAGGAACCGCGGCTTTTGGGGCTTCTTGCTCCACATTCAAGTTCTTTCTCACCGGAGCACTTCTCGGAGGCATCATTCTGAAATGCATAGAATATGAGTTAGAAGGAAACCTTATAGAGTTCAACTCTATCGCACAACTTAAGAGATATGAAAGAAGTGAAGTTTGTTCAATGTCTCATAGCTTCCTATTCATAAATGTGGCGCGCTTCACACCCATGAACAAGACTCTACTAAATGCGGACAAGACTCTAAAATGCGGCGTTTATACACCCTAACACACTTGAACCTAATGCTCTGAATAGTAAGTTTGTCACGACCCAAGACTATCCCCTAGACGTGACATGGTACCTAGAAGACCAAGAGACTTTAACGAACCATATGGCATAGCATGACACTAAGAAAACATGCATAACTGAAATAAAGAGATAAGTGGAATCAAAAGTCTCAAATGATAATCTCAACATAACATGGAAAATCTGTGTACAAGACATATATGTGGAAATCTAATGTCTGAATGAGTCTCTATCACAAGTGAGTCGCTCAGACAAGCCCAAGCTCACTCGAACATCTGAAACTGAAATAAAGTCTAAAATGATCATAAAGAAAACATATGTGGTATGTCCCCGAATCATGAGGACTCACCAATACTGAGCAAATATGATAACATTATGTACTAACCACGAGCCTGATATGGAGTGTCAACACCTATATTATAAAACAATATAGGCACAAAAATGTATGCGGTTAGTACTCAGAATGTACAGCATATGGGGAAATGCATTAAACATAACATGATAACATGATAAGTCTGAAAATATGCTAATGCAATGACCAAAGTAACATAACATAAAGCTGATCACATAATTTTATAAAACATAATACAAGGTCATGTATTCTTTTTTAAATCATAATCATGACATATGTAGAAATCATAAGCTTTTGTGGGAGATACGTTAACCGACATAAACCATGTGATCTATAAAATGGAGTTAATTTTAGTACTTCCACACTGAAAAGAGAGTGTCCTACTTTCCAATGTAAGGACCATAATCATGAGCTTAGGTGGATCTACTAGCTAGAGTCAATTAAGACTAAGTCTTACTAGGGCACATAGTTCTGGGACCTAGGTAATTACCACTAGTCCAATTCGATGCTAAGTAAATTCCCAAAGGAATACATGCGTAATCATATTCATAATCTTTGAAATGGTAAGAATCTAGTAATATTGAATCATTTATATAATCTCGTAGTCATAAGAATAGTTCCTTTAAATAATGATTTCATACATAATCATAAAAGACACTTTAATCGAAAGTATCTAAATCATGGTATTCATTCATAATGGGAGGTACTTCAATCGGAAGCCTCCTAATTTCATGTAAACTTGATGACACTTTACTCGAAAGCATCCTTGATTCATAAAATCATTCATAACATAGTACATGCATATCATCATAGCTTAATTCATGATCATAAAATACTTTCTTAGCATGGGTATGTGATCAAATCATGCATAATAAGATCATTCATTATGAATAAAACTTGAAATTAATAGAACCAATAAGAATTCATATAAACCCTAGATTTGGAGAAAACATAACTTAAAGAAATTAAGGATTCTTTGGGACTCAATGGATGAAGAGAGACCCATTGATGAAGTTCCCCCATACCTTGATTAAAGCCCTAACTGAAATCTTTAAATGGAGACTTGGAATCCTTGAAACCCTAACTTGCTTGGAGAAGAAGACTTGAGAGAGAATTTAGAGTTTTAGAGAAGGAGAGTTAATGGGGAGGGATTTGGGTCTTAGAATTTGGTATAGGTCTTCAAAATATGCCTAAAACAACATAGTATAGGAGTTAAAAGAGTAGGAAAAGACCAAAATAACACTGAGAAATAACTGTCGATCAGGCTCTATGGCCCTATTTATGGTCCGTACAATGCTCTATGGACTATACTGTCCTCTCGTCAACCCATCAATCTGAAAGTCAAAGTTTTTGACTTTGACTATGGACCAAGGTCCATGAGCCTTATACCATGTATGGCCCGTAAACTCCCTCGTAGAATCCTTAGTACTAAAACACCATATTTTTAAACATTGAAACTACAAGACCGAACCATGATCCGTGGACCTAACCACAATCCGTCTTGTTGGTTTGTTCAATAAGGTCAGAGATTTTATATTTTCTGAATTCTCCATTGAATCAACCACGATTGGGTTCCACGACCGTGGATCCATGTATAACATATACATGCCACTCATAAAACACTACACCAGTAACTTTTCTACAGCTTTTAAATTTCCATACCTTTTACATTTCCTAGGTGTTACACCCGCTATGGCGGCCCATTCCCGCTATGGCAGCCCATCGCGGCCCCATAGCAGCCCATAGTGGGAACTAAATTTTGGCCGTTGTAGCGACATGTCACCCTCTACAGAGGCTTACATGGGACAGAACCTCAGAAATCCTCCCAACTTAGCCTATTTCGCAACACTCCTTCGAACCTTGACGTTCCAAACCAACTCCTTCACACCAAGTTCGATATCGAGAGTTCTATTCAACCAAATTATATTCGAAAAGTCCTATAGACTCCTTAATGTCTCATTCAAAACAAGGAAAACAAAGTATATTTAGACGTTTCACCCAATTCTTTCCTTGGATTTTCTTAGACTTCACCTTGCTCAAATTTTATCCGAGTCTAGCATAGCATGAAATTTCCAAATCTCCAACCCAGAAGTTTTCTCACCTGATTTCTTTTACAAGTAGTTAACCCTTAACAATCAAAAGAGTCATTACAATAGATACCAACTTACCCATCGTTCATCCTTGAATGATCTAACAAGAAAAAGCAAGTTAAATCCAGAAGATGGTAGTATCTGAATCGTTGAATAAGTTAGGGTACTTGTCCCGAATGTCCTTCTCAGTTTTCCAAGTTGCTTCTTCAACCGAACAAAGTTTCCATTGACCTTTTACCAATCTAATCTTCTTAGTGAAGGTCCTCTTTGTAGTGAAGAATTGCAATCAGATCCTCTTTGTAGTGAAGGTCCTTATCTAGCAAGATCTAGTCCCATTGGATAATGGGTTGTCCCTCCACATAGTACCTCTACATGGAAAACTGGATAGACTTTGGACAAACTTGTAGGCAATGCTAATTCGTAAGCTATCGGCCCTATACTTTCAAGAACCTCAAATGGACTGATATGCCGAGGAATAAGCTTACCCTTTTTGCCAAACTTCATTACACCATTCATTGGTCACACTTTTGATAGAACCTACTCCCTAACCTGAAATTTCATGTCCCTTACCCTGCTATGTGCATACTCCTTTTGTCTACTCTGGCTTCCAACAACTTGGTTTAGATACCCCTCACCTTTTCCAGAGCTTCCCTTACCAAGTCGACCCTTAGAGGCTTTACATTACCTACCTCAACAACCCTATGGGTGATCCACATCCCCTTCTATAAAGTGCCTCAAATCCTGATACATTTTGGTCATGCCCAGACGAATCGAGTACTGCGAGCCATGCGCTTCTTCCAACAAATTTTGAATCAAGTTTTCGACCTCAGGAACAAAAATCCTCCCTATAAAATATAGTACCCCACGAGCATTAGGTGTGGCATCAGGAGTTTCACCAGACACCACCTTGTTTCGAAGCTTGTTCAATTGCTCATCCTCAAATTGCTTGGCCTTGATTTCCTCCATAAATATGGGCTTAGCCTCAATACTGGCAAGCACTCCAGCCTTCTCTGAAATTCCTAACTACATGAATTTTGATGCTACAGTTTGAATCTCTCTAGCCAAAGGTCACTCAGATACACCCAAATAAGACAAGCCGCCTATGCTAACTGTTTTCCAGCTAAATGTGTCTGCTACCACATTACCCAAATGGTATTGGATGGTTCACTTCATAATCCTTCAACGACATTATAAGTATATTTATTTTCCCCCAAATTCCATCCACCTCATCTACCTCAGATTCAAATCCTTTTGAGTAAACACATGCTGCAAACTGCGATGATCTTTGAACACTTCGCACTTGACACCATAAAGATAGTGTCGCCAGATCTTAAATGAAAATACTACCTTATCATAGAATTAGTTATTAATAACTCCCAAAATGTGTTCACACCATCATATTCTCGCTACCTTACCAGAATATCCCTGTACCCTATGGTTCCCAACCAATCCCAACTATTCTGAAATCAAAGTTTCCCCACAGTAACACTTCATTCTTTCCCCTTACCAATTTTACCAACGTTAAGTCCATGCAAAATTTTAACACAAAAATATTCAGTTAATCACATAACAATTTATCGCTAAACCATTACACATAATCAAGTTATGACTTTTCCCTATCCAAAATCTCACAGAAATTCAGGCAATTACACTCACACAATTTCAGCCATTCAATGTAGTGCACATAATCACAATCTCAAGTTTCATCACTAAAGCAAGTCATATTTATTATATTTTATTCACCTCATTGATGACCATTGGCCGACCATCCATGCATTTACATAGCCTCTAAGGACAAATACCAATTGAAACCTTTCTGGTACAAATCTCCCTTCCTTATGTAATTTTAGCCAGAGACCATAACATTCAATTTACCTCATTGAGATGCCAATTGTACACAACCCATACAAGCAAGCAACAGACCACACGAAAAGAGTGAAAATGTAGAATGATTTCCTAAAATTCTTCTTAGCATCCCGAAGATTAAATGTGGATTTCAACACACCAATCCATAGGACTCTATTCGACATTTACTCTTGTACTAGGAGACCGATAATCTAGGCTCTAATACCAAATTGTAATGATCCAACCCACTACGCCGTGTGGGCATATACTCTAACACCTAGATAGGAGAATCATTACCACCCAATTTCAAACTGGCCAACCGCTGAAGTAAAACAAAATTTGAGTCATCACTTATTTAATTAAGAAAATAATTTATCAACTTTAAATAAGTACACGGTTTTTGAAAAATATCCAAATCTCTCCCTAGAAACTAGTCTAAATAATTACAAGAGCTTCTAAGAGAGTGCAATATATGAAGAAAATAAGACACAACTCCCTCCATAAGGAAAAAAGAGGTAGAAGCTGGCGGAGTTCACCATCGTCTTCACCTATGAAACATCACTGAATCTCGCAACCAGACTATGCCAAGTGGCATAGCAAGAGTAGTATAAGTACAAATAACATGTACTACTAGGCATAATCGGCTGACCCAAATACACAACAAAATATCATGTAGTTAATAAAAAAAAATATGCAACTTGAAGTTATACAACCCCGACCTTTTAACAATAGCCCGTACTACAGATAACACCACCCCTGAACTTGTACACATTATCCCAAGTCACTCAACTTCATTCCGCTACCAACTCCCCTACTAAGTGTCATTTCAACTTTAAAATCGATCATCGCCTAACCCTTCTATCACATAATGACTTCCCAAACACCATCCACTCTGCCAACACCAGAATGTTCCCTACTGATTTCATTCATGAATTCTAATCCATCAACTAACTCTATTAACCGGTCTGTTTCCTCTCTTGTGACCCCCTACCAACAACCCTAGTTTTTGACACTTAGCAATATAGTGAACCTACTGCAAAACACTTACTTAACCACCTTGACTTGAATCCCCCCTATCAGAGATATCCTAGACCGCCAAGACTGACAAATACAATGCAAGCTAATGAATAAGCAAAACTCTTGATCAACATCCTGACTTACATCCACATGAGACATGTCCAAGAATCAAGACAGTCACCCATATCTAATTTATCACACCTTCCAAGTAACAGACCACCAAGGATCCCTAAGACATCATCTAACATGATTTAACATGTAATACCGGTCTATACAGGAACCATCCTAGCATTTAAATACACCAATTAGAATAGTCAAGGACCAACATGTGATAAAATATAACATAATAAATAAACCCGGTCCACTCAAGGAACCATTACAGAGAGAACAATCAAACTTGTACTAGGCGTGATACTCGAGCCAACCACAAGTAATCTATACTGACATGGTACCCAAGCCAACCAAATATGTACCAAGCATGGTACCCGAGTCAACCAAGAGATATCATGTACCTGATGTGGTATTTGAGCCAACCGTTAGTATGTACCAGATGTGGTACCTGAGCCAACCGTTAGTATGTACCAGGCATGGTACTTGAGCCAACCGTTAATTAGTATGTACCAAACATTATACTTAAGCAAATCGTTAGTATGTACCATATGTTATACCCGAGTCAACCAACAATCACACATTACAATCACAATCACAATCACAATCACAATCACAATCACAATCACAATCACATCACAATTACATTCACAATGCATAAAATCACACTCGTACCCCCAAGTACACACATCCATTGCATGAAATTGACAACATGCTAACATTTAGTCTATACTCCCATTTCCCTAACCATATATTATTCAAGTAATACTACCAAAGTAGTTGATCAAGCACAGATAACATAAATTGGAAACAAGACAACTATCACCTACACCAAACAACCTTTCCCCAACAATTATCCAGCTCATACTCAACTTACCCATAGCTTACCTTCCATGAAATATCACCCAACAACTATCAACATGGAAACATTTATAATCGAGCATCTTACCATCCTAACAAAAATTAACAACGCATTTAACCATCTAGACTCCACGCCCAAAAGCCTATACATGCAATCTCCCGACAATTTACAAGGATTTATGGAGTTAGAGAAAAGTCTAAGTACTCAGTTAAGCATAGCCTACCTGGGTGCCAAGCAACTGTTGTAGAAGTTTGATCACAAACTTTTGACTCCTTTTGTGAAGCTTTAGGTTGTTCTCAGACTAAAATAATAACTCTAGTCCAAAATAAATCACAACTGACCTAAACATTCCAGATTATAACTTAATCCCAAACCCCACACCAGTCTCATGATTTTCCTACCCAATCCAGGGCTTTCCCACCATTAAGTCAAGCCAAACCCTCCCCTAAAGTCACCACCAAGGATTCTAAGGCCTTAGAATAAAAAAACCAAGGTAGGGGAGTAATTTACTTACCTTTACGGATGATTTGATGTAGAACAAATAAAAATTGCCCTAGGTAATCCCCGCACTTCCCCAAAATGTTCTTCAATAATAATGGGCAGTTTTGGGGAGTTTTCTGTATTTATAGCGAGTAACCCCACTATAGCGGCCCAATTCCACTAAAGAAACCCATAGCGGGAAATAAATTTTGGCTGTTGTAGCAGCAGTCACCCTCTATAGAGGCTTGCACATGACCAAACCTAGGACTTCCTCCCAAATTAGCCAATTTCACAATACACCTTCAAATCTTGACGTTTCAAACCAACCCCTTTATGCTAAGTTTGATATCGGGAGTTCTATCCACACGAATTGACCTTCAAAAAGTCCTATAGACTCCTTAATGACTTGGCAACAAGGAAAATAAAATATAATTAGACGTTTCACTCAATCATCTCCCCAAGTTGTGCTACACCTCACCTTGCTCAGATTTTATCCGAGTCTAGCCTAACATGAAATTTCCAACTCTCCAATCCGAAAGTTTTCTCAACTGATTTCTTTTACAAATAGTTCACCCTTATCGATCGGAAGGGTTGTTAAAATATATGATTCAAGTTGTTTTTCAATTAACTATAAATATTTCAATTGAAATCTCTTTCGTTTAAATAATGTTATATCTTCTGATGAAATTTAATAGTTGGTCCTCCAAAGTGTGATTGATCAGACACTTGACAGTGAATTAGTATAATCACAAAGAGATTTCTTAGCTCATTTTCTGATGCCCAACATGCTGCTTCAGCCAAGCAATCATTCCACTCTTTATCATCCTCTAACAATCTCAATGCATAGCATGCCTCCTTATAAGTATTGTACCGGACTCCAATAATTTTTCTTATGCTTTCAAAGGAAGTGCTTCCTTTCATAAAATTAAGTAGCATTCTCATGTAAAATAATTATCCACTTGCAGAATGTGTGAAGTAAATTCTTCCAACTGACTTCTCATTTTTCCTTCTAGTCCATATTTTGCCTATTACATTCCAGACCCAACACGTAGGAAAATCTTAATATGTCAGTTTTTGTGCATCATCATATTCTTTATTTTTGTCAAACCATTCCATGAATTTTGTGTTTGCTATATTGGGTCTGCTTAGTATGTTTTTAGGGCGCCTTTCTTCTTCGAATAGTATGGTGTTTTCTCCGTATAAATAAAATGGAAAACTCTCAATTGCTGGCTCTCTATGATGTATGTCACTTAAAGATCCTCCAAAGCTTAGATAGTTGATATGTATATGCAATCTAGATATCTTTTGATCTCATCACGTTCTACAGCGGTATATGTACATTCTATAGTGATTGTGGCCCTATCAGATCCCTTATTGACATATTTAAATAGGCACTTCACCAATCTTGAGTAATTACATAACTTGACATTTATATGTACATCAAATTTTACAATCAAATTCTTGTTATAAGAAATGGCATATCTGTTGTCTAAAAAGACATTATTTTTATTGACTTTGGTACTTGTGTTTCTTCTCCTATAAATACGAAATTCATCTTCATCAAAAGTTAATTGATGCTGAAATTCTTTGAAAAATGTTTGGTGCACCTAAAAATTTTCATTGCATCTTGATAATTTTGTGCCCTATATCGAGGTCCCCTAGTGTGAGATGAAGTCAAGATAACAATTTTTCTATCAGTAAACCAGCTGAATCACCACAGAGAATGGCGTCCATTAATCTAGAGTAAAGATCAACTCTGAGCCTTTTTTTATTATTTTGAATATTATGAAATCTTTCCTCCTCTATTACCATGTAACCGTCAACAATGTATTGTTGCAATAGTCTACTAGCTAGTAAAAGAATGTGCCCCTCATTAATTCTTTGTTGTATTCTGAAGCAGTAGAACTCTCTTATTGATAAATTTTATCGCTTGTAAGTTTTGTTAATCACATATGTATAATTAATTCCAAGTCCATATTCATCTTAACCAAATGGGTGTATTAATGGGTATATCATAGACATGAAACTGGGGCGCAGATCTTTAATTCTTTGAAGTCCATTTTTTTTATGCTCTATAATATCTCTCTGAAATTTTTCTTCTGTTAGATCACCAATAATTAATTCCGCTACTTTATAAGTTTTGGGTATATTATATTGCCGACCATCTCTTGTCCTGATAGATAGGAGACATAGGTGAAATACAGATTCAGGATGCTCTTTATATCTATCCCTATCCATTTGAAATGGATTTACTATAAGATTATACTCGTACAACATTTCAGATAATCCATGAACAATTTTGGGATCAATGTCTCCTTCCAAAAGACAATTTATTCTATTATTTATCTTATTTTCAGCATTATATCTATGTCTGTGTGTGTGTATATATATATATATATATATATATATGATAGCTTAGCAAATTGGGTTTTTTTGTTTCCAATTTCAGGCAATAAAGAACGTATGCGATGATAATTCTGACCGCTCATCATGAAAAACTATGACCCCTTTGAGTGATTGATAAATCCATCAACTCAGCTTCCCATGGATGTAAATGCAAATATTAAGTTATAAACCTTGATATTTTTAGGAAATTTATAACTTGTTGTCCAGATTCTATACCCAAAAGATACTTGAGATAAGGTGATGGTTCACTCAATAACGGTAGTTGTACACGGTCTCTTTCCACACAAAAAAAGAGCATATCAATTTTGTTGACTGTTCTTCATATCATAAAAGGGCACCACAATATTGGCATGTGTACCTTGGGAGGTCGAAATTCCAACTTGTTGTGTAATGGCCTATCAAATTCAAAGATTTAAATATAAACATAAGCATTTTATAGACTGTTAATTGTTTATTTATTTAGTTTCACATATAAACAATAAGTAAAACTTTGGCATTTAGTTAAGAGATAAATCGGGATGCATATTAACATACCATTTTGATGATTCGGAATATGTCTGCATGATAAGTTTATTAACTTCATCAACTTTGTGAATCTATTCACAAAACGTATAAGCTGGATTATTTTCTTTTGGGGATGGTTCTTGTATTATTTTTCAATTAAAGCAACCTTTCGCTTCAATTTAGAATACTTGCATCCCGTGTTTTTGAGACAACCTACTTCCTCTTTCATTCAACTATACTCATGTGTTGATGCCATTCTATGCACTTTTATTTTTAGCATATGTTCTTGCCGCGCTAATTCTAGTAGAAGATGTTGTAGGAGGTTAATTTCCAACAAAATATTAACTAACCCACTATATTGTTTAACAACAACTTATAGCAATTCCATTGAACCTGTTCAATTTATTTTAGATAAATAGAATATATTAAAGTTAGATATTGTTTGCTACATTCAAATATAATTTTTGATACAATATATCCTAGTGCTATCAATAATATCAAAATACTTGTTAAAATTGAATCTCATCTTGAAGGTGATATGTGTTCTAAAGAATGTAATTCAAGTAGAGTAGAAATAAATAAACAAACCATTCTAAATAAAAGCTTGCACCCAGAATGTTGTAAAACAAATTGAATGGAGAGTGATGTATGAATTTGATGTTGCATCAAGCAACCTGAATTATTAATTTAGTAAATAAACTTATCCCCTTTCTTGTGTGTGCCTTCTGTTAAATTTGAAGATTAAAAAAAGAATGGATGATTGAATGACTATAGAATTTGAAGAAGAAAAATGAATGGATGATTGAATGGCTGTAGAGAAAAATAAATGGATGAATGAATGATTGTAGAATTTGAGTATCATGAATTTGAATATGAATAGGAGGAAGATATGGGGTTAGCCTAGGTAATGTACTGTGAACTTACGGTACTTTTGATACATTAAACTTAGAATTTTACATGCATCTTAAGCATTTTGTTATCAGATGTGATGGTATTTTTGTTTGAGTTTGTAGGAAATAGGTTTTGGAGCAGTTGGTGGCAAAAGTGTTGCAGCAGCAAGATTTTGGTGATCAACAATTTCACTTACGAGTCGTCATTACTTCGACGAGCCGTAGGTGGAAGGCATGGGTGGAAAGTTATGAAAAATGGACTAAGTGTTGAACGACGAGAGCAATAGACGAGTCATAGTTATCACTACGAGCCGTACATAAGGAGTCGTAGATAACTTCAAAGAAGATGAATTCTATTCCATGAACGATGATTGAATAGGACGGGTCGTGCTTAAACTTATGGACCGTAGGTCATACCCATCGATGGCACCCACTGGAATATTGACTAATTGCTGAACGACGAAGGCACCTACGAGCCGTCGTTCCTTCGACGAGCCGTAGGTGGCCAAACGTAGGTGACACTACTTAAGACCGAATTTCCTTAGTCTTCCTTTTCCTACTTTGTTTAGGATTTATTTTCTATAAATATAAGTTGTAATTTTCATTTTTAGAGAGTTAGACGTTTTTGGAGATACATTATTTTGGCTTTGAGAATTATTGTGCAAACACTTTTAGCATTTAATTCTAGAAGTTTGGTTTATGAAATTTGCTTTTGTTCTTCAATTCAAGATTTTGGATTTCATCTATTCTAATTGTAAGTTCATGATTTATTCTCTAAACCCTAATATAAATTGTGAATACTCAAGCATGAATAACTAAATCCATAACTAGGCTTGTGGGAACCATGAGTAACGTAAGACTAATAACTAAGTAATTCTTGAAAGGTGTTTATGCATGTATTGTTAATCTCTTCATTTTGAATGCTTTTTAACGGTGTACAATATTAGAACTTGCCTCATTTCTGCTTGCGGAACCAAGGAAGTAATGAATGAGAAAGAGGTTAAACAATAGAGATTTAGCGTGATAATCCGCTATCTAATAGCCTAAACCAAATACGTGCGGGCTAATTTGTGGTCAAAGGTAAGGGTTAGTAAATAATACACCCGTAGACGGACCAAGTTGCGTGTTGAAATTCCCTATTTGGAGGATCAATCACTTAGGAGATACATAACTTACCGACTATGCATATTAAACACTAGGAAAGAGTTACTATTATTAGGATTTCTCAGTTAAGAACTTGTGGGGAACACATATGCCCTAGCTTCTTTCTCATATTGATATTACAAACTGCAAATTCTGTTACTAGCTTACTTGTTACTACCAATCAATCCTCTATTATTTTAGTTTTGAAATCCCCCCTTTTCACAGAGATAACTTGACTAAATGTACAATTAACAATTAATTAGCATAATTCTGGACCATATTCCTCATGGGATCGACCCTAACCTTTGTTAGGTTCTTTATTTGACAACGACCGCTTATACTTCTTAAGGGAGGTGTAATTTGGGCATATCAAATTTTGGCGCCTCTGCTAGAGAATAAAGCTTTTAGATTAGACTAATTTGTAATTGCACTTTAGTAAATTATATCTCGATTTACGTTTTATTTGTTTTTGTTTTCTACAGGTCTTAAGTCCAGTGTATGCCAAATACATGAAGGCAAGGCAATCCCCTGACTCCTTACGACCCATAATTAAGAAGAACTCTGGTAGAATGGCCAAAAGAGGTCAAAAGCTGGGATAGCAAGAAGACCCTAACGGAGAGGGCCGTGAAGAGGTACCCAGAGTTCAACTTCCTGGAGTAGTGAAAGTGCTTAGAAACATCCAGGATAATCCACTCTTTGAAAATGCTGCTAGAGTACCAAATCAACAAGCACCCGATGTGCGCGCTAATTTCAGGGTAGATTATGATGCTATGGGATCAACCGATGCCATAGTTGTTCCTCCACTACCACCGGGACATACATTTGTGGTTACTAGTAGTTTGATGCAAATGCTTACACCTAGAGGGTTATTCCATGGACTGCAATCAGAAGACCTTTATGCTCATCTGAGTAAAGTTATCAGCGTGTGTAAGAGCAGTGTAGGGAAGCCAGACTTAGACATGGATGCGACCGGTTTGCGTCTGTTCCCATTATCCTTGACAGGTGATGCTACCGTGTGGTTGTATGAACTCCCATATAACTCTATTTCCACATGGGCGGAGCTGCATCGAGTGTTCCTCGACAAATACTTCCCCTTGTCAAAGAAGTTGAAGCTCAAAGATAAACTTCACAATTCCGTGGCTTTACATAGGGAGTCAGTCAGTGATTCTTGGGATAGATTTACAGGTTTCATAAGGAGTGTGTCGATTCACCGCATTGATGACGAATCGTTCAATGAGTATTTCTATAGAGGGTAGGATGATAATGGAAAAACGGTTCTAGATACTATTGCTGGAGGATCCTACGGGGCAAACATATTTCAGGAGATTGCTGAAAAACTTGAGAAGATCTCCAAGAATAATAAGGCATGGAGCACTAGAACATCGGCTACTGCAAAAAAAAATACTTTTTCAATTCAAGCTACACCAAATCAATCCAAGGATGATATTCGTGAAGAAATGGCGCAATTGAGGACAAAGATTGGCCTAGTATTGAAACATGTGAATGGAAGTTCTGAGAAAGTCAATGCAGTGAATTATCAAACTCGAGCACTACCGGTTGATGAGTATGTCTATGAGAAGGAGGCCCACTTTGTGAATGATCAAGCGGGGGGTTTCCGGACTAACGCACAAGGATCCAATCAGGATAATTGGCGCTAAGGTCAAAGAAATCAAGGTCAGAACTACATCAGTTATAATCATGAAGTGAACTATGTTCGTGATGGGAACTATAATCATGATAACAATTACAATAAGAGTGGAGACAATAACAGAAATGAAAAGAGTGGCCCTTATGTTCCACCAGGGAACCGAGATGGAGGATCGAGTCTGAATCGCATTGAGGTTATGATGAGCAAGATAATGAAATGGTTTGACTATACGGATGAAAATGTGAAGGAGATGTGTAATGATTTATTAGGCATTGGGCAAAAGGTAGAGTCACATGCAGTATCGATTAGATAAATTGAGCAACAACTAAATCAACTATCTGCGAATGCCAATCTGCGCCAACAAGGAACACTTCCCAGCAATACTATTAAAAATCCAAAGAATGATAGGCATTGTATGGCAATTACTACTAGGGGTGGAAAGCAGACTATTGATTCCCTTATGCCAACTAGTATGGAAAGTACGAAAGAGCCAGAAGAGGATGAAGTTGAGGTTGTAGAGCAACCCAAAGATAAGATTGAGAGAGAAGTTGAAGTTACTCAAAAAATAATTTTGATGCCGAGACCTCCACCACCCTTCCCACAAAGGTTGGTTAAGAAGATTGAGGAAGGAAAGTATCGCAGGTTTATATCCATGCTAAAGCAATTATCGATAAATGTTTGCAACATTGTAGCGCCATTGCTACTCAGTCGTTAGTGCAGAAGAAAGAAGATCCTAGAGCATTCACTATCCCATGCACGATTGGCATGATGCACTTTGCGAAGGCCCTAGGTGACTTGGGTGCTAGCATAAATCTGATGCCGCTGTTCGTATTCAAGAAATTGGGCTTGGGATCCCCCAAACCTACTGCGATGCATCTACTTATGGCTGACCGTACTGTGAAGAAACCAATAGGGGTACTCTATGATGTTTTAGTTAAAGTTTAGGTATATGTATTTTCAGCAGATTTTAGGATACTAGACAGGGAGGTTGATTTTGAAGTGTCTATAATCCTAAGGAGACCATTCTTTTCTATGGGGCGAGCATTCGTAGACATGGAAAAAGGGCAGATGAAGTTTCATTTGAACAATGAAGAGATGACGTTTAACATCTGCAGGTCAATGAAGCATCAAAGAGAACATAAGTCAGTATAGGTGGTGAACCATACTGATGAGGAGAAACTCGACGTGTCCATTGAGGAGAGATTGGGTGTTAAAGCTCTCACTGTCGTGATCATGAACTTTGATGGATATGGTATCGAGGAGTATGATGAGATAGTCGCTGCACTTGTTGAGGTGAATTTCCATTATCGCCCAGCAAAGAAGCTGGATTTGAATTTGAAGAATCGAGACACTCCACCTGCTAAGCCATCTATAGATGAGCCTCCAAAAATTGAGCTAAAGGCTCTTCCATCTAATTTGAGCTATGTGTTCTTGGGCCAAAATAGTACCTTGCCCGTTATTATTGTTGTTGATCTGAATGATAGGCAAGAAGCTACCTTGATAGTGGTGTTAGAGCGGTTCAAGAGGGCGATCGGATGGAAGATTGCCGATATCATTGGCATTCCACCTGGGATATGTACACATAAAATCCAACTCATGCCAGATAGCAAACCTAGCATTGAGCGTCAAAGAAGATTAAATCCACCAATGCAGGAAGTTGAGAAGAAGGAAATGATCAAGTGGCTAGATGCTGGAGTAGTGTATCCGATTGCTGATAGTAACTGGCTGTCTCCAATTCAATGTGTGCCAAAGAAGGGAGGGGTCACTTTGGTTCATAATGCAAAGAACGAGCTGGTTCCGATGAGGCCTTTCAGTGGATGGAGGGTCTGCATGGAATACTGCAAATTAAATGCTTGGATGGAGAAATATCACTTTTCAATGTCATTCATGGACCAGATGTTAGTTCACCTTGTTGGAAAGGGTTGGTACTATTTTCTGGATGGGTATTCAGGTTATAACCAAATATCAATCGCACCAAAAGACCAAGAGAAAACCACCTTTACTTGTCCCTATGGTACTTTTGCGTTCAAGAGAATGCCTTTTGGATTATGTAATGCACCGGCTACGTTTCAACGTTGCATGATGTCTATTTTCTCTGATATGGTAGAAGACACAATCAAAGTATTCATGGATGACTTCTCTGTGGTTGGTGACTCCTTTGAAGATTGCTTAACACATTTGAATGACGTGCTGAAATGATGTGAAGAGTGTAATTTCATGCTAAACTGGGAGAAATGTCACTTTATGGTGAAAGATGGTATCGTTCTCAGTCATCGCATCTCTCGGAAAGGTATAGAGGTTGATAAGACAAAAGTTGAAGTGATTGAAAAATTACCTCCTCCAATCTCTGTGAAAGATGTTAGAAGTTTCTTGGGCCATGCTGGATTTTATAGGCGATTCATAAAAGACTTCTCGAATATTACACATCCATTGTGCAAGCTGCTCGAAAAGGAGATGAAGTTTGTATTTGATGATACTTGTCTGAAAGAATTTGAGGAGTTGAAAAAGAAGTTGATATCTGCACGTATCATTATTTCACCGGATTGGGGACAGCCGTTTGAAGTTATATGTGATGCGAGCAGGGTGGCACTTGGCGTAGTATTGGGGCAAAGGAGAGAGAAGATTCTTCATCCCATATATTATGCGAGCAAATCTCTAAATGTTGCTCAAAAGAACTACATAGTCACCGAACATGAATTGCTGGCTGTAGTATTCACGTTTGAAAAGTTCAGATCCAATTTGATGGTTACTAAAGTCATTGTGCACACTGATTATTCCGCATTAAAGTATCTTATGGAAAAAAATGATATAAAATCGAGGCTGATTCGATGGGTACTATCGCTGCAAGAATTCAACTTTGAGGTGAGAGATATGAAGGGGACAGAAAACAAAGTGGCCAATCACTTGTCTAGATTAGAGGAAAAGGTTGTTGAAGCTAGCTAATGGAATTGAGATAGATGATACGTTCCTAGATGAATAGGTTTTGGCTGCTTCTGTTGATCTTATCCCTTAGTTCGCAGATTTTACCAATTATTTGGAAAGTGATGTGGTGCCTTCGAATTTGTCATTCCACCAAAGAAGAAAATTTATGTTTGATGTGAAGAAGTTTTTCTGAGAAGAGACTTACTTGATTCGTGTCTGTGCAGATTGGATTATTTGTCGGTGTGTGCCCGAGGTAGAGATGATGTGTATATTGGAAGTGTGCCATTCGTCACTTGTGGGTGGTCATCATAGTAGTATCTGGACTGCTCATAAAATCTTGCAGTATGGGTATTATTGGCCTACTATCCACCAAGATGCTCATGATTTCGCCAAGTCTTATGATCGATGCCAAAGAGAAGAAGGTGTTTCAAGAAAGCAAGAACTCCCAATGACTCCTATACTGGGATTGAACTGTTTGATATTTGGGGCCTTGACTTTATAGGCCCATTTGTGAGGTCAAATGGGATGAAGTACATACTTTTGGTGGTTGACTACTTGTCTAAATGGGTGGAAGTTGTCACAATTTTAAACAATGAAGGTAAGAGTGTCAGCGCATTCCTAAAAAAATATCTTCTCCAGATTTGGTACACCAAGGGCAATTATTAGCGATGGAGGTTCCCACTTTTGTAACAAGCTGTTCAAGGCGTTTCTTAACAAATATGGTGTTCATCACAACGTCGCAACTCCTTATCATCCGCAGTCTAGTGGGAAAGTCAAAGTGTCAAATAGAGAAATCAAGGAAATCCTTGCAAAGACTGTGAATGCGAGCAGAACTGATTGGTCGAGAAAGCTCTATGATGCTCTATGGGCCTATCGTACTCCATTCAAGACTACCATAGGTATGTCTCCTTACCAACTTATTTTTGGGAAGTCGTGTCACATACTTGTAGAGCTAGAGCACAAAGCGATGTGGGCACTCAAGAAGTTCAACCTGGATTGGGATGCCGCATCCAGTCAAAGGTTTAATGAATTGAATGAGCTGGATGAGTTTCGCTTAAGAGTATTTGAAAGTTCCACCTTGTATAAAGAGAAGATGAAGAAGTACCACGCTGAAAAGATCGACAAGCGTGATTTTGCTCCCGGTGATTTGGTACTTCTATTCAATTCAAGGCTGCGCTTATTTCCTTGCAAACTCAAATCCAAGTGGACGGGACCATTCAGAATCATCCAAGTATTTTCACATGGAGCGGTTGAACTTGAGAATAAGGAAGGAACTAAATTCAAAGTCAATGGTCAAAGGATCAAAATCTTCATGGGTCAAATGGAAGAAGTCAATGAGGTGATCGAAAAATGGAGTCTTGACGAAGTTTGAGTAGTCAAAAGGTCTGCGTTGTGCCGTGACGTTAAATCAAGCGCTACTTGGGTGGCAACCCAAGATGTAAAATTTAGCCAATTTTGGGAATGTTTAGTGATTTTTTATGATTTTTAAGGATTGTCTATTTAGTTTTATGTTTTATTGAGTCTTAGTATTGGCTAGATTAGGGTAGTATAGGGTCAGTGTCCAAAAAGAGTCAAGAAAATGTAAAAAGAAGTCCTAATGTTTGCTACGTGTGTAAGAAAGCAAGGAAAAATCTGAAAAAATTACAAGAGCAGAAGGTCTACAGTTCCCATAGACGGTCCGTCGCTCCATCGATAGACGATAAATGGCTTCCGTAGATCCTAAGTATGATTTCAAAATTTCACTAAGTAAAGAGGGCAACGACAAACCCATCAACGGACTGTAGTTCTTACTATGGACCATTGACTGGAGATCATAGGTCCAAGCTAGTATACTGATTCAACCCGACCCGCGATGAAAAATAAATAAAACCCTGCATTTTTAAAACATCCCCCATTTCCCTCTTTTCCCCCAACCGTTACATACTCTTAAAAACCAGTTGATCATCCACATTTCTACCCTTTCACATCCACTTCCAACCTTTCAATCACCCGCACTCCCTTATATAATCCTTTTCCTCCCTTTTTTTTCACACCTTTACTCATTTCTCTCATTCCTCCCCAAAAAATCTTTTCTTCCCTAACTGTGCACTTCTTTGAAAGGTATGATTTCTAACTTAAACTATTCAATTTGTAGTTGGAATCAAAAGTTGTTACTTGACCTCGGGTATTAATTGTTTGTTGAAATTCATTCTAATAATTGAAAAGTACCCTCGGGATGATGGTATTGTGAGTGTCGTTGAGTTTTGATGTAAACATGTGATTAATGCCTTCTAGTTGTGTTCTTGACTTAGGGTTTCGAGTTTAATTATTGTTCGTATGCCTAATTGCATGATTGGAACCGTAGGAACGATAGAATAACATGAAAATATGTTGAAATGCATGTTCTAGAAGTGCTCGGGTAGTATAAATGATAAAACTGTGATTTTGGATTAAAAAATTGAGGATGGAACTGACACAGTAGTGTCTAACGCCTTGCAATTTAGTTTTAAATTTTCGTTTGGTTCTATAGTTTTTCTTTCTTTCTTTCTTGTGTTGCTTTGTATGTTTTGGGTACTAACACGTCTTCCACAGGTACAATACCGCCTAAAACTCCTAAGACCAATGGGCGACGAGCTAAATCCACCGTACCATCGGCCCGGCGTCGACTTATAGATGAACCCACAGATGATGAGCAGAGTGGGTCTGAATATGACCCTCCCTTGGGGGTTGACTCACCTAAGTCACCCCGTACGACTCGCCAGCAAGCTAGGAAACTGGCTCTTGTTGAGACATCGGAGAAGTCGAACTCCGGTATCCAGGATGGTGCCTCCCAGTCTGACGATGGAGCACGGAGTTCACCAGAGGGAAATGAAGAGTCCCAACCCCGGGATGGCTCAGGATCGTAGCATGATTCACAGTCTGAGTCTGGCTCTGACTTAGACTCAGTTCTAACATCTGCTTATGATGCTTCTTTGTCCGGAGAAGCTCATGATTCTTCTCATGGCAGGGTTGAGCCAATACACATGACTACCAAGCCAAACAGATGGTGTGTTCGGGGGATGTACTAGATATTTTGGGATGCTTACACCAGAATGACCAGCAAAAGCCAGCCCGACCCATTATTGAGGAGCGCCAAATTCTCACGGGCAGCCTGTAGACAATGCCTTCTATTCATGAGTTGTTCAAGCAGCATCGATGCGAGTGGATGGCAGAGACTCTGGGGAAGTATAGCCCGGAAATGGTTAGGGAGTTCTACGTTTCCTAGGCAGCTACGGTGAAGAATGCTTTGCCAACACGGGCTAAGGCACTGGTTCAGCCCCCACTTATGACTACTTTCATGCGAGGCATCCCCGTCGACTTATTGGAGACCACGGTTCACCATTTTATTTATGGCCCTTCACATGCTCAGTCGATTAATACCACTGAGTATGACTACCGGATGTGGGTGGTGCATAATGGAGCTGCCATGTGTGATACTGAGCATAGAGAGAGCCTGCTACGTTGGATGGCCAAGCACATTGCTGATGCAGGGGAGAACGCCGAGTGGGTTCGTGATATGCCATTGCCTATAAAGAAAGCGACTCTCAATTTTGCTGCCAAGTTCTGGTGGTCCATTATTTGGGCCACACTGTCCCCCACTACAGCAAATAACATAGTGACTTGGGACCGAGCAGCGATGCTTGTGTCATTGATGGTAGGGATCGAGATAGATTTCTCCCAGATTTTGATAGCCGAGATTCATGAGAGGGCTTTTCGGGAGAAGACCACTTTACCATTCCCATGTATTATTTTTCGCCTATGTAAAGAGGTGACTGTTCCTATTTGGGGATGTGATGGGTTGATAGAAGTGACAAAGACGGTTGACGTTGGTCTGATACGGGATGATACAAACCCCACATCTCCATGGAGGGGTACCCTATTTGATTTACCACCGATGGGTGATTTACTTGCTACTTATCATGCAGATGAGTGCACCATGCCTGCCCCTACTGAGGAGCCTGATGTGACTACTCAACCTTCCACTTCGTCCGGCCTGGCTGCAACCACATCACGTGCTCCTACTCCCACAGGGTTTGCCATGTTACCACTAGCCAGAGTCCTAAATCAGAGTCTCAAATGGTGACTCTTTTGCAGCATATTAGGCCATGGATGAAGAAGTCCGTAGAGGAATCATAGGTACAGACTGAGAAGGCTGTTGACGTGAAGATATAGGCTTTGCACCGAAGGATTGATTCTTTCGAGAGGCAAATGATGGATAGGCCTCAGCTTGGACCTTCTATTGATATAGCTGCATTTCAGATGGAGTTGGCCAAACTTCGTGCTGATATTGATGCTTTGGCATCAGTTTACTCTGTCATACCGGAGTCTACTCCTGAGGGTGATGCTGGAGATGATGTGGTGCTTAATTCACTATTTGGTGAGGATGAGCCCACCCGTGACCCTCCTCGTGTGGCTGGAAAGTGCACATGCACTTCAGGGTGTACTACTGATACTGATGAGGAGCAGAGAGCTAAAAATAAGGAGAGGCATTAGATCAAGGTGGCTCAGCGGCAGTCACACATTGATGAGGAGCTACGGCAGTGTCGAGAGAGAGAGTTGGCCAATGGAGAACCTGGTTCTGGGACCACTTCTGTTGATACTCCGATGAATGTGCAGGGCGTTACTGAGGGCACCGCACATGTTGATCCAGCGGGTTCCGTGCTACCGGATCCACCTGCTTCTTAATTGTTCTTCGGCGCTTATACGCCACAGGTTTGTCTCACCCTTTGTTTTTAATTTTATTTGTGCATTGAGGGCATTGCACTGCTTTTTATGTGGGAGTGGGATGAATGGATTGTGAGTGTTGGGGTGAAGTCTAAGTAACTCAGCTCATAATCCTTCCTTGGTGTTTTCTTGCCTGTGTTCTTTTTCCCTAAGGAACTGCTTAATTTTTGTTGAACCGACATGTCTAGGATAGTATAAGTCAAGAAGTAGACTAGAATGAAAGCATTATGGCAAAAGAGCATGAAAATTGACACCCCTAAATTTTTGGATATGTGATATATCTGTGTGCTTGATAAGTTGAATGTGTAGGATCTGTATATGACATGATAGGAATCGATTAGACAACATGACTTAAGCTATAATATAAACCAGATACATTGATGATTTGATAGTGAAACAAGGTGCAATGTGTTTGTGTGAGATTGTTTGTATATGCATATGGTATGTGCCAATCTAGAACTTGCCACGTTAGTCTTTCTAAGATAATTTTAACTGGAAACTTGGAAACGATCATAGGCCATTATTGATAATGAGTCCACTTAAGCCTAAAAACAACCAACCAAAAGGATAAATCGCTCCCTTGAAGTTTGGTTTATGAAATTTACTTTTGTTCTTCAATTCAAGATTTCGGATTTCATATATTCTAATTGTAAGTTCATGATTTATTCTCTAAACCCTAATATGAATTGTGAATACTCAAGCATGAATAACTAAATCCACAACTAGGGTTGTGGGAACCATGAGTAATTGACAACGTAAGACTAATAACTAAATAATTCATGAAAAGTGTTTATGCATGTATTGTTAATCTCTTCGTTTTGAATGCTTTTTAATGGTGTGCAACGTTAGAACTTGACTCATTGATGCTTCCTGGACCAAGGAAGTAATGAATGAGAAAGAGGTAAAACAACGGAGATTTAACATGATAATCCGCTATCTAATAGCCTAAACCAAATATGCGCGGGCTAATCTGTGGTCAAGGGTAAGGGTTAGTAAAGCATACACCCGTAGACAAACCAAGTTGTGTGGTGAAATTTCCTATTTGGAGGACCAATAACCTAGGAGATACCTAACTTACCGACTATGCATGTTAAACACTAGGAAAGAGTTACTATTATTAGGATTTCTGAGTTAAGAACTTTTTGGGAACACATATGCCCTAGTTTCATTCTCATATTGATATTACGAACTGCAAATTCTGTTACTAGCTTACTTGTTACTACCAATCAATCTGCTATTATTTTAGTTTTCAAATCCCCCTGTTATACAGAGATAACTTGACTAAATATACAATTAACAATAAATTAGCCTATCTAGACCATATTCCTCGTGGGATCGACTCTAATCTTTGTTAGGTTCTTTATTTGACAACAGCTGCTTATACTTCTTAAGGGAGGTGTAATTTGAGCGTATCACTAGGCATTTGATAGGAATGTGTTGATATTGATTTGTGGGTAAAGTGTAACTGAATAATATTGGGAGGAAGATTTTGGACTTGTCTGGCCTTTTAATAGGAATGATTTCCTAAATCATTTGGAGTCGTAGCTAGTATAGCTGTAAAGTTTCATGTAACTCACACCTAGGATCCACTTTCTTGTCTCGAGATACCAACTCCATCAATTAGATTAGTTATTTTAAGAAAAATCCACAGAATCCAGATAGCAAAGAATCAAATGATTGGCTGGATATTGATGACCTTGAGGTGGCATGAACTTATGTAAGATTAAATATAATTATTTTTGTGCATTTATTGTTGTGAATAATTATTCTCTGTTCTCTGGTCTGCGCTCTGTGCTGAGAACTCCTAAACTGTATGTTAGTACATAGAACGCAAAATGAATAACAATTAGGTTATTATGCTAATGCAACTTCAATTACCTCCTTATTAGGAGATCTATACAAGGCTCGCAGGTGTTCGTGATATTAAAAGTTGATGATCTGATGGTGTCTTCCTATTTATGCCATTATATGAGCATAACTCAAAGAAGATATATTTCCAAATATAATTGTGAATCTTAATAAATGTAAATTAACCCGTGAAATTATTAAAAATAGTTTCATGAATCTGATCTTGTCACGCCCCAAGACTACCCCTAGATGCGGCACACTGCTTATAGCCACATATGGCTCCAAGCTACCTCATGACATGACATGACACTAAGACAACATAATACAACTAAAAAGTAAAAATGCAAAAATAAAGTATGAATCGTCTATCAAATCAATTAAACAAGAATCTGATATAGGACATAAGCAGAATCTAACTATTTGTCTGAAAGCCTCTACTAACATAAGTTGCTAGGACAAACCCCTAGCTAACTCTAACATGTCTGAAACAAAAAGTCAAGTACTGAAGCAAAGGTAAGGGTTGTCCTCGAAGAGATGAGGACTCACTAATGTTGCTGCTAGCTGATCAAAGATAGTACTAACCGCGGGCTTGATGATGAGCATCAGAACCTATATTATCAAACAATATAGGCAGAAAGTATGCGGTCAATACTTTGAATATGCTGAGTATGGAGACAATGTATAAACAATATGATATCTGAACATGCTGAATCTATAAAACTTGCTAATGCAACGACCAAGTAAAATAACATGAAACTGAGATATCCAGATCTAAAATACATATATGCAAGGTCATGCAATATCTGAAAATCTGACTATGGGATATACTAAAATCGACATAAACTATGTGAGCTACTACATGGAGTTCAGTGTATTGCTCCCACACCAGAAATAGAGTGTCCCGCTCGCCAAGGTAAGGACCATGATATCTGAGCCAAGATGGATCCACTAACTGATGTCTATTTAAGACAAATCCTACAGTGGCATGTAGACCTAGGGGTTAGGATTACTACTAAAGGTCCACGTACGCTAAACAGAAACCTTCATCCCTAAAGGCTACTTAATGCTGGTCACGATCCAAAAATGGGCGTGATGGAACTTGTCTATTCCCACTAGGACAAGTCAGCCTCAACCCAACGGAAATGAAAGAAATGCGAAAAGATAAAGCAAGAACAAAACAAAGGCAGAAAACTTATTCATTCTGAACAATACCCCAAAATCTGGTTGTCACGTATACAAACCACTAATATAAATACAGGATTCGAAAGATAAATACAAGTCTTAAATGTGTTTGCTTCTCAAATAGAACAAAACATAATAAAAGGAAAAGAGGGCCCGCCGAGATGACAAGAAGCTACCTCTCAAGTCTTTCAAAGAGCCTCGAAGTCAGAAGAAGAAGAAAAAGATTACACGTGTCTGAGCTCGGAACCTACACAAGTGTAGAAGCAAGGAGTGAGTACCAACAACATGGTACCCAACAAGCAACCTAATAAACTAGGCAACCTAGCTTGAATCGAATACTCCTTTCATCCCAACCAAACCTCCACAAACTACAACCTGCATAGAAATCAGTGCAACCTAACAGTTCTACAATAAACAGTTTACAAGGTTCAAAGATCATAGACCAAAGGTCATATTTCAACAACTGACAAGTATCAAAGAATTTACTCTCAAGTACAAAGCATTTCAATCATAATATTAACATGTTCACCTCACATATCAAATAAACCAATCAAACACATCAATTAGCTCATTCACATGCATCAAATAAGTCAAATATGTGCATCAAGTAGATTCATTACAAAGGTCAACATTTACTGGAACCATTTCCTTTAGGCACAATGTCACTAGCCAGAACCATTTCCATTCAGCTTTTACATTAAATCACTTGCCGAAAACATTTCCCTTCAGCATTTATATCACTAGCCGGAACCATTTTCCTATGACTTTATCACAAAATATCACTTGCCAGAACCATTTTTCTTCGACATTTATATCACTAGCAAGAGCCATTTCCCTTCAACTTTTATCATAAAATATCACTTGTCGGAACCATTTCCCTTCGACATTTATATCACTAGCAGGAACCATTTTCCTTTAGCTTTTATATCAAGTGTCTCATCATGGTGTTCAACAATCAATGCATACAAGCAATATCACACCACACAGGGAGACAACAATTCATACCATTCAAGTCCACTTTCATGCATTCAAGCAATTCACCAATTAATCAAATAGGGGCCCACAACAAGGCAATTCAGAATTTATCATTATCATCAAGAAGCCTTTTCATTTTTCCCCCTTTTATTGGTTAACATTAATCAAGTAGAGCAAATAACCCTTCACCTCATTCCCGATTACTCCCCAACACATATACCATGAAGAGCAGCAAACAACTCTACTAGATTACAAAGTTTAAGAGATCACTTGCCTGAAATCAATCAATCAATCAATCTGAAGCTTGAGTTTTACCTTTCCAACTCACTTCCAAAGCCACACAATCTATAATAATCAAGTATTCACAATAACTCTTAAAAAACAAAAGTACCCACATCAATTATGTAGAGAAATGGGTTGATCAACTCAAAACCCAATTTCAAAAAGGAGGTCTGAATCCAGAAATCAATACTTGAAAATGATGTTTTACGCTTTAAGAATTCATTGATAAAAACCATTTCGAAAAAGGGATCAAAATCAGTTCATAATCTCCATTTTAGATCAAAACTCAAGTTCTTGCAAAACCTTGCCATTTTCCAAATCAAATCCCAAATTATGATGTTAGAATCTATAAATAACAAAAGGAAAATGAAGTTTTAGGGTCATAAAAGATTAGCCAAACGATTTAGCATAGAAGCTCCCTTCACTTTTGCGAAGGTTCGCTTAAGCAGACTGACCTTCGCAAAAGAAGGGCCGCAGATACTAGAAAATTCAGCCAACTTTCAAATCATTGAATGGACCCTCAGGATTCGTTCGGAACCTCTTACACACAAACCTTATATGCAAATCAATTATACTCGACGTTCCAGACACAATGGAACTGTCAAAACCTTAATCCGAGGACTCCTTGACCTGATATCCATGTAAACAACAAGAAGCTAACACAACACCTAAAAAGGCTAAAACATGCTCGAGATCTCTAAAAATTCAACCAAGACCTCACTTATGCCTAAAATTATCCTCCGAATCTAATAGAACTCTCGAAATTCTGATTCGAGCATTCAAACCCCAAATATTGACCAAAGTCAACCCAAAAGCTAAATTTCTACAATTTCACAGCTTAGGACCTCAAATTCTCAAAAAGATTTCAAATTTGAAACTGACAACTCTAATAGACCAATTTTTGCATCCCGAAACTAATAGAATCGATGTAGTTTCATTCCGACACTTGAAACTCCAAAATACACCGAAAACTACTTTTAAGCAACTTAAGTCTTTCAAACTCAAAACTTACACAAATCCTCAACCTTAAACTACAAGTTCGAAACCAACTTCCAAAACTCAATTAGAAATAACCCGGGGTCAAAATTGGGAGAGGTAAAATGGTAAATTTCATGGAAATACCAAAAATGACCAACCGGGTCATTACATTATCCACCATTAAAAATTATGTTCTTTCTTGAACATAAAGCAAAAGAAAGTACCTGAAGCCTAGAAGAGATGAGGACATCTAGCATGCTTATTTGAGTCTGTCTCCCAAATCGCCTAACCGACAGAATAGTGCTTTTAGTGCACCTTTACTGAAGCAATCTCCTTGGTCCTAAGCCTTCAGAGTTGCCTATCCAAATAGCTATAGGCTCTTTTTCAATAGATAAGTCTAGACCCAACTCAACTGAATCAAGAGAAAGCACATGGGACACATCTGGCACGTACTTCCAAAGCATGGAGACATGAAACACATGATGAACGATTGACAAGCTAGGTTGCAAGACCAACTTATAGGCCACCTCTCCCACTTGGCTCAAAATCTGAAAAGGTCTAATGAATCTACGGCTACGCTTGCCCTTCTTTCGAACCTCATCACACCTTTCATGGGTGACACTCGAAGCCAAAGATGATCACCCTCCATAAACACAAGGGCTCAAACTCTCTGGTCTGCATAGCTCTTCTGTCGACTCTGGGTTATCAATAGTCTATCCTAATCATACAGACCTGCTCCATAGAATCTCTAAGCAAATGTGTATCCAAAGAGTCCATCTAAGCCGAATCAAACCAACTGATCATAGATCTACACTGTCTGCCATACAACGCTTCAAAAGGAGCCATCTGAATACTGGAGTGATAACTGTTATTGTACGCAAAATCTGCTAAGGGTAAATGTCGATCATAATCCTCCTCAGTCTTGGAGTACACCAAGATGTCTTCAGTGAAGACTATCGCAAAAGAGTCCAAACAAGGTCAGAACACCCCGTTCATCAACTCTATGAACGATGCAGGGGCGTTCGTCAAACGAAAAGACATTACAAGAAACTCATAGTGCCCATAACGAGTCCTAAAAGCATTCTTAGGGATATCCGATGCCCTAATCTTTAGCTGATAATAGTCGGACCTCAAATTAATCTTAAAAAATAGAGATGCTCCCTGAAGCTGATCAAACAAGTCATCAATATGAGGAAGAGGATACTTGTTCTTCACTGTTACCTTGTTTAACTTCCGATAATCAATACACATCCTCATGGATCCATCCATCTTTCTCACAAACAACACAGGAGCACCCCACGGAGAAACACTAGGGCGAATGAATCCCTTACTCAACAAATCTTGTAACTTATCCTTTAATTCCTTCAAGTCAGCTGGAGCCATACGGTAAGGAAGAATAGAGATGGGCTTGTGTCACAACCTAAAGTACTCCCTAGACGTGATATGGCGTACAAGACCCCAGAAGGCCCCATACAAGACACTCAGCATACATTATATAAGATTATAGCAGTTAAGAGTTCAAAATACAATTGTATATCATCAAGAGTTGTCAAAAGCATAGCGGAAATATAACATAGTCTCAAACCCATCTAATACATCAATAGAATGAAATTTGGGACGTAACCCATACAAGTTCAAAGGTAAAATGACATAAAACTATAAACGTGGCATTTTCCTCAAAGTATAAGGACTCACCAAGTCTTCTTAATCACAAGTACGCCGATCTAGCCACGAATGGAGGGAGAGGAGTCGTCACGCCCTACATTAGTGAAACAATGTAGGAAAGAGTATGTGTTAGTACATAGAATGTACCAAGTATGATAACTATGCATAGAAGTTACAATATCATGCAAAAAGGAGTTATACATAAGATACAATGAACAATATAAATCGTAAAGTAACATGATGGAAAACATGAGTTAGAAACCATGGTCAATGCAAGTAAATCATCTTAGACCAAACATACTTGAAATACCTTTTTGGAAGTAACCTTAGTTCATTATGTGGGAAATTAACCTTAACCGACATAGACCATGCGAGTTATAACATGGAACTCGGTGTTAACCCCACACCGAAAAGAGTTGTCCTTACTTGCCAAGTTAAGAATCATAAACTTCTAACTTAAGTGGATCCACTAGCTAATGTCGATCTAAGACAATCATCCTATGTTGGCACATAGTTTATGGGACATAGGTAATCGCCGCTTGTCAACTCCGTGCTAAGCATAAATCCCACGGAATAGTCATAATAAATAACTTACCTTACCATTAGTAGACATGGGTAATCGCCTCTTTTCTTATCATTTATGGAAGGCACATCAAATAGCCAATCCAAGCTAAACTTCATTAGAATAGCTCCTTAATTCTTGATTCAAAGTTTAGTTGAGAAAACCTTTCAACCCTATGAATCCTTTATGTGAGAAAGTCCTTTAATAACACAACAACAACAACATTGATGCTTCACCCTCAAAGAAGCCCTAAATCATTCATCTCAATTTCTTAAAGAACATGCAAGTCTTCATAATTTTCATCTTTCAAAGTTCAAAACCTCATCATAAGATCAAAGTATAGAAATCATAGGTCATGCATGGGTTCATGGTAATTCAACTTTAAAGGCATGCAATTAACTCAATTCATGCATAAAAAGACCTAAATCAATCGATTAGATCATAATTTGAAAGAGCCCATAAGATAGAAGAAAACTCTAACTTCAATTGGAGAATTCTAAGTTGTAAAATTGGGGAATTTAGGAACCCTATGGAGGAAAGGACCATAGGTGAAAGACATCATACCTTGGAGTTCAATGTCCACAATTGATGGAGAATTGGAGACTTGACTTGAATCCCTAGCCTTCTTCTTCAAGCTTTAGAGAGAGAAATATTTGGAGAAATCTTTGGAGGGATTTGGGTGATTTTGAAGAGTGATTAGAAAAGGTAGATTTTAGACTTAGAAGACTTATATAGGGTCTAGTATTAGGACTAAACCGACTTAGATTAGGTATAAGTCAATTAGGAAAAACACCAAAAAGCCCTTAAAAATAACTGTCGAATTCAGACCGGCGGTTTGGACCTACGGTCCGTAGGTCAAACTACAGACCATCCTGGTCAACCGTAAGAAGATTTCGAAACTAATAATTTGGACTTCAAATGATGGGACCTAAGTACATTTCATAGGTCCATTGATGGACTGTACATGGCAACTGTAGATTCCAACTTAAGGCTTTAAAATTTAACTAAGTCTGGGAGAGACCTACGGGACCTATCTACGACTTGTTCAAGGAATGACGGGCCGTCTTGGCGAACCGTCAAAAAGGTTCTAAAACTTGACATTTTCAAAATATTTGTCTTGCCATCTACGGTTCCCACCTACTGCCCATAAGCCAACCATGGTCCGTAAATGGCTTCCGTCAGTACTGGCACCAGTTCTGAAAAACCTGCAATTTTCCTTTTCAAATCCGAGGTGTTACAATATCTCCCCCTTGGGAACATTCGTCCTCGAATGGAACTCAAGACATCATAAGAAGGGTAGAAACTAGATCTATCAGCCCAACATGAATGCAATTACATAAATGCACATATTCGAGGAGGAAACATCAATCCCAAGCTAAAGCATGTTCAAAGCACCATTTCATAAGGTCTATATGTGACTCATACTCAAATGCACATAACATGAAGAAATCAATCAAGTTATCTCATTTTCTCAAAAATTAAGCTTTTCATGAACATGCATAAATGGGGAATCGTGGGAATATCTAAGACATATGAGACCAAAAGAGTGAACCAGGAGGAACTAAATACCTCAAGCTATAGACTTGAATCTTGAAACCCTAGCTTGCTTGAGGGACAAGACTTGAGCAAGAAAAAATTGTTTGGGTGAGTTATGAGAGAATGAGGGGTTAGGGTCTTTAGAAAACACTTAAACCACTTAGAACATGCCAAAATGATGTACTATAGGAATTAAAAGAGTGAAAAGACTAAAAAGCCCCTAATTAAAAACGGTTGGAGGTCATCTATGGACACCTTCTATGAACCGTAGAAAAGTCCATGGACTGTGAAAGGGATCTGTAGAAATCAAGTTAATTTGCTGGGTTTCTGAAGTTTAACTCTGAGGACCAGTCCACGATCCATAAAGGTTTCTACGGCTTGTCCTGACCGTCCATAAAAGGTAGGATCTTCTCTGAATTTATGAAGTTTTAATACTTTAGTGTACGGACAAGTCCACGGTCCATAATGTCACGACCCAAGGTACCCCCTAGACGTGACACGGCGTACAAGACCCCGAAAGGCCTCATACAAGCCACTTAGCATACATACATACAAGATTATAGAAATTTGATAGTTCAAAAGTCAATATCATATCAAAGTTTTTAAGAAAATAGCGGAAGTCTACATCTCATTCATCAAAGCCAATCTACCATAATAATGAGAAATAAAGTTTAGGACGTAACCCAATACAATGCCAAAATGAAAGAACATAAAAGTAATAACAACTAGGCTATGTCCTCGAATAAATGATTCCTCCAAAGAACCTTCACGGAAGCAATTTCTTTATTTCTTAACTTTCGGACTTGCCGGTCTAAAATCTCAACCGAAACTTCTTCATAGGAAAGACTATCCTTTATGCCAAGATCCTCCAATGGCACTATAGACGTGGGATCACTAATACATTTCTTCAACAATGAGACATGGAAAATCGGATGCACCGATGCCAAATCATTAGGCAAATCAAGTTCATAAGCAACCTTACCAACACGTCTCAAAATTTGATATGGGCCTACATAACGAGGACTAAGCTTCCCTTTCTTCCTGAATCTCATTACACCCTTCATGGGTGAAATTTTCAAGTAAACCCAATCATCAACATCAAATTCTAAATCTCTCCTTCTAACATCGGCATAGGAATTTTGTCGACTTTGGGCCGTTTTCAACCCTTCTCTTATAAGTCAAACTTTCTCCATAGCCTCATGTACCAACTCGGGACCTATCAAAGCAACTTCACCAACTTCAAACCAACCTATAGGAGATCTACACCTCCTTCCATAGAGAGCCTCAAACGGAGCCATGCCAATACTAGAACGGTAGCTATTATTATAAGCAAACTCAATCAAAGGCAAATGATCATCCCAATTACCCTTGAAGTCAATCACACAAGCTCTCAACATATCTTCCAAAGTTTGGATAGTACGCTCTGCTTGCCCATCGGTTTGAGGATGAAAAGCCGTACTAAGCTTAATACGAGTACCAAGACCCTTTTGGAAGGATTTCCAAAATTTAGAAGTGAATTGTGCACAACGATCAGAGATAATGGATAAAGGAACTCCATGCAACCTAACCATTTCCCTCAAGTACAACTTAGCATAATCCTCCGCCGAATAAGAAATCTTGACGGGAATGAAATGGGCTGATTTTGTCATTAAATCTACAATGACCCAAATCGAATCATATTGTTGCCGGGTGCGTGGTAAACCAACAATAAAGTCCATATTCAAATCTTCCCACTTTCAAGCAGGATTACTAATATCTTGGGACAAACCTCCCGACTTTTGATGCTCAACTTTCACTTGTTGACAATTAGGACATTTAGCCACAAATTCTGCAATATCCTTCTTCATCCCATTCCACCAATAGATCTCCCGCAGATCACGGTACATCTTGGTAGCTCCCGGGTGAATGGAATATCGAGAACTATGGGCTTTCGATTAAATTTTCCCTCTTAAGTCATCTACATAGGGAACACACAAATGACCTTGATATCGAAGCACACCATCTCCCCCTTGGGAGAAAGCCTCAATGGACTTCTTGAGCACCGCTTCCTTCAGCTCACCAAGTTAGGATCAAGATCTTGTTTAGCTTTACATCATGCACAAACGACGATTTGGAACCATTATGAACCATAACACCACCTTTAGTCTAATCAACCAACTGAAAACCCAATTGGGCCAATCTATGAACATCACGAACCAAATCTTTCTTACCATCCTCAACATGAGCAACACTACCCATAGATAACCGACGAAGAGCATCTGCCACCATATTAGCCTTGCCGGGGTGATAGAGGACACTCATGCCATAGTCTTTTAACAACTCAAGCCACCTCCTTTGGTGAAGATTTAGATCTTTTTGTTTGAACACGTATTGCAAACTCTTATGATCGGTAAAAATGTCAACATGCACACCATACAAATAATGCCTCCAAATCTTTAAAGCAAACATAACCGCCGCTAATTCTAAATCATGAGTAGGATAGTTCTTTTCATGAATCTTGAGTTGCCGTGAAGCATAAGCAATAACTTTCCCATTTTGCATAAGAACACATCCTAACCCAATTCTCGAGGCATCACAATAAACCACAAAACCATCGGACCCTTCCAGTAAGGTCAACAACGGAGCCGAGGTGAGTCTATCTTTCAATTCTTGAAAACTCTTCTCACACGCTTCGGACCACGTGAACTTAACCTTCTTTTGAGTCAAATCCGTCAACGGGGAAGCAATCGAAGAAAAACCTTCAACAAAACTCCTATAATAACCGGCCAAATCCAAGAAACTACGAATATCCAAAGGTGATAGAGGTCTAGGACAATTTCTAACCGCATCTGTCTTCTTAGAATCTACCTCAATACCCTTACCAGAGACAATGTGACCAAGAAAAGCCATGGACCTTAGTGAAAACTCATATTTATTAAGCTTCACAAAGAGTTGATGGTCCTTGAGGACTTGCAATACAATCCTCAAATGATCGGCATGCTCATCCTCACTTCTTGAGTAAATCAAAATATCATCTATGAACACAATCACAAATATGTCAAGATATTGTCTAAACACCCTATTCATCAAAACCATAAATGCGGCCGGAGCATTTGTCAACCCAAACGACATCACTAGGAATTCATAATGGCCATATCTAGTCCAGAAAACCGTTTTCAGAATATCATCTTTTTTCACCCTCAATTGGTGATACCCCGAACGAAGGTCGATCTTAGAGAAGTAACTAGCCCCTTGAAGTTGATCAAATAAGTCATCTATTCTTGGAAGAGGATACTTATTCTTAATGGTAACCTTCTTCAATTGGCGGTAGTCAATGCACATACGAAGTGAACCATCCTTCTTCCTTACAAAGAAGACCGGAGCACCCCACGAAGAAGTACTTGGTCGGATGAAACCCTTATCCAACAAGCCTTTCAATTACTCTTTTAGTTCCTTAAGTTTCGCCAGAGCCATTTGGTAAGGAGGAATAGAGATAGGTTGCGCATCGGGGAGAAGGTCAATACCGAAGTCTATTTTCCTTTCAGGAGGAACACTGGGTAGATCATCGGGAAACACTTTCGGAAACTCATTAACAATGGAGATAGACTCAAGGGTAGAGGTTTCGGAATCCTCATCCCTCACCCTAACAAGATGGTATGTGCACCCCTTAGAAAATCATCTTTCTAGCTTTAAGATATGACACAAATTGACCTTTAGGCATGGAATTTCCCCCCTTCCACTCTAGGATAGGCTCACTTGGGAATTGAAACTTGACCACTCGAGTCCTACAATCAATAGAAGCGTAACAAGAATGCAACCAATCCATCCCAAGAATAACATCAAAATCTAACATATCAAGTTCTACAAGATCAACATGAGTGACTCGATGGGATAAGGAGATGGGAAAATATCTATAGACTCTCCTAGCCACAATGGATTCACCAATCGGAGTAGAGACACGAAAAGGATCTAACAACACATCCGGAACACATCAAACCTCATAGCCACATATGGCGTCGCAAAAGACAAAGTAGCACCGAGATCAAGAAAGGCATAAACATCAAAGTGAAAGACTTTCAACATACCAGTAACAACATCGGGAGAATCCTCTTGCTCATGGCAAGCTTGAAGTGCATAGAATCGATTTTGCTTGGGAGCATTTGAAACCGAACCACCAGGCGGAGCTTACTAACCTTCCCTTCCCTTAGCCATGAGAGATGGACAATCCCTTATCTTATGACCACTTTTACCACATCCGAAGCAACCATCCGTACCGGCTAAGCACTTGCCCTCATGTTTTTTCCCACACTTAGCACAAGTAGTCGATTAGAATACACCTCCATTTCCTCCTTGAGGCTTAGGGTTAGGCACCCTATCTTTGTTGAACTTAGGAGGAGCATGGGAGGAACCTTGACCGGAGGACCTTTGTCGAAATATAGAACGACCATGTCCATCGGACCTTGAATGTGAGAAATTACCATCACCGATCTTAGCCCTCTTTTCCTCTCTAGACCTTTCCTTAAGCTTTTCCTCTTCTATTTGTTGAGCATGAACCATAAGATGAGAAATATCCATATCATGGATAAGCATAGCGGTACGACATTCCTTGACCACCATTTTGGACACTCCCGAAACAAACTTACTCATTCTTGCCTTAGGATCGGCAACCATAGAAGGAGCATATCGAGACAATTGTGTGAACTTCAAAGCATACTCTTTCACACTCATGCTTCCTTGACGAAGGTTGACGAACTCAAGCACCCTTTCCTCCCTCATCTCAAGGGGAAAGAACCTATCAAGAAAAGAACCTTAAATTTCTCCCAATCAAGAGGACCCGCATCATCCGCCCTCTCACTCTTACATTGGTTGAACCAAACTTGAGCAACACCCTTCAGTTGATAAGCGGCTAACTCCTCCTTTTCCTCCGGCGTCAAACCCATGATCATTAGCACCTTGTACACTTTATCAATGAACTCTTGAGGATCTGCCTCCACCTTAGAATCATGAAATTCAGGAGGGTTCATTCTAGTGAAATCCCTCACCCTTGATGCCGCCGTACCCACATTTGGGTTCACGGGAGCCATAACCTCTCTATTGTCTTGAGCCGTCATGGCTTGAGCCAACACTTGAAAAGCAGCCCTAAACTCTGCATTAGTCACCTGTTCGGCCAAAGGGTCGGCTGGAACTTAAGGAGCTTGAGGAGGAGCTTGTTGTTCCACATTCTCTCCCGTATTTCTTCTAGCATAAGCTCTTCGGGTAGCCATATCCTGAAACGCATAGGATAGGGATTAGGAGAGAGATATATAGAGTTAAACTCTATGGCATGACTTCAGAGTAAAGAAAGAAGTGAAGTTTCTTAAATGTCTTATAGCCTCTCATTCATAAATGTGGCGTGCTTCACACTCATGAACAAGACTCTACTCGACGTGGCTTATGAGACATCCTAGGATCTTTGTAAAATCCTGCGCTCTGAATACCAAGTTTGTCACGACCCAAGGTACCCTCTAGATGTGACAAGACCCCAAAATGCCTCATACAAGACACTTAGCATATGTAGACACTTAGCATACATACATACAAGATTATAGGAATTTGAGAGTTCAAAAGTCAATATCATATCAAAGCTTTTAAGAAAATAGCGGAAGTCTACATCTCATGTCTCAAAGCCAATCTACCATAAGAATGAGAAATAAAGTTTGGGACGTAACCCAATACAATGCAAAAATTAAAGAACCTAAAAGTAATAACAATTAGGCTATGTCCTTGAATGGATGAGGACTCACCAAGTCTTCAACAATCTTTCTACTAAGCTCTAGCCACGAATAGATGAAGAATCGCCGAGCCCTACATTAACAAGTCAATGTAGGCAAGAATATGTGTTAGTACAATCAAGTACCAAGTATGATAGCAATGCATAAAAACATTTAAGACATGCTAAAACGGGACATTTTCGTGACATGCAATGACCAAGATAAAAAATGATAAAGGTTAGGAAACATAAAACATAAACCATGGTCAAAGCAAGCTAAAAATCTTTACTTTACTTGAGGAACATCATAAAAACACTTTAGTTCATTGTTGTGGGAAGTATCCTTAACCGACATGTAAGACCATGTGAGCTATCAACATGGAATCCGACGTATAACCCCACACCGATAGGGCCATCCTACTTGCCAAGTTAGGACCCTTTACTTAACATATAGCTTACGTGAATCCACTAGCTAGTATCTATCATAGACCATCATCCTATGGGGGCACATAGGTAAGGGATACAGAGATGGCTACCTCTACTAACGGGAGAGTTTCCATCTCCATATCCTCTCGGTGCTAAGCATAAATCCCACAGAATAGTTATAATTCTTATTCATTTTATTATCCATGGAAGAGTACAACTAGGGTTACCAATCCAAGCTAAAGTTCATAGAATAGCTCCTTAAACCTTTGATTAAACTTTAGTTGAGAAAACCTTTCAACAAGTTATGAACCCTTTACACGTGAGAAAACCTTTCACATTCATAGATTAAGTAACATGTGAGAAAACCTTTTACAACTCAACAACATCTTCAATTAAGCTTCAATCTTAAAGCAATTCATAAATCATCATAATTTCCATAATTGAACATGCATACTTCATAAAACCCATTTTTCATCTTTCATCAATTTCATCATGAAACATAGCTTTTGAAATCATAAAAAAACATGCATGAGTTCACATAAACTTCATAAATTCTATCTTCTTCATAATTCAACCCATCATTAATGCATAAATATCAAAATTAGGGAAATTCATGTGGGATCATAGGGACTCATCTTAAAACATGTAATTCAACTTAATTTATACTTAGAAAACTATAATTCGAAGTAATTTGATCATAATTGAAGGAACCCACATCATAGAAGAAAACCCTTAAATCAATTGGGGATTTGATACTTTGAAAATTGGAGGTTTTAGGGATTCCATGGAGGAAAGGGCTCCATGGATGAACACTATCATACCTTAGGATCTTGATTCCTTAAGCAATTGATGAAGAAAAGCTTGATTTCTTGAACCCTAGCTTAACACCTTCTTCTTCTTCTTCTAACTTCTAGAGAGAAATATTTGAGAGAGGAGAGTTTTGGGAATGTTTTTGAATGGGTAAAATTAGGCTTAAAAGGTTTATATAGGGTGTGGGTTAGAGGCCAAATCGACTTAGATTAGGAATTAAGCACCTAGGGAAAAGATCAAAACCCCTTTTTAAATAACTGTCGAACCTCTACCTACGGTTGGACCTACGGTCCATAGGTAGACCTACGACCCGTTCTGTCCTTCCGTAGGTAGATTCAGAGACGGCCAATCCTTCAACCCTGTAGCTACGGACCTAAGCTACGATTCGTGGGTCAGACTACGGCCAGTATATGGCCACCGTAGGTCAACTCCTTAACCCTGAAAATTCAACTAAGCATGGGTCTCACCAATGAATCCTACCTACGACTCGTAATCGCTCGACGGTCCATCTTGGCAAGCCGTCGTTGGGGTTCTGAAACTTAACATTTTTGAAAACTTGAGCTTGCCATTTAGGGTTCCCACCTACGGGCCGTAAGTCAACCTACGAATCGTAGGTGGCCTCTGTCGTTATTGATACTAACCCAGGAAATCAGGAATTTTCCACCCTTTCAAATCCGGGGTATTACACATACACTCTTCCATGACTCGTAAAACTCCTTCATCCCGTTCAAGCAATTTTCCCAAGTTTCTGAAGTTTGGTTTATGACCAAGTCTATGGTCGTGAAATCTTATACGGATCGTAAACCTTGGACTTGAAATTTCAACTTCCGGAGTCCAATCCACTGGTGGCATCCACGGTCCCTGAACCATTATACGGGTCGTAAATACCTTCCGTAAAAGATACTTTCTGCAAACTTCAACATTTTCTGAACTCTTCCTGATCTGATTTAAGCTAGGTACTTTCGAGGTGTTATAGATCTTCACTTGTTTTGTTAAGGTGTCACTCCAGCTTAGTGAGACTTGACTTCCACATTACCTAAGCTAGAGCCAGTTACCAAGTCCACTGATTAGAGTTTGTCTTAATGCTGTAGACAGATGGTAAATGAAGTCTATGGTATGTTGCTTTCCTTTTTATCAGTTCCCAATCCAGATTTTAGTTGATAGATTCGTACACCACTTATTGACCTTTAGAACTTCCAATGGTTTTACTCTACAAAGATATGTACATTGTACCATGCGTCTATCATTATTTACAACTATTCCTAATTATTTACAGATAAATATTGCTTTTTATTTACAACTAACATGGACTAAACGCAATAAGCTCTTCAGATCACCACTTGAAATCTTAGGATTTTATAGGTCTTAAATTGCTGGAAAGTCACTCAAGCTGAGACCTAAACATGCTTCCTAATGAGAAATTAGACTTGTCGTATTGCTTGCCACTGCTACTGCTACCGCTAGTGCTTATGTTAGGGCTTGTATTTGAAAAAGTAGTTGGTTGAGAAGATGGTATCTCTAAGGATTTATTTTCTTCTTCATAGTAATAATGTATTCCTACAGTTTTAAAATAAATGCAATTATATAGTGCAACGATCCTATTGAAATGAAAAATCACAAACACAAGAAGCAAAATAAGAAAATAGCCTATATTTCAGAGCTCCACTCAGACTCCAACAACTCCTTAATGTCCATACAATTCAAAAATATTTCTTCCTCAATAGGATGGCCGTTAATATTAGAGCTTTCTATAATTTGAACTTTTGTGGACATGGCGGAAAACTTTTGAACCAAAGATTTTATGTAATCTATATCAAGATTTACATATATTTTTTTTAAATAGGTGGTGGAGAAGATAACCTCACTTATTACCAATAGATGCATTAACATTGTAGCTATGTCACTTCTTCAAAATGTTAGCAGTTAAATTTATAACAACTACAATTAAATCTAAACAATTACCATGAAAGTCTTTCATCGTTATAGAAGTCAATATCAATATACATGGGACAACATCCTTGTTATACAAATAAGAAAAAAATTTCTCCCCAAGTTCTTCCCATAAGGTAATTTTTTATTTAGCCAAACTATGCATAAAAAAAATCAGTAATCAAATAATTCTCTAGTAAGAAGATAACATACTAGTACTCTCTATATCACCAACTCCACATAAATAACCAACCAGGTCTACGAATAATGAAGAAGAAGTTCACTTAAAAATAATGTGGTTGTTTAAATACTTTAGCAAAAATCACTATATATAAATATAGACATGATAACACAGTGTTGTTGTTCACCCTTGAGTCAATCATATTTGATTTAATAAATTGAAAATAGCTTATAAGAATCTCAATAATATCTTAAGATAAATTCTTGATCGTAAAAAGAAAATAATATTTAGTGAACCTGTTAACTTGATTTTTTCTAATTATACCATGCATCAAATTTCTCTGATAGAAAAAAGGCGTAAGTTATTTGAGAATTGAAACATTCAGAAATTATATGAATTTGGAAAATAAGAATCAATGTAATAAGTACATTTTCATCAACAAATATCATATCCATATGGATTAGCTCACCAGTTTTCTTGGAATTAATGGCATTTCAGATTCTACAAAGTCTAACCCTTATCGTAAAATCATCTCGATCAGAAACCAAATCTAAAAGGAAAGAATATGTCATTATAAAAATCCAATTAAAAGATATAGAGACAATGCAAATTAGAATATGGAAATGATTCACTATTCATCTATATTATACCGCAAGAATTGGGGTATGAAAGGGAGCAAATATAAATTATCAGAGTAATTATAAGAGATTAATACATAATTTAAGACATTACTGTTACAAATGATGAAGATGAAGAAATGACTTTTATGGAAAACGTACCTTGGGAACTTGGGAGGGAGAAGCTCAATAGGAATATAGAGGAATACATTTGGGAACATCTGGTAAATAGGACATAAAAAGAATGGCTCATAATCTATTGCAATTGAGTCATTTAAGTCATGTATGTGGGCTGGGCTTTAGTGTTAACATTTAAGAATTCTATATTATCTAAATTTAATAGGTGACATGTGGACTGCAGCTAAACATTTATATTGTGTAATCTTTTTAAGTCATTTATTTACTTATTTTATGAGGAAAAATGAGAAAAAAGTCCAAAAAGAAGAAAAAATATAAATGCAAATGGTGGTCATAGAGAGGTGTCACATTACTTATTCTATATTCAGTTTTATCTATACTATATTAAAAAATGAAAGTCCTTAGAAAATTGAACTTTTTGTCTTTCATTAAAAGAAACCTATAATAGACAAACTGTCATTTACTATTTTCATAAATTATTATTTAATTATTTTTATAATATTTCAAGTATCCCACTGCCGTTATTTTTTTTACAGTTAACTTTTAATTATACATTGAGATAAAAAAATAAAAATTCTCGGGTTTTTTTTTAGTTATAATTGCGTTATTTTTGGGTAAAATAAAATCTAGCTCCCCCAGGACTTCTTATTTGGTTATAACATAAGAGTCCTAGTACAAATTATACTTTGGATTCAATTAAATTTCAGTCTCCATAAATTCTTGTCAATCAACTTGACAACTTTAATATTTTTCAACTCAAATTATATGTCGCAGCTATATTTTCTTGATGATTGAATGAATTTTGATTTCACTGTATATATCTATTTTTTATTGGCTTATGTAGTTGTGTGTCATGTTTAATTAATTGTATATTTTGATTTGTAAACAGAAGTGACCTTTTTGTGATTGTTTTTGTATCTATACGTGTCCGACATCAATTTCTCTACTATGTGAGAGAAAGAAAAGAAAACTTACTCCTTTAATATGGTGAACATGGTAATTGTTACAATGTTTAATTTGTAGCATAGGATTTATAGAAAATCAATACCATACAGAGGAGACATGTCAATAGCGTATTCAAACAAGATTACATTGGGGTATTTTAGTTTGACACAGGCATTAGCATATTATGCAACTCACATCATTGATATCAAGAACAACTTGACTACAATTGACTCCCCTGTTGTTGTTTTGGGCGTTCCTATGGTGGAAGTATATATGTTTTGGCCTTAACTAATTTTTACAACATTTAATATTATTATATTTTTATTTTTAGAGTATTTATTATATTATTGTAGCGACCCGTTCCATCGTTATGGGTGAGCTAATTGTGAAAGAAATCGAGCAAGAAAACCTTTGGAGTAGAGATTTAAAATTTTCAGACTAGACTAGACTCGAACAAAATCTGAGCAAGGTGAGTTCTAGGGCGATCCAGGGAAGGATTGGGTAAAATGTCTAAGCTTAGGTTGTGTAATGAACCTCCGGGTCATTTCCTCTTTATTGCATTTTTTTCAATTTTTAGAGCTTTTCTATAGTGACCCCAAGTTATTTATGACTTGCTGGGACTGGTAATTCGGTCACGTGGTTGTTTGTTTAATTTTTCTGTGAGTTTTTGTATTTTGGAGCTTTTGAACTTGAACGGTTGACTTCGTTCAAAATATCAGGTAAACAGCCTTAGAATGCAATTTTGTCAGTTCTATTAGCTTCTGAACGCTGAGTTTGGTCTAGAAGGACCTTTGGTATAGATCCCGAGGCTTTCAGACTCATTTCGAGCCACCTCATAGATTTTGGCTTAAAATAAAGTTTGGGTGTGGGACCCACTTTTTGTCGAGATGACTTCGATTGGAAGTTTCACCATCTTCGTTGAGTCTGGAGTATTAAATTTGATGGGGTAGCATAGTTTGTTTGTGTGCACAGGGTTCCGAACCAATCTCGAGCATCCGAGCAGAGTCCGTTGGGACTTTGCTAAATTTCTAGTGCCTCATGGTGGTGTATACACTTTAGCGGCCCTGGAATTGCTTTAGCGGTTGTCACTTAAGCAGCTTAGGGTCTTCTTTAGTGAGTCAATCAAGCGAGGGGCCAACCACTTTAGCGAACCTTGCTTTGCTTTAGCGGTCGCCGCTTAAGCGACTAGGGGTTTGCTTTAGTGGTAGCCGGCCTACGTGGCTAGGCCTCTTAAGATGTCAGGTCATCGCTTTTGTTATGCCGCTTAAGTGGCCAAATTGACCGCTTTTGAGGCATCTGCAGGTTTATATCCATTTTAAGTTCATTTATCATATATTTAAGATTAAATTTTTGCTCTTGGGAACTCGATTCTATGGTGGATTTGGCTTGTTGCTGCTGGAAGATGTTGGCGATTGTGGTGGGACAGTTGTAGGTTCGATAATTGTGCGGTTTACCCATTAGTCATCTCCTTCTTCTCCATTTTTAAAGCTTCAATGGTGAATTTTGATTATCTCTTTGCATAGCCTATTTTGCTTATTTTCTGAGCTCAGATAGTGTTCATTTTGGGGGCACAAGTTACTTGAGACATTTGGGACCAATTGACAGAGTCAATTTTGGGATTTCAGGTGTGGGTTCCACAATTCTAGTTTTGCCTCATTTTTGGGCTTGTCTTTAATTATGTCGATTTGGGTGTCAAAAAGTTTGTATTGACGTTGTGATAGTTTATTTGATGGCATGGCAGTGATCAAAGACTTTTTAGAAGGGAACAGCTCAAGAATAGTGATTTTAGAATGCACATGGTAAGCCTTGAGGTAGGCTACGACTTACTGGTCTTTAGATTGAGTTTGTGATTATGAATTCATGTTGATTGGCTAGAATTGGGTTGGATTTCTAGCTTATATCCTATTTAGTTGATAGAACGCATGCCTTAGCCATATTTTTGGTAGTTTCGGGGAATTGAGCATTCTTGCCTTGTTTTTGTGATTGTATCTCATCTTGTAGTATCTTTTTGGGTTAATCGTTTAGTTATTGATATCTTATTTTTGGCCTTATCCTAGGCGTAGGCTAGTGATTTCCTTAGGCTTGTGATTTACAACCATTTTGCCTTAGAAATTATCTGATGTTGCTTCGGATGACTTAGCTCCCTGAAGACAGATATAGCATAATTGGTTCTAATAGCATGATCCTTATTGAGGTTACAACTTAGTTCTTGTGATCATTTCTCTAATAATTTCCCTTGTGTTTCCAGCCGGGTGTGTTTTTTGGTGATTTCAAGCCCTGTAGGTTATTTTTGAATTGGGTTGGGATTTGAAGCTGAAGTGGGTCCCTGGTGACTCTGAAGATGGTTTCACTCTTTGGTATGTTCCACTTGAGAGAGGCTGCATGAATTAGAGACATTCAGAGTTTGCTAGTCACAGTTTGAGGTCCACGCATATGATTACTAGCAGTAGTTTGAGGTCCGTGTGCATACCTATTATCCATGGTTCGAGTTCCATGTGTCTTCTTACTAGCCATAGTTAAATTCCATGCATCACTTTTATTAGTGGGGTTGGAGCCCTGACTTAATGATTCTATTGGGTTCTTCGGGTTGCCTTTACTGCGGTTTGAGTTCATGGATGGCCATTGTAGTTATGGAATACCTCTTAAACTTAGCTAGTAGTTTCCTTAGCTCTTTTGTGTACTCATCAGGCTTATAGGGGTTCTTTTGGGTTATTTACTTTCAGTTCCGCACGAGTGTACCTTCTAGCCTATGGGGTCTAGTTAGGTTATAGCTAGTTGTTTACTTTACCTTTTCATCCTTTTCTAGACCCGTGAGCCTTTAAGTTAGTTTGCCATCGTTGCTTCGCTTTTTGACCTCTATTTGTTGTTACTTTCTCGCTTTTCATACTGTCTTTATTTTCTAAGCTCAGTTGGCCTATGATGCCTATTGGGTACCTGTTGTTTGCTACACATACTGCACTCTGCATCTGTTTTCTTGATGCAGATCCTAGCACCAGCAGACAACATTGATTCAAACCAGCTACGGAGATCTTTGGAGATTATATGTGTGCTAATTGCGCCCTAGTTCGGCCTATCTCCTTCTGTATATAGTTTTTTTCTAGTCTTTTATATTCGAAACAAGTTTGTATTTTTGGACCACTTTTGGGACTAGCACTCGTATAGTAGCTTTGTACCTTTGTCCACCAAGTCATGGGATTGAACTTGTTGTTTATGTATATATTGTTGTTCTTCTCTTTTCCATTGTAATTCTTGTTATTGCTTTAAATTTCTCATTTTTTGTTGTTTCTACCCAATATACATATTACTGGTCATTCTGGGATATGGGCTTGCTTACCTATTGGAGGGTTATGGTAGGTATCATCATGACTTGAGATTTTGGGTCGCGATTGGTTGGTTTTTATATTAGTTAACATGTTAAATAGCCTGTAGGGCCTTTCTGAAGTGAATTCGGGTGAGTAGAACTCCTGATATGGAACTTGGCATGAAAGGGTAGGTTGGGGACATCAAGTTTTGAAGGTGTGTTGCAAAATGGAAACTTTTGGGAGGATTTTCGAGTTTTTGTCCCATGCAAGCTGCCATAGCGGTTGACACGCCGCCCTAGAGGGAGGAATTAATTCTTTCTATAGCAGGAGATCCTGCTACAACGCCGCTGCTATAGAAGGATTCTGATGCTACAATGGAGTTAGTCATTGTACATGCATAAAATACCCCAAAATCGTCCATTATCGTCCAAGAATATCTTGGGGAAGTGGAGAGGTGACCTAGGGCATTTTTCACCTATTTTCCATCATAGTAATTGGTAAAGGTAAGTAAATTACTCTCCTAGTTTAGTAAATTGATTCTTAAGTCTTAGAATTTGTGGTGGAAATCTTAGGGGAGGGTTTGTTGATTCAATAGTGGAAAAAACCCTGGTTTGGGTGGGATACATGAAATTGACCTTGGGTTTGAGATTAGAATGTAATCCGAGTGTTTTTAGGCCATTTGGGTCTGACTTTGGCTTATATTGAATTGTTTTAAACCAAGAACAAGCTAGGCATCATATCAAAAGAAAGGCTCGGGTTCAATTGAGCTTTCAAGGTATGATTAGGGATAGGTGGTGGTTTTTGTTTTCCAAGTTATGTGACGTCCACATGTTAACTGTTTCAATAGTAGAACTCGTACAATGCATGTTGGGGGAAAACATAAGTTTTCAATGTGAAATGATAACTTGTTGACAATTCTCATGCAATGAAGGTGTTGTTTATTTGTATTTACAAGTGTGCTTGTATTTCATTGTGATTATGATTATGTTTGTGTGACTATCAATTGGCTCAGATATTATGCCTGGTAAAGGATATCTCTTGGTTGGCTCGGTTACTAATGTGCCATGGATTTACGACACTTGTAATGCTTGAAACTTGGGATTTTATGATTCTTTTAAGTTCTTGTTAGTAGATTTGATTGTGTTCTGTCCTTGTTTTGCAGGAAAACAAGATTTTTGAAGCTAAGGTATAGAGGACAGTGATGTTGTGTTATTTTGTCCATCCACGAGCCATATTACGAGTCGTGGTCTGAACCACGAGGCATAGATGGACTCGTAGATGAGAGTTTAGACAAGGTGACTTCCAGTCTGAGGTTTACGAAGAGACAGTATGAAGCATACTAAAGTTGATGAGTCATAGATACTTGGTCGTAGTTACAGATAAGAAAGGTGACGACTCAAGACTAGACCAGGAGGTCCCTCTATGAGCCGTAGAAGTATGCACGGGCCTTTTTTGGGGGTCCGTAAATGATATTCAGAAAGTTGAAATGTAGAGGCTCAGACTACGACTGTACATGATAGAACGCAGTCTGGTGTACGGACCGTAATTCTCATCCATAGAAAATGTTTTGAAGTTGATTATTCACTGCCATCCACGAGAGGACTCCATGAGTTGTACAAAGGACTACGGTCCATACTTTGGAGTCATAGAAGCTTCCGAATCCCTGTTTTCCCAGATCAGTTTGGTTTAGGCTTTACATGTTTATAAATAATTTTTTAGGGTTTATTTATGATGTTATGTCATTTTTGAGTTCTTGAATTATTAGTGAACCACTTTTTCTTTAATTTTTGAATTCTTGCGATTTTAATTACATATTGATTCCTTAACTTTTTACTAAGCAAATCAATTCAAGATTCCGGATTTTAACCATTCATATTGTAAGTTCATGATTTCTCTTAACCAAATTATTATGAATCGTGATCAAACAGCTATGAGTAGCTAATTCTACAAATATGGTTGTGGGAACCATGAAGAATTAATGATGTAGACCTAATAAATAGTAATTCTTGACAAGTGTTCATGCATGTATTTTTTTTCTCTTCCCTTTGATTGTTTTTTAACGGCGGCCAATGTTAGAACATGCCTTATTCCTACTTGCCTGACCAAGGCGGTAACGAATGGGAAAAGGGATTATACAAAAAAGATTTGAGTCTATCAACCCTCATCTAATAGCTTGAGCTTACCCACAGATAGCTAATTTGGAATCAAGGGTAAGGGTTAGTAAAGCATACACCCGTACACTGACCAAGTTGTGTGGTGAAATTCATCCACTTAGGTGACCAACCACTTAGGTGATAAATAACTTACCGATCTTGCATGCTACATACTACACAAGGTTACTACTATAAGATTCGATTGAGTTAAGGATTGTCGGGAACACTAACACCCTAGTTTCGTCTTATATTGAATTAAAACAAGTTAAAATGTTACTTTGTTACTTGCTACTTGCGAACATTGCAATCAGTTACTTTTATACAAACCCCGCTTTTAATGGAAATAATTCTACTAAAAGCGCAAATAATAACAATTGAACTAAGTCTAAACCTTATTTCTCATGGGATCGACCCTAACCTCTGTTAGGTTCTTTATTTGGACAATGACTGCTTTATACTTCCTTTTGGAGGTGTAATTTAGGCATATCAGGTACTACTAATGGTATGAATTACCAGTTAGCTCGGGTACCACGCCTAGTGTGGGATATCTTTTGGTTGGCTTTGTTACTACACTTTGTATGGGATACTATTGGTTGGCTCGGGTACCACACTTGGTATATGTTTGACTATTCTCTTGTATGTTGTATGTTGATTTCTTGAGTGAACCCTGCTTGTTGTAATGTTATTGATCATGTGGGACACGTTTCATGTAAATGTTAAGTTAGGATTGGTAATTGGGAGTCTTGTTGTATTGATGACTTGGTTGATGTATGTATTGTCTTATCTTTACTATGTTCTAGTTGTATGTTTACGTTCATATCTTTGAAGCTGGTTAATGATCCTACAAGTACATTCCTACTAGCCACTGTTAAAGTATGGGCATGACTTCTATTAGTCGGGTTCGAGCCCTGACTTGGTGATTCAATTGGGTTCTTCAAGTTGCCTTTACCGTGGTTCAAGTTCGTGGATGGCCGTTGCATTTCTAGAACACCTCTTAGACTTAGACGGTAGTTTCCTTAGCTCTTTTGTGTACCCATTGGGTTTATGGGGTCCTCTTGGGTTATTTACTTTCACTTGAGCATGAGTATACCTTCTGGGCTTATGAGAGTCTCGTTAGGTTATAGCTAGTTATTTACTTCACCATTACATCATTTTCTAGACTCATAAGCCTTTTAGTTAGTTTGTCATTGTCTCTTCGCTCTTTGACCTCTATTTGTTATTACTTTCTCGCTTTTAATATTGTCTTTACTTTCGAAGCTCAGTCGGCCTATGATGGATACTGGGTACCTGTTGTTTTGGTACTCATACTACACTCTGCATTTTTTTTCTTGATGCAGATCCTAGCACCAGTAGACAACATTGATTTTGACCAGCTGCGGAGATCTTCAGAGATTGAGGGTGAGCTGATGGCATCCTAGTTCAACCTACCTCCTTCTATATATATTTTTTGGCTAGTCTTTTGTATTCGAGACAAGTATGTACTTTTGAACCACTTTTGGGACTTGTACTCATATAGTAGCTTTGTACCTTCGTCCACCAGGTCATGGGATTACATCTCTTGTTTATGTATATGTTGTTGTTCTTCTCTTTTCCGTTGTGTTTCTTGTTATTGCTTTAAATTTCCCATTGTTTGTTGTTTCTACAAAATAGACATGTTATTTGTTGTTCCGAAATATGGGTTGGCTTACCTACTAGTGGGTTATGGTAGGTTCCATCATGACTCGAGTTTCAGGTCGTGATAGGTTGGTTTTTCTATTAGCAAGGGGCAGAGGATGACCCCGAGATCAGGTGTGTCACGCCCCAAATTTGAAGAGGTGCGACCTGCACCTAGTGTTGCACTTGATCGAGAGGACCGATAGAAACTAACCAAGTAACACGACCTGCGACAAGTTGAGGCCAATGAGATCTTAATAAAACACAAACTTCATAATATAAATACAAAGAGTAATAGAGAAGACCGACAAGGTTGTTTTAAAATTACAAATTACATGAAAGTCAGCCAAACACAAAAGTATAGACACAAGGCCGACAAGGTCAAAAACTGAGCATACAACTGACAACAAGACCACAACTGACCCATAAACCCACAATAAATGTCTACAAGCCTCTAAGATGAAGAATCACTAAAAAACACTAGTCAAGACAAGGCCCTGACTTACCTATTAACAAGTGTTCTAAAAGGCGGGAGCGTGAGGTGGGGCGTTTTACTTAGCACGGGTGAGGCATAAGTCCCGAGGCATGGGGCATAAGTTCCATGGTTCTTTAAATTTTAAATTTATAATATATTAAAATAATATAATAACATAAAATTATAAAAATACATTAGTAGTTTAAAATAATTAGAAACATGCTTAAGGAAACTCATAGAAAATAGAACTTCTAACACGATTTTACAAGTATAAATAATGTAATGATATAAAAGTTATTATGAGAAGCAAATCAACTCTAATATCTTAAATTTGAAATAATAAAAGAATCATTATTCCTAAAAGTATATCACTATCATCCTATTCAATTTACCTCCCTATAAGAAAATAATCAATAAAATTTATTAGTTTTATAATAAAAACATCACTCCATCATGAATAAAAATAAAATTATTATTAAATATAGCAAAATGATAAAATATGATAATTTTTAGACATATGAAAAAAGAAACATGAAGACCAATAAAAAGTAAAGATGTAAAATTTTGCTATGTATTTTTAAAAGCAATATTAAATAATAATCACCCTCTTGATATTACCAAATGGTAAATATACTATACTATATATGACTTGTTATTTGAGTTACTCTCAATCTTCTTATTTCTATAGATGAAAAATCTATTAAGTATCATTCATTTATTAAATAATTATGAGGGTCAACAATGTTAACTAAAATGATTAAACAATTTATTCATTTATTAAATAATTATGAGCATTGGGCATTGAGCATGTTTAGGGCATACAGTCGGGCACTTAAGGAGTAAGTCTCACAGAACTAAGCCCCACACAATATACTACATAAGAAAAAATGGGAATTCGATCTTGGAAATAGGAGAAAAAAGCTCATCATAAACTTTTTAGTGAGTCTTGGGACGTTTTTCCATAGCTCCACCCTGAGGCAAGTCCCAACATTGTCATTTAAAACCCTACTATTAACTACCAAAATGAGAAGAAGACTCTAGAATTGGAATCTCTAGAAAGAACGGTGATTACCAACCATCAACTGAACTTCACCACACGCACGAGGATCCTTGTCAACCTGATAACCTGTAGGCATGAATGTTGTGCCTCCCGACAATGGAGACATTAGTACAAGATAATGTACCAAGTATGTAAGGTGACAAAATAATACTAACAACATACGTAAAACGAAACCATAATACGATAGTCGTAGCCTGAATAGAATCAAAAGCTTACTGAATCACTCTACTCGCATAGTCTGAATCCATTTACCTTGTTCTCAACCCAAATTACATAAATAATCAGGAGTTCAACAGTCACACAATCACCTTCCCGAGCCCCCATAAGCTCGATAGGTGTCAACCACACAATCAAAATAGAACCAAGCACGATCACAAAGAATCTTCATTGCCCTTACCTCAGGTCTTCAACGGTAGCAACTCCAACAAGAACAACTTGTTGTCAGTAACAACTTGCTTCCTATAACTCGTAGCAAAATCTACCTGCTTTTGCACAATCTTATGTCACCACAGTACCAATAACATATCAAGACTATTTCAGACATAGGGTATTAAAAAAATTGCTAAATTTTACTATTTTATTTTTACACAAGGACCAAGTGACATAGGGTATTAAATAAATTTCAGACCTAGCCCATTAACTACCAACTAAAAATTGATTAATTAACAAACACCGTCAACTAAATAATCGTTGTTAAATGAATAGTTCAAAATTCTCATTTTAAATTTATGGAAAAAGTTAAAATAGTTCTAGTGTTCAAAACGACCTAATGGGTCGTTACATCAAATACCAATTTACCCATTGTTCATCCCCAAATGTTCAAAAGAAAGTGAGGGTAAGAAAGGTACTTGAATCGATAAAAAGGTGTGGATATCTTCTGTGTATATCATCCTCAGGTTCCCAAGTGGACTCCACAACTGGATGACTCTCCCACGTGACCTTCACAGATGCAATCTCCCTTGACCTCAACTTGCGGACATCCCTATCTAGAATAGCTATAGGCTCTTTCTCGTAAGACAAATTCTCATCAAGAAGGACCGAATCCCAGCAAATAATGTAGTTTCCATCACCATGATATTTCTTCAGCATAGAAAAATGAAACACCGGGTGCACTCTTGGCAAACCTAGAGGCAAAGCCAATTCATAGGCCACTTCTCCCACACGCTTAAGAATTTCAAACGGCCCAATATACCTTGTACTGAGCTTACCTCACTTACCAAACCTCAATACACCCTTCATGGGTGAAACCTTTAGCAATCCTTGCTCTCCCTCCATAAACTCCATGTCCCTGACCTTCCGATCTGCATACTTCTTCTGCCTGCTCTGAGCTGCTAGAAGCTTCTTCTTAATGAATCTCACCTTCTCCTAACGATTCCCTCAAAAGAACAGTACCCCAAGCTCTAACCTCAAATGAATAAACCAACCATTGAGAGACCTACATTTCTTTCCATACAATTCCTCAAATGGAGTCATGTCAATACTCGAGTGTTAGCTATTGTTGTACGAGAACTCTGCCAAGGGCAAGAATTGATCCCAATGACCACCAAAATCTATCATGCATGCACGAAGAATATTCTCTATCACTTGAATTGTCCATTCATACTACCCATCAGTTTGAGGGTGAAATGTGGTAATATGATCCAATCTAGTACCTAATTCAGCTTGCAAGGTCCTCTAGAATTTATAAGTAAATTACGTACCTATATCTGATATGATGGAAATCAGAACTCCATGCAATCGAACTATCTCGCAGATATAAAGTTTGGCTAACATCTCTGTATTATAAGTCACCTTGTATGGAATGAAGAGTGCAGACTTAGTTAACCTATCAACTATTACCCATATCGAATAAAACTTACCCAATATCTTCAAAAGACCAGCCACAAAGTCCATTGCAATCCTTTCCCATTTCGATTCAGGAATGGGCATTCTCTGAAGTGACCCTCTAGGCCTCTGGTGCTCGTACTTTACCTATTGACAATTCAGACATTGGGAAACAAAATCAACAATGTCATGCTTCATTCTACTCCACCAATAATACTGTCTCAGATCACGATACATCTTAGTTGCCCTAGGATGTATAGAATACCTCGAACTGTGAGCCTCTACAAGAACAGTCTGAGTCAAATCATCAACACGGGGCACATATACCCACCTCTTAATCCTCAAGACGCCTTCCTCATCAATAACAACCTCTTTGGCCTCTGAAATATTAGTGGGCCTTGCCCAACTCTTCACTACTTCAATCTTTTAGGGATCCACCATCACTCCATCCATAGAAACCATGTGCCCCAAGAAGGACACTGAATCAAGCCAAAACTCACGCTTGGATAATTTGGCATACAACCTCTTCTCCCTTAACAATTCCAGTACAATTCTCAAATGCTCTTCATGTTCTTTTCTGTTCTTTGAGTAGATCAGTATATCATCAATAAATACAATAACAAAGAGATCAAGATATGGTTTTAAGATTTCATTCATCAGGCTCATGAAAGCAGCAGGGACATTGGTAACTCTAAAAGACATTACCAAGAACTCATAGTGCCCATACCTCATTGGAAAAGCAGTCTTCGACACATTTTCCACCTGCATTTTCAGATGATGATAACCAGACCTCAAATCAATTTTTGAGAAGACGCAAGCACCCTGTAACTGATCGAATAAGTCATCAATATGAGGAATAGGGTACTTCTTCTTAATAGTCACTCTGTTCAGCTGCCTGTAGTCTATGCACATCCAAAAATTACCGTCCTTCTTCTTTACAAAAAAAATTAAAGCACCCAAGGAGAGGCACTCAGATAAGAAAATCTTTACGTAACAACTCCTAAAGTTGGGCCTTCAACTCCCTCAACTCAGCCAGGGCCATTCTATAAGGTGAAATGGAAATGGAGTGAGTCCCCGGCTCTAAGTCAATACGAAAATCAATATGCCCTTCTGGTAGCATTCCAGGGAGGTCTATAGGGAAAACATCCACAAACTCACGCACTATCGAAATAGAATCAATCGAGGGAACTTTGGAACTATCATCCCTGAGATGTGTCAAGAAAACTAAACAAACCTTACTGACCAACCTCTTAGCACAAAGAAAAGAGATAATCTAAAATGGGGTGGGAATATAGTAACCCCCCCACACCAGCAGATCTATCCCAGGCATGCCCAAGGTTATAGTCTTAGCATTGCAATCTAAGATAGCAAATTTTGGAGAAAGACAAGTCTTACCCAGAATTACATCAAAGTCAACCATCTTTAAAATAATCAAATCTACATAAGTTTTGCTCCCCACAAAAGTCATGATGCAAGATCTATACACCTTTTCAACTAGCACAAACTCACCAACAAGAGTAGAAACACGAATAGGCATGTCAAGTGAGTCAAAATGCAAATCAAGTCCATTATCTAATGTGGAAGATACATAAGAAAAAGTGGATCAAGGATCAAACAGTACGAAACCAATGCGATCGCAGACCAGAAGAGTACATGCGATAACAACTTCGGATGCCTCTGCCTCTGGCCCTCGGGAAAAGCATAACAATGGGCTTTGTCACCTATCTTACCATTGCCTCTACCGGGCTGCACTCTAGTAGTTCCAACCTGCCTGCCACCCTGGTCGGACTGGTGACCACCACGACCTTGGCCACCACGTCCTCCAGAATGTTGATCTACCATGACCATCCCCACTTCTAACTAATGGGGCTCTGTAATCCTGATTATATCGAGCCTGACTCTACCTCAAACAATATTTCCTGATATGCCTAGCCTCACCACATCCAGAACAAGTCATGGGGTCGAGAGTGGGTCTTCATGAAGACGAAGAGATTGAAGATAACCCCTAAAATCAGGAAAGGGCTGACTAATCTTTGACGGACCCTCAGCTGAAACCTGCAATGAACACTGAATAGGAAGGGAAGAATAACCCCTAGAACTTTTCCCTCTGGAGTAAGAACCACTAAACTCGTCTCTTTTACGAAACTTCTTAAATATTGTCACCTTGATGAAGTCATTTGGTTTCACCCCCTCTACCTCTATCACAAAATTAACCACTTTCTAAAAAGATTTTGCAGAAGCAGCCACCTGTAAAGATGGAATCTATAAATATGACCTGAATCTCTTCACAAAGTGGAGAATTCGCTATTCCGGACTAAAGAAAAGTTGAGTAGAATATCTGGATGAAGCACGAAATTGGCCTCATAGGCTGCAAAGACATCTTCCATTACTCTATATTCAGGAACTCATTTCTCCTTCTGTCCCTCAAAGTCCATGGGATATACTTCTCTATGAACAAGCCAAAAAAATGTTGCCCAAGTCATAGGTAGTGCCTTTCCTGGTCAGAACTCAACATGAGACCGCCACCACATTTTTGTGCCTCCTTGGAACTGGTATGTCACAAACTCAATGTCAAATCTATCCACTATATCCATCTTTTGAATCAGCTCATGACAATCAACAAGAAAATCATAAGCATCTTCAGATTCAGTACCCCTGAAGAATAGAGGTTTCAAATTTAAGAACTCAATAAAGAAATCATGCTGGTAATTAGTAATTATAGGCCCTATAGTCAATTAGGGAAACATGACTTCTTCTAAGGACGCATCCATGTGGGGAGCCACAACAGCTGCATGTTGTACTTCTTGAATCTGAGGTGATGGTGCTAGCACAAAATGAACCGGGGGCGCCTGGCCCTAATCGGATAACCCACTGAGATAGGTGAGAACCTAGTGGATTGTTTCCAAAGTAGGTTGGGGTGGTTCTTCCTTCTCATGAATCTGCTCATCATCCTCTCCTGCCACCTCATCAATTGGTGGAGGGGTCGCTACTCTATCCCTGGCTGGCTCAACTATCTGACCTCTACTCCCGGTGATCTTTCTCTCATGACATCTACCACGGCCTCTCGTTACTACTCTCCCTTGAGCTACAGTCCCAATAGTTGGCTCAGGTGCATCCTCTCTTGCTTATGTTGGTGTTCCCACTTTAGTTGCTCTAGTTCTGACCATCTGTGAATAGAGTGAAGAAGGTCAGATATCAATTTGTATCACCTAGATACCAATTGGATTCAAGTAATAGCACGAACAAAAGAAGGAAATGAGTTTTCCTAAATTCCTATAGCCTCTCGAAGAAAATTAAAGGCAACCTCGTACCAATGCGTAAGACACTACTAGATATGTCCTTATATAATGAGATCAACGAACCTAAAGCTCTGATACCAAGTTTATTATGACCCAAAACGGATCATGAGTGGCACCCATACCTAACCTTCTAGGTGGGAAAACCAATGAATGCACACCCCAACATATACCAGTTGTTCAACTTATGCACTACACCAATAATGCGGAAACTTAAATCTTATTAAAATAAGAAATAAAAAACCTCTAGAGTCTATTACATATCATTTTCCAAAGCTTGAAAATCATCACTTCAAGGACATCTAATCCCCAAATACTAAGTTTGAGAGTATCAAAGACATCATAATAGATAAATAAAATAATTTGTGTCTGAAAACTAATAACATCATGCCATGACCGAGAGAATCCAACACGAGCTACAAGGAATAGCACACCCTAGAATCCGATGTGCTGGAAACTAGCTAGAGCTAAGAGTGAGTCGAAGTCGCCGGTACGCTCACTGCACTCCACAAAAGGAAATCAAAGAAAAACACAAGTAGGGATCAGTATAGGGCAACATGTACTGAGTAGGTATCATCGGTTAACTCAAAATACAAGCTAATATGCATAAAGTAATAACATAAAATCCAGTATAGCACCTAATTAGTTGGTGGCAAGCAACAAGCAACATGAACAAGTGACGACAACAATGAAGCAAGTATGTAATTAGTCAACAGTATCAAGAACGCACATGAGGGTTCACATCTCCACCCCACACTCTTTTGGGAAATGGATCCTTTAAGATTGAGTATATTAAGTTATTTTAATATGTTTTCCTTTAATGTTACTAAGTCGAAACATGACACCCGATCCAGTAATATCGTGCTGGCTCGTAGCACCCAATCCAAATATATTATGCCGACTCATGGCACCCGATCCAACAATATAGTTAATTCATCATTTTTTATCATCACTTTCTACTTCATTAACAATATTGCATCACTTTGATAGAGCAAGTTCAAGATTATGGATTTCGTGGTCTTGGGATTATCGACCTATCACAATAACATATAAATCATCAAAACCACAACAATTATGTACATAGAAAATTTCACAACATTACTCGACTATCAATCACTATTAAGAGTCTCTCTATCACATAGAACAAACCATAACCTACCTCAACCGAAGTCAAGCAAGCTAATTCACCAATTCTTTTCCTTCCTTAAATGCCTTAGAAGGTTTCGAATCTATCAAGTATGCATAATTTGTAAGTAAACATGCTCAATTCTTTAATCAGGTTGCTAATCTTGATGCCAATTAATTTGCCAAGTCTCATATTTCTTAAATTCAAGCCTAGGGTCAAGTCTCAATTTCACCAATTAACATAAAATCTAGTGATTCTTATATAATATAATACATCTACTATTTTATTACATATACCAATATATCAAAACTTGAATTATAATATGATAACAATAAGAAACAAATCTGGAAAAAGAACCCACGACTACAAATTATGAACAATTCACAGAAAAGTAACCATTAGAGAACCTCATACCATACACCCTACATTCCTATATACTAATCCCAAACATCACTATACAATTGCATCCTCAATTATTATAATAGAATATACTTGAATGTGTAACATATTCTATAACATATAAAAATGCACGGAACTATAAATAAACTATTTCACTATCCAATACTCACTAGAATTTATAAATTACGTGGTGTTTGATTGCCAGAAAAATGATTTCACACCAAAATCAAAACACACAGCCAATGTATTGCTTCGACATCTTCCATAAATCAGATGTTAATAAGTGCAATGCAGGCTCAATCTTACATCAAATGAATTGAGTTACTCCTTAATTAACAATAATATATCTATATATATGAACAAGGATTGGATATTTGGATAAGGGTTTTTACTTGTAGGAGCTTGCGATTGTTGTTCATCGTCGTACAGGTATGTCTTCTCCCTAATTTATTTTCTCTAAATTATTTATGACCCAAAATTGCTAAATTTTACTATTTTATTTTTACACATGGGCCAAGTGACATAGGGAATTAAATAAATTTCATACCTAACCCATTAAATACCAACTAAAAATTGATTAATCAACAAACACTCGTCAACTAAATAATCGTAGTTAAACGAATAGTTCAAAATTCTCATTTAAAATTTATGGGAAGAGTCGAAATAATTCTAGTGCTCAAAATGACCTAATGGGTCGTTACACGTATGCAAAGTGTAGCATGAGTACCAAAACAACATGTACTAAGTAGGCATCATAGGCCGACTGAGTAAGAAAAGTAAAGGCAATATGAAATGTGAGAATTTAACGCAACAAAGGTCAAAGAGCAGAAGTCTAAAAGAAACTAAAATGAAGTAAGTAACAACTAGCTAAGACCTAACTCGAACGCCATAAGCCCAGAAAGGTACACTCATACGCAAGTTTAAGTAAAAACCTGAATGAACACCCATAAGCCTGACGAGTACACAGAATAGCTTCAACTACTAAGAACAGGTCCTGGTGAGTCTAGAGTCGGAGAGTGCGTAGCCTGAACCTTGAACTGCGGATAGACCTCCCAAAATAAATATATAGTGTGTACCCCAAACCTTGAACCACAGATAGGTCTCCAACTAACTAAGAGTGTATAGGATAGAGTGCCGAAATCTCGGACTGCGACTGTAGATTAGTGACCTGACCTTGAATTTGGGACCAATAATAGTATGCTAAAAGATCCCATATCAAACTCATCGCCATATGGACACTTTGGAACAAAGTCCACTCTAATATAATCAATCATGTACTCCGAGCCCGAACCGAATCCAATCCCAAACCATCAAACGAAGCCTGATATGTCAATTGAGAATTACTGGGGTGGTAAAAAAGGGGAATTATGGATAAAAGGTCATCAAAGCTTAGGTACCTCCTAAACTAAGGCTCATTAAATCAAACCCAAGTCTGCTACACCAGTCTACTAGGAGCTAAGCCGTCAGAAATGATGTCGGAGAGATTCTAAGCCTATCAGCTCAAAAGTACGCAAGTCTAAGGCAACCACTAGTCTACACGTAGACTAAGGCCAAACATGCTTCAATACCAACAATAAACAAACACCAATTCACACAACAAGGTAAGGATGATCAAAACAAGGGAAGATAGCATGCTAACAATCCCAAAAAAAATCTGATAAAAAGCTTAAAACATGATACTTAACTACCGACGCATGATAAACTAACTAACCACCCCAAATTCACATAATTCAACAAGAATTTACATTTTCAAGCTCAATCTAAAGGTCGAGAAGTCATAGCCTACCTCAAAGTAGACTGGGCACGCTCTAAATTCACATCTTTGGAGCTTTTCCCTTCCGTACGACCTCCGAATGCTGCCATGCTATGAAAAATAGGATCACAACGTCAATATGATCGTTTAGACACTAAAACACATTAATTAGAGACGGACCAAAATTTGAGTCAAAAAGAAAATATTTAGGACCCGCCCAAAATTCCAGAATTGACTTTGTCAAAAAGTCTGTTTAAGCTCCCCACACTTGTATCCCAACAAGGGACACAATTTGAGGCTCGAAACAGCACAGACGACATAAATACAATTTATTCACATTTAAAGCAAGGAAAAGAGGGTTGGCAGCCTCTTATTGGCTAGTTCTACCTCAAATGAATAGTCCGCAACAATCCCCAAACACTCCAACACGTAGTCCTAAAGTTATTGAACACACCAATCTTTGAATCATCCAAATCAAACTTCTATAGCTCTCAAAATCGAAGTTGGAAATTTTAACCCCATAGCTGATCGTGTTTGGTTTTTATAAAGACCAAACAAAACTCCTCATCACGATCACAGATGAGAGGCCCGAGGATGCAGAGGGCCACTATGATAGGTCTTCTTGAACATGAAAGGGCTCATGCGATCATGGAAGACAACCATCTTGGGCATCACGAACGCGGGAAGGAGCCCATGATTGCGGAAGGAAAAACACTAAGCCTTTGTGAATGCGGCCCAGCCTTGGTCATCACGAACGCAGAAAGGGGGCCCGCGAACCTGAAGAAAGGGAGAGGCTGCACCAGCTGATGCACATCAGCTAGTTTTGGCCAATTCCAAAATCTCTAACGAAATGCTTGAGATTCGTTCGGAACCCTGTACACGCAAATGATATATGCTATCCCATCAAATTCGACATTTTGGAATCAATGGAGTAGTCAAAACTTCCCACCAAGGTCATCTAAAAAAGGTGGGTCCCATACTCAAGCTCCATTTTAAGTCACATTCCCTGAGGAGGCTCAGAATTAGCCCGGAAGCCTTAGGATTAGCACAAAAAGTAATTCTAGACCAAACTCGACATTCTCGAGCTAACAGAACCATAAGAATTGCATTCTAAGGCTGTCTTTCTAAACTTTTGACCAAAGTCAACTGTTCAAGTTTCAGAAGCTCCAAAACACAAAAACTTGCATAGAATCCAAACAAATGACCATGTGACTAAACTATCAGTTCAAGCAAGTCTAAAATGACTTGGGGTTACTATAGGAATGCTCTAAACAAAGAAAAGAAGGCATTTACACAAAAATAACCTGGAGGGTCATTACAACATCTACTACTAAAAAGGACTTTTGTCCGTGAAAGTAAGATTCATAAAGTACCTTAAGGCTTAAACAAGCAGGGAAACTGCTCTCACATCTCATGCTCAGTCTCCCAGGTAGCCTCCTTAATTGGACAATGCCTCCGACAAACCTTAACCACAGGAATGGCTCTCCATCACAACTGTCACACATCTTTGTCTAGAATTGCAATAGGCTCCTCCACAACGGTCAAATGGTCATCCAAATCAACCGAATCATACCAGAGCATAGGATACTCATCAGTAATATACCGGTGCAACATAGAAACATGGAAAACCGGTTGAATAGCTAAAAATGCAGGAAGTAGGGCTAACTCATAAGTGACATCACCAACAGTCTGCAAAATCTCATAAGGCCCAATATACCTAGGGCTAAGCTTGCTCCGCCTCCCAATCTCATCACGCCCTTCATGTGAGACACAAGAAGGAATACTCGGTCACTAACTCTAAATCTCAAAGGTCGATGCCTATGATCAGTATAACTCTGGTGCCTACTTTGAGCTATCCTAAATCACCCACAATGATCTAAGGCCTCCTGAACCAAATGAGTACCACGTGGCCAAGGCTTTGAAGACTCAAACCAATCAACCAAAGAGCGACAATGCCTACCATATAAGCCCTCGAACGGGGCCATCTAAATACTAGAGTGGTGTTATACGCAAACTCCACCAAAACCAAAAAATGGTCCCATTTATCTCCAAAACACAAGCCCGCAACATATCCTTTAGAACCTGAATAGTATGCTCCGACTACCCATTGGTCTGTGGTTGAAAACTTATGCTAAGATTAACACGTGTACCCAACTCCTCCTGAAAGGTCCTCAAGAAGCTAGAAGTGAACTGAGAACCTTGGTCTGAAATTATAGATATCGGCACCCTGTGAAAATGAACTATCTCCTGAATGTAGATACTAGCCAACCTCTTATTGCTAAAAGAAGACTAAATGTGAAGAAAGTGTTCTGACTTGGTCAATCGATCAACAATGACCCAAATGCTTTGAACACCTCTAGAGGTCTGACGCAACCCTAAAACAAGTCCATGGTGATACGCTCCCACTTCCACTCCAGAATGGGAAATCTCTGAAACTCACCACTAGGTCTCAAATTCTCGACCTCCACATGCTAGCAACACAAACAATAAGAAACATAGTCCACTATATCTTTCCTCATACCGCTCCACCAGTAGTGCTACCTCAAATCACGATACATCTTCGTGGTGCCTGGATGAATAGAATATCTGGAATCATGGGCCTTGTGAAGGATCAACTCAATCAAACCCTCAATTCTCAAAACACAGATATGGCCAAAAAACCTTAAAACCCCATCTAAATATAAGGTAGTCTGTCCGGCATCATCTCTAAACACCATATCTCAAAGGGCCACCAAGGCCCCGTCCTCAATCTGGTGACCAAGAATCAGCTCCAACAGAGAAGACTGAACTCCCACATAGGCCAACACCCATCGAGAATCTGAAATATTAAGCCAAATCATCCCATTGGCTAAAGACTGGATGTCTAAAGCCAAAGGCTACTCTAGAGTAGAAAGGAAGGCTAGACTACCCACACTCACTACCTTTCAGGTCAAGGCATCCGCTACTACATTCGACTTGCTCGAATGATGTAGAATAGAGAGGACGTAGTCCTTTAAGAGCTCAATCCATTACTGCTACCTCAAATTAAGGTCCCTGCGGCTCATGTTTTATTGAAGACTTCTGTGGTCTGCGTAGATCTCGCATCGAACTCCATATAAATAGTGTTGTGCAGCCCAGACCTCAAACCCCAGATAGGCCTCCAATTAACCAACAGTGTGTAGCCCAAACCTCGAACCAAGGAAAGGCCTCCAAGATGTAACCAATAGGATCTAGCCGATATGTATCAACTTCGTAAAGGATAAAGATCACAAATCTCAGACTGCGACTGTAAAACAGTGACCAGACCTTGAATCTGCAACCAATAATAGTATGCTGAAAGATCTCATATCCAACTCATCACCATAAGTCCAACGTGGAATGACGTCCATTCAAAGATAATCAATCATGTACTCCTAGCCTGAACCAAATCCAATCCCAAACCATTGAACAAAGCTCAATATCTCAACCGCGAATCACTAGGCCGTAGAAAAGGGAAATCATGGATAAAAGATCATCAGAGCTTAGGTACCACCTAAACTAAGGCTCATTCCATCAGACCTTAGTCTGCTACACCAATCTATAGGTAGCTAAGTCATCTGAAACAATGTCAGAGAGATTCTAAGGCCTATCGACTCCAAAGTATGCAAGTCTATGGCAACCACTAGTCTACACCTAGACTAAGGCCAAACATGCTTTAATACCAATAGTAAACAAACACCAATTCACACCACAACGTAAGGATAATCGAAACAAGGAAATATAGCATGCTAACAATCCTGAAAAAAAACCTGATAAAAAGCTTAAAACATGATATCTAACTACCAACACATGATCAACTAACTAACCACACCAAATTCACACAATTCAACATGCATTTACATTCTCAAGCTCAATCTAAAGGTGGGGAAGCCATAGCCTATCTCAAAGCTGACTTCACATTCCAAATTCACAACTCAAGAGCTTTTCCCTTCTGTACGGCTTCCGAACGCTTTCACTCTATCAAAAATATGACCACAACGTCAAGATGATCGTTTAGACACCAAAAACACATTAATCAGAGACAGACCAAAATTTGAGTCAAAATGGGAAATGTGGGGCTCAGACTAGAAATTCTAAAATCGACTCTATCAAAAGGTCCATTTAAGCTCCCTGGACTTGTATCCCAAAACTGGAAAGAATTCGAGGCTCGGAATAGCACGAAACACAGAAATTAGATTTAGTCACATTTAAAGTAATGATAAGAGGGTTGGCATCCCCTTCAAAGCTAGTTTTACCTCAAACAGACAGTTCCTGAAATCCCAGAACACTCCAACACGTAATCCCGAAGTTCCCAAACACACCATGCTTTGAATCACCCAAATCGGACCTCTATAGCTCTCAAAATTAAAGTTGGAAATTTTAACCACATGGTTGATTGCGTATAAAGACCAGACAAAACTCTTGATTGCGATCATGGCTAAGGGGCCCACGAACTTGGAGGGCTACTGTACTAGGCCTTTGTGAATGCAGAAGAGCTCCCCCGATCACGAAAGGCAACTGGCCAAGGCATCACGAACGCGGTGAGGAGCCTGCGATCGCGTAAGGCAAAGCACTAAGCCTTCGCGAACGCAGAGGCCATCAGCCTTGGCCATCGCAAACACATCCGGGGGGCCATGGACATGAAGAAGGGGAGGGGCTGCACCACCTGATGTACATCAGATGGTTTTGGCCAATGCCAAAAGCTCCGATAGGGTGCTCGGAATTCGTTCAGAACCCCGTGTGCACAAATGAAATATGCTACCCCACCAAATTCAACATTCTGGACTCAACGAACAATAGAAACTTCCAAACAAGGTCTTCTTGACAAAAAGTGGGTCCCACACCTAAGCTCCATCTTAATTCAAATTCCATTAGGGGGCTCAGAATTAGCCCGAAAGCCTTGGGATCCACACAAAAGGTCTAAACCAAACTCGACATTCTGAAGCTAAAGGAACCGTCAGAACTGCATTCTGAGGCTGTCTTCCTGACCTTTTGATTGAAGTCAACTATTTAAGTTGTAGAAGCTCCAAAACATATAAACTTACACGGAATCCAAATGAACGACCAGGTGACTGAACTATCTGTCCCAGCAAGTTATAAATGACTTGGGGTCCCTACAGAAATGCTCTAAACAATGTAAAGACAGCATTTACATAAAAATGACTTGAAGGGTCATTACAACAACACAGCTATCATTCCACACAAATAATCCCAGCTAATCGAATAGTTCATAATAGAAATATGTAAAACATTATGCAAGCCGACAAGGCTACCAAAATTTGATAATTACAATGAAATATACACTGTGTCATGTCATGTAATTCCATTTACAAAGTTATTTATATGTTATTAGCACTTACAGCAATAGTAATATTTGTATTATATATATACGCAATAATCACAATACTTATACTCATGTTACATATGTAAACAATAAACATATGCTGCACATTTACATCATATTACTAATTATTCTTTTTCATATAATATACTGCTTACACCTCATTTGACCAAGTTCATCAACCTTTTCATTTTCTATTCCCCCCAACACTAATCTATTATTATATCTCATATTCCACTACATATTTATGTATTACTATATCTCTATTACATTAGACCTCCTACTCCTCAAGTTGACATGGATTGGACAACACCGAATACGATTTTTTAACAAGAGTAACATCAATAACAATTTAGAGATATCTAACAATCAACTCTTCATTAGTACGCTAGATCCAAAAATCACAAATCTTAAGGAATCATGCCCAAAAAAGAAAGAAAAAGCCTTCACATACCTAGAATCTGAGCTTGAATAACTTTACGTAAATAATCAATTTTGTTTCGAATATCAGCTAAAGCTCAAAATTGATTTATGACGAATTTTTCCTCTACTGAAAATATATTCTCTTATCATATAAGAGAGTTTCAAGTAAAAGCAGGCACGTCTCCATCGACGTGTCTACTTCAGCAAGGGCATTTGTTCTAATTTAATTTAATTAGTGTACAATTCTTTTAAAATTATGAGACCTGCTTTAACTATCTTTAGTTATAGCTTTATTATTTTGAATGCCAGTAAAAAAACTTAACGATCGATGATGAAAAATATTTTAACTGTGAACATCTCAATGGACTTCTACGCACAAAAAGTGAGATGATTTACTACCACACATATATAGATCATAATTTATTTCAGAGTAAAAATTTTAAATCATTTAATCAATACAACTTAAAATTTATAAATATAAATAATATTTATTAGGTATTTATTTTACACATAATGAGATGATTTCAGATAATTTAATTAGTACCATTTAAAAAATAAATTTGTGAACAAATATCGGGTTGTGCACGGGATTTTCGTAACTAGTGTGTGTATATATATATATTATATGCTGAAAATGGTCACTTGACCGACTCCAATAGATAGCATAGGTAGGTTAATATTTAAGTAGATGAAATATGACAAATTAATAAAAAATGTCACCACAATAATTATCATTTATTCCATTGCACATATATTAGGGTATTGCGTAGGTTCGTGGTGAAATATATATTAATTTTTTAATATGTCACTATGAATAGAAAATTATTTTGAATAAATTCTATCTCATATAATAAGAATTATTTCAACATATCTAGACTTACTATATTTGTTAAAATATCACCAATTTATAAAACTATTACAAAAAATCTACATGCCCAAATATATTATAACTAAAGAATTTTCATACATATTTAAGACAATTTTGGAAGGCAATAAGAATTTTTTTTTCATCAAATTCCAATTTAAATTAAATGTTTCCTGAATCACACGTGTTTCAATAAAACTCTCAAATTCAGGCTTCTAAGCCTTTGACACGGGATAAAGGAGAACCGCAACAACCTCGAGTGCTACAGGGCAAGAGCTACGGCACCAGCTCAGGACCGGGGTAGAGAGGTGACTTCGGAGCAAGTGGCAGAGCCTCAGACAAGCCCTATTCCTCCACAGTTGGTGGGGCCTGGACCAGCACAGTCGCCAACCAGACCAGTTATGGCTCAAGATTTACAAGCGGCTATCACTCCGCAATTAGTTGTGCTAGGGGCATACAGTTGTCCTCAGGTCTAGCTAGGCTGGCACCGCATGTTCAGCTGGTAGCAGCAGCTCCATAAGTAAAGGTGTCAGCCGCACCCATTGCCGCCAAGCTAGTCATTGGAGCAGAAGCTATGCCATTGGAGGGGGAAATGATGCTCAAAGTGTTTTTGGAACTTTCTCCTCTATGGTTTTCTAGGGCTATAGGGGAGGATGCCCATGAGTTCTTGACTATCTACCGAGAGCACTTGTATACACTGGGCTTAGTAGAGTCGAGAGGAGCTAACTTTACAGCTTATCAGCTTGACGGGCCAGCCAGGTAGTGGTGGCATACATTTATAGATGTAGACTAGTTGGTTCACCTCCTATGTTGTGGACTGAGTTTTCTATTGCATTCTTCGCTAGGTTATACCATGAAGTGTCAGAGATCGATTTTCGAATTAGTTTGCTAGGCTGGAGTAGGGATCCATGACCGTATCGAAGTATGAGGCTAGATTTCATAAGCTTTCCAGGCATGCTACTATTATTCTACCTACTAAGCAGGAGAGAGTTTAATGCTTTGTCTGTGGTTTAAGGTTAACGCTGCAAAATGAGACTGAGTCTATGGCATTAGTAGGCAGATTATTCTTAGATGTTTTTTATCATGCCCATACTATGGAGGAGCTCCATCGTTAAATCCGTGGGGGCAGCGATAAGAGGGCTCATCACCAGGACATATATAATGGGTCTCATTCTAGGGTCGAAGACTCCTATGATAGGCTCGTCAGCATTATAAGCAGTAGGGTTAGTCTAATCAGCCTATTTAGGTGGCACTTAAGGCTACAGAGGGTGAGCAATACAATCGTAGTGGTTCTGATGCATATCAGAGTTCTAGAGGCTTGCATTCGAGTTCTTCACTGTGGTCATCGATCTTCTCATATCTGTGTTTCATAGGGTTGTTTTGATTGTGGTGAGCTCCACCACTGGTGTAGAGAGTGTACCCAGTGTGGGATGATTGCACCTACTTCATATTCAACTCAAACAGTTTCAACGGTAGCACTTTAGGCTAAAGGCGGTGCCTAGGGTTAGGACCAACGTGATGGTCACTAGGGTTCTTGAGGAGGACCCTGGGAAGTAGGTTAGGTGGTAGATTGGATGCTCAGTTCAAAGTTGGGTAGGGCCATCTATATGCAGCTCTAGTGAAGGCGGAGGTTGTAGCATCGGACGTTGTCATCATAGGTATGATTCATTTATGCTATCAGCCCACCTCACCTTTATTTGATTTGGGTTCTACATTCTCTTATGTATTTGTGATTATGTTTCTTGATTGTGTATGTGTTTTGAGACTTTATTAGTGTCGTTGTGTGTTTCGACCCCTGTGGGTGAGTCTTTAGTAGTGGATCAGGTGTATAAATTATGTTTGGTGACTATCTAGGGGTGTGATACTCGGGATGACCTTATTGTATTGGATATGTTAGATTTTGATGTTATTCTAGGCATGGACTGGTTATCCACCTACCGTGTGGTCTTGGAATGTTTTGCTAAGACCATTACATTAGCATGTCTAGCACCCTCCGGTGGTGTGGCAGGGCTCTTTTAGTCACACACCGACTAGGGTTATCTCTTATGCTCAGGTGCATATATTGGTTCCTAGCGGGTGTCTAGCTTGTTTGAATTATCTGTGGGAGGTTAGTAGAGAGGTCCTTACATTTGATTATGTCTCTATTGTGCGAGAGTTCATGGATGTTTTCCCTACCAATCTACCTGGCCTTCCCCCAGAGTGTGATGTTGAATTTTTTATTAACCTTGAGCCAGACACTCATCCTATTTCTATTCTGCCTTACCGTATGACCCCTATAAATCTCAAGTAGCTCAGTGTTCAACTTCATGATCTCTTGGGTAAGGGATTCATTAAACCGAGTATGTCACCTTGGGGTGCCTCAGTTCTATTTGTGAAGAAGAAGGATGGTCTATGCATATGTGTATCGATTACATGCAGTTGAAAAAGGTGAGGTGAAGAATATATACCCTATGCCTCGTATTGATGATCTTTTTTACCAGCTTCAGGGTGTATTAGTGTTCTCAAAGATTTATTTGAGATTCGGTTACCATCAGTTGAGGATTAGGGCGGTGGACATCCCTAAGATAGTATTTAGGACTCATTACGGCCTTTAAGAGTTCCTACTGATGTCTTTTGGGTAGACCAATGCCCCTGCAGCATTCATGGACTTGATGACACATGTGTTCAGGCCTTATATTGATTGTTTTGTCATTGTGTTCATTGATGACATCCAGGTATACTTGTGAAGTAGGGGGAGCACGCATATCATTTAAGGACTGTGCTCCATCTTTTGAGAGATCAGCAACTTTATGCTAAGTTCTTAAAGTGCTAGTTTTGGCTTCAGTCTATAGCATTCTTGGGAAAGTAGTGTCCAAGATGGCATTATGGTTGATCCGGCAAAGATTGAGGCTATTCATGATTAGGCTAGGCCCACCTCAATTACTAAGACTTAGATCTTCATCAGGTTAGTTGGTTACTATAGACGGATTGTGGAGGTTTTCTCATCTATTGCAGTACCTTTGACCCAGTTGACTCACCTTGACATTCCTTTTGAGTGGTCATATGAATGTAAGTTGAGCTTTTGGAAGCTCACGGAGTTGCTTACTATAGCTCCTATTTTGACTCTTCCAATTAAGGGTGAGGGCTTCACTATATATATTGCAACGTATTCAACATTGATTTAGGTTGTGTATTGATGCAGTAGGGTCATGTGATAGCATATGTGTCGAGGCAGCTTAAGGTGCATGAGTGTAACTACCCCACTCGTGATTTGAAGTTGGCGACAGTAGTGTTTGCACTTAAGATTTAGAGGCATTACATATAGGAGGTCAGATGTGAGATCTATACCGATCACAAGAGTTTGTATTATATTATGAGGCAGAAGGACCTTAATTCGAGATAGTGTAGGTGATTTGAGCTCCTGAAGGACTATAACCTATCTATTATATACCATCCGGGCAACACGAATATGGTAGCGGATGCCTTGAGTGAGAAGGTTGTAAGTATGGGTAGTCTAGCCTTCATTTTTACTTCAGAGCGACCTTTGGTTTTAGATATTTAATCTTTAAATGAAAGGAAGATTCATCTTGATATTTCATATCCTAGGCTGGTCCTAGCCTATGTTGGGGTTCAGTCATCTCTATTGGAGCAGATATGTGGTCATTAGTTTTAGGATGATGCCTTGGTAGCTATCCGAGATCAGGATCTGCAAGGTGACACTGGGTAGGTTACCTTGGATGATGATTGAGGTTTGATGGTCATATCTGTGTTTTGAGAGTTATAGACTTGATACAGTGGAGTCTTCATGAGGCTCGTGATTCTAGATACACTATTCATTCAGGCATAGCAAAGATATATCATGATTTCAGGCAGCATTACTGGTGGAGTGGCATAATGAGAGATATTACGGACTATGTGCCCCATTGCTTACATTCCCAACCGATGAAGGTCAAGCATTTGAGGCCTGATGGTAAGTTTCAAAGATTACCCATTTCAATTAGAAATGGGAACGCATCACCATAGACCTTTTTATAGGATTCTATCGGACTTCTAGAGGTGTTGATATTATTTAGGTCATCATGGATCGATAGAACAAGTCAACACACTTCATTCCTGCTCAGTCTTCTTTCAGTGTCGAGAGGTTGGCTCGTGTCTACATTCATGAGGTAGTTCGTCTTCACGGGGTGCCTCTGTCTATTATTTCATACAAGGGTTCTCCATTCACTTCTATCTCTTGGAGGACCTTTCAGGGGGATTTGGGTACACGTGTTGATCTTAGCGCAACTTTCCATCCGTAGACTGACGGGCAGTTAGAGCATACTATTCAAGTTTTGGTGGATATGTTGCGAGCTTATGTATTGGAATTTGGAGGTCAGTGGGACTAGTTCTTAGCCTTGGCGGAGTTTGCATACAACAAGAGCCATCACTCGAGTACTCAGGTGGCCCCATTCAAGGACTTATGTAGTAGTCGTTGTCGCTCTGTAGTTGGTTGGTTTAAGTCTTCGGAGCCTAGGCCGCATGGTACCAATTCTCTTTAGGAGGCTTTGGCAAAGTTCAGGTGATTCAGAATAGGCTTAGGTCAACACAGAGTAGGCATAAAAGTTATGTTGATCGTAGGCACCGACCTTTATGATTCAGCGTTGGTGATCAGGTGTTTCTCCGAGTGTCGGCCATGAAGGGTGCAATGTGGTTTGGGAGGTGGGGCAAGCTTAGCCCTAGGTATATAGGGCCTTTTGAGATTCCTTGAACTATTAGTGATCTTTCTTATTAGTTGGCCTTATCTCATGCATTTTCAGCTATTCATCAAGTTTTCCATGTTTTGATGCTTCGCTGGTATGTTCCTAATGAGTCTCATGCGCTCTGGTATGACTTAGCTCAATTGGATGACCATTTGACCATCATGGAAAAGACATTTTCTATTTTGGCCAGAGATGTGAGGTGGTTGCATTTGAGAGTCTTTCCTGTTATTAAGGTCCAGTGGAGGCTTTGTCTAGTCTAGGAGGCTACCTGAAAGACCGAGCACAAGATGTTAGACTAGTTTCCTTGGCTGTTTGAGCCTTCAAGTACTTCTTAACTCTTTAATTTCGAGGATGAAAGTCCTTTTAGTAGTGGATGTTGTAATGACCCTCCAGGTCATTTCCTCTTTATTGCGTTCTTTTCAGCGTTAAAAGCTTTCCAATAGCAACCCCAAGTCATTTATGACTTGCTGGGACTGACAGTTCGGCCACTTGGTCGTTCTTTGGTTTTTATGCGAGTTTTCATATTTTAGAGCTTTTGTAACTTGAACAGTTGACTTCGGTCAAAACTTCAGGTAGATGGCCTTAAAATTCAATTTTGACAGTTCAGTTAGCTCTAAAATGTCGAGTTTGATATAGATAGACCTTTGGTGTGGACCTCGAGGCTTTTGAGATCATTTTGAGCCACCTCATAGATTTTTACTTAAAATAGAGTTTGGTGTGGAATCCACTTTTTTTGAAGACGACCTTGATTGGAAATTTTTATATCTCCGTTGAGTCCAGAATGTGGAATTAGGTAGGGTAGCATAGTTCGTTTATGTGCATGAGGTTTCAAACCAATTACGAGCATCCGAGCGGAGTCCGTTGAGACTTAGCTAAATTTTTGGTGCCTCATGCTGGTGTATCCACTTTATCAACCCAAGCATCACTTTAGCGGTCGCCGCTTAAGTAGCCAAGGGTCATCTTTAGCGGGCTATGCCATCGAGCTCCAGCCACTTTAACAGGCTTGGCTTAACTTTAGAGGATTCCACTTAAGCGGCTAGGGGTCCGCTTTAGTGGTAGCCGGCCTGCGTGGCTATGCCGCTTTAGCGGTCTGGTCATTGCATTTGCGATGCCGCTTAAGCGGCAAAGTGACCGCTTTTGTGGCATCTGCAGGTAGTTATACCTATTTTTAAGTTCATTTCTCATATCTTTGAGATTGAATTTTTGCTTTTGGGAGCTCGATTCTTTGTGGGATTTGTCTTGTTGTCGCTGGAAGTTTTTGAAGATTGTAGTGGGACGGTTTTAGATTAGATTATTGCATGTTTAACCCGTAAGTCATCTCCTTATTCTCCATTTTTGAAGCTCTAATGTTGAATTTTTATTGTCACTTTGCATGCCATGTTTCGCTTGTTTTCCGAGCTCTGATTGTGCCCATTTTTGGGGCACAAGTTCCTTGATCCATTTGGGACTAATTGATGAAGTCAATTTAAGGATACTCTGCATGGGTCCCACAATTCTTTTTTTGACTCATTTTTGGGCCTGTCTCCAATTATGTCGATTTGGGTTTTAAAACATCTGTATTGATGTTGTGATCATTTATTTGATAGTGTGGCAGCTATCAAAGGCTGTACGGAGGGGAAAGCTCTGAAATAGTGGTTTTAGAGTGCACGCGGTCAGCCTTGAGGTAGGCTACATCTTACCAGTCTTTAGATTAAGCATGTGATTGTGAATTCATGTTGATGAGGTAGAATTGGATTGGTTTTCTAGCTTATATCTGGGGTAGTTTCTGGGAAATTAAGCATGCCTGCCTTATTTTTGTTATTGTATATTGCCTTGTAGTATCTTTTTGGGTTGATTATTTAGTTATTGGTATCTTGTTCTTGGCCATAGCCTAGTGATTACCTTAGACTTGCGATTTAGATCCGTTTTGCCTTAAAAATTCTCTGATGTTGCTTGGGACGACTTAGCTCCCTTAAGACTGATATAGTACACTTGGGTCTGATAGTATAATCCTTAGCTAGGCGACAACTCAGCTCTTGTAACCGTTCCTCCTAAATTTTCCCCTGTGTTTCGACCCAAGTGTGTTCTTTGGCAATTTCGAGCCTTGTAGGTTATTTTTGGATCAAGCCTTGTATTTTGAGCTGGAGTGGGTCCCTAGTGAATCTGAAGATGGTTTTTCTCTTTGGTATGTTCCACTTGAGGGAGGGCGCGTGAATTGGAGATATTCAGAGTTTGCTAGCCGCGGTTTGAGATCCAAGCATATGATTACTAGTCGTGGTTTGAGGTTCATGCGCATGCCTATTATATGTCTTTCTACTAGCCACGATTAAAGTCCATACATCACTTCTATTAGTCAGGTTCGAGCCCTGACTTGGTGATTTTATTGAGTTCTTCAGGTTGCCTTTACCACGGTTTGAGTTTGTGGATGGCCGTTGCAATTCCAGAATACCTCTTACACTTAGCTAGTAGTTTCCTTAGCTCTTATGTGTACTCATCGGTCTTATGGGGGTCTATTTGGGTTATTTAGTTTCAATTGTGCACGAGTGTACCTTATGGGCTTATGGGGTCCAGTTGGTTATAGTTAGTTGTTTACTTTACCATTTCATCTTTTTCTGAACTCGTGAGCCTTTTAGTTAGTTTGATATCGTCGCTTCACTCTTTGTCCTCTAATTGTTGTTACTTTCTCACATTTCATATTGTCTTTACTTTCCAAGCTTAGTTGGTGTATAATGCCTACTGGGTACATGTTGTTTTGGTACTCATATTGCATTTTGCATCTGTTTTCTTGATATAGATCCTAGCGCCAGCAGACAAAGTTGATTCGGGCCAGCTGCGGAGATCTTCAGAGATTGAGGGTGAGCTGATGGCTATCTCTTTCTACTTATAGATTTTGGCTAGTCTTTTGTATTCGAGACAAGTTTGTACTTTTGGTCCACTTTTGAAACTTGTACTACTGGTGTAGCTTTGTACCTTCATCCACCAAGTCATGAGATTGGATCTCTTGTTGATCTATATATTCTTGTTCTTCTCTTTTCCATTGTGTTTCTTGTTATTGGTTTAAATTTCTTGTTGTTTGTTGTTTTTACCCAACATTCATGTTACTTCTCATTTTGGGATATGGGTTGGCTTACCTACTGGTGGATTATAGTAGGTGCCATCATTACTAGAGTTTTCAGGTTGTGACAGGTTGGTTTTCTATTAGCTAAGCTATTAAAGAGTCTAGAAGGCTCTTCAAACGTAAATTCGGGTGAGTAGAACTCTTGATATCAAATTTGGCATGAAAGAGTTTGTTTGGGACGTCTAGGTTTGAAGGTGTGTTGTGAAATGGGGACTTTTGGGAGGATTTTTGAGATTCTGTCCATGGTGGGAGCAATTAATTACAGCTATAGCGGGAGATCCCACTACAGCGCGGCCGCTATAGCGGGATTGGGCCACTATAGCAGGGTTAGTCGCTGTAAATGCATAAAATATCCCAAAATCACCCATTATTGTCCAAAAATGTTTTGGGGATGTGCAAAGCGAACCTAGGGCAGTTTTCATCTATTTTCCTGCATAGTCCTCGGTAAAGGTAAGTAAATTACTCCCCTAGTTCAGTAAATTGATTCTTAAGTCTTAAAATCTGTAGTGGCAATCTTATGGGAGGGTTTATTTGATATAATGGTGGAAAAAACCCTTGTTTGGGTGGGAAAATGGTGAAATTTACCTGGGGTTTCGAATTAGGATATATTCTTGGTATTTTTAGGTCATTTGGGTCAGACTTTATGTTATATTGAATTGTTTTAAACCAAGAACAAGTTAGGCATCATAGCAAGGGGAAGGCACGGGTTCAATAGAGCTTTCAAGGCTTGATCCGAGATAGTGATGGTTGTTCGTTTCCAAGCTATGTGATGTGTGCATGTTAACTGTTTCTATAGTAAAACTAGTATAATACATGTTGGATGGAAAACATAAGGGTTCAATGTGAAATTATAACTTGTTGGAAATTCTCATAAGGTGTTCTTTACTTGTATTTACAAGTATGCTTGTATTTCATTGTAATTGTGTTTGTGTGACTATCAGTTTGCTCGGGTACAACGCCTAGTATAGAATATCTCTTTGTTGGCTCAGGTACCATAACTAGTACAAATTATCAGTTGGCTTGGGTACCACACCTGGTACGGGATATCTTTTGGTTGGCTTGGGTACAACGCCTAATACAGGATACTATTGATTGACTCGGGTACCACACCTGGTACATGTTTGACTATTCTCTTGTATGTTGGTTCCTTGGGTGAACCGTGCTTATTGTAATGTTGTTGATCAAGTGGGACATGTTTCATGTAAATATTAAGTCAGGATTGGTAACTGCGAGTCTTGTAGTATTGATGACTTAGCTGATCTATGTATTGTCATGTCTTTACAATGTTCTAGTTGTATGTTTACATTTGTATCTTTGGAGCTAGCCGATGATCCTACCGATACACTATCACGACCTAAAGTATCCCCTAGACGTGACATGGTGTACAAGACCTCGAGAGGCCCCATACAAGCCACTTAGCATACATCATGCAAGATAATAGTAGTTAAGAGTTTAAAAGACAATTATATATCATCAAGAGTTGACAAAAGTAGCAAAACTCTAACATAGTCTAAAAGTCATCTAATACATCAATAGAATGAAAGTGGGACGTAACACATAAAAGTTCTAAAGTAAAATGACATAGAACAAGAAATGTGGCATTGTCCTCAAAGTATGAGGACTCACCAAATCTTCAAATCTCTAATGCAACGAACTAGCCACGAATGGATGGAGAAGAGTCAAAAATCATGCTTAAAAGGAGATATACATAAGATACAATGACCAAGCTAAATCATAAAGTAACATGATGGAAAACATGGGTTAAAACCATGGTCAACGCAAATAAATCATCTTTGACCAAACATACTTGAAATACCCCTTTTGGAAGTAACCTTAGTTCATTATGTGGGAAGTTAGCCTTAACCAACATAGACCATATGAGCTATAACATGGAAGCCGGTGTCAACCCCACATCGAAAAGAGGTGTCCTTACTTGCCAAGGTAAGAACCATAACTTCTAGCTTAAGTAGATCCACTAGCTAATGTCTATCTAAGACAATCGTCCTATGGTGTCACATAGTTTATGGGACATGGGTGATCGCCTCTTTTCCACTCGGTGCTAAGCATAAATCCCACGGAATAGTCATAATTCATAATTCATCTTATCATTAGTAGACATGGGTAATCGCCTTTTGTCTCATTATTCATAGACGGCACATCAAATAGCCAATTCAAGTTAAAGTTCATTAGAATAGCTCCTTAATTCTTGATTCAGAGTTTAGTTTAGAAAACATTTCAACCCTATGAATCCTTTACGTGAGAAAATCCTTTCACATTCATGTTTTGAGTAATATGTGGGAAATCCTTCCACAATACAACAACAACAACATTGATGCTTCACACTCAAACCAACCTTAAATTATTTATCGCAATTTCATAAAAAAACATGCATATTTTCATAATTTCACCTGTCATAGTTCAAAACCCCATCAGAAGATCAAAGCATAGGAATCATAGATCATGCATGGGTTCATGGTAATTCAACGTCAAATCATGAAATTAACTCAATTCATGCATAAAAGACTTAAATCAATCAATTAGATCATAATTTGAAAGAACCCATAAGATAGAAGAAAACCCTAATTTCTATTAGAGAATTCTAAGTTGTAAAATTGGGGAATTTAGGAACCCTATGGAGGAAAGGACTCAATAGGTGAAATCAATCATACATTGATGTCAAAAGCCTACAATCAATGGTGAATTAGGAGACTTGACTTGAAACCCTAGATCTTCTTCTTCTTCTTCTTCAAGCTTTAGAGAGAGAAATATTTGAGGGAAAGATTTGGACGGATTTGGGGGAATTTAAAGAGTGATTAGAAAAGGTTAGATTTTAGGTTTAGAAGACTTATATAAGGTTTGGAATTAGGAACAAACCGACTTAGATTAGGTATAAGTCAATTAGGGAAAAGACCAAAACGACCTTAAAAAATAACAACCAGATTCAGACCTACAGTTTGGACCTACGGTCCGTAGGTCTAACTACGAAATGGCCTGGTCAACTGTAGAAAGATTCAGATACTGATTAAATTTTTCCTTCCAACGACGGTTGCCATGTACGGTTCGTTGGTCCACTTACGGACCGTAAATACAAGACGTAGATCCCAACTTTAAGAGTGACCTATAAAACCTATCTACAGTTAGTAGAAGCAATGATAGACCGTCCTGTTGAGTCGTAGAAAGGATCCTGTAACTTGATTTTTTTAAAATTATTTTCCCCACTACCTACAGATTCCATCTGCGGCCCATAGGAGCTCCTACGGTCCGTAGGTGGGGATCCGTAGACACAGACACAAGTTTAGAAAGTCTGAAATTTTTCCTTCCTTTCTAATTCGAGGTTTTACAATATCTCCCACTTGGGAACATTTGTCCTCGAATGGAACTCAAGACATCATACGGAGGACAAGAAATAAATCTACCAGCCCAACATAAATGCAATCATATAAATGCACATATCCGAGGAGGAAACATCAACTCCAAGCTAAAGCATGTTCAAATCATCATCTCATAAGGCCTATATGCAACTCATACTCCAATGCACAAAAACATGAAGAAATCAATCGAGTTAACTCATTTTCTCAAAAATTAAGCTTTTCATGAACATGCATAAGTGAGGAATCATTGGAATATCTAAGACACATCAGACCAAAAGACTGAACCATGAGGAACTAAATACCTCAATCTAGAATAGGGACGAAGGGAAAGAGATGAGGATAACGGGACATCATACCATCCTCAGCCTCCCAAGTAGCACCCTCAACTAACTGATTCCTCCAAAGAAATTTTACGGAAGCAACTTCTTTATTTCTCAACTTCCGAACTTGCTGGTCCAAAATCTCAACCGAAACCTCTTCATAAGAAAGACTCTCCTTTACACCAAGACTCTCCAATGGCGCAATAGATGCCGGATCACCAATACATTTCTTCAATAAGGAAACGTGGAAAATCGAATGAATCGATGCTAAGTCATTAGGCAAATTGAGTTCATAAGCAACTTTACCAATATGCCTCAAAATCTGATATGGGCCCACATAACGGGGACTAAGCTTTCCTTTCTTTCCAAACCTCATTAGACCCTTCATGGGTGATATTTTCAAGTAAACCCAATCATTAACATCAAATTCTAAGTCTCTCCTTCTAACATCGGCATAGGACTTTTGTCGACTTTATGTCATTTTCAACCTTTCTCTAATAAGCCAAACTTTCTCCATAGCCTCATGTACCAATTCAGGACCTATCAAAGTGACTTCGCCAACTTCAAACCAACCTATATGAGATCTACACCTCCTACCATAAAGAACTTCAAATGGAGCCATACCAATACTCGAATGATAGTTATTATTATAAGCAAATTCAATCAAAGGCAAATGATCATCCCAATTACCCTTAAAGTCAATCACATAAGCTCTCAACATATCTTCCAAAGTTTGGATAGTATGCTCCGCTTGCCCATCGGTTTGAGGATAAAAAGTCATGCTAAGCTTAACACGGGTACCAAGGCCCTTTTGGAAAGATTTCCAAAATTGAGAAGTGAATTGAGTACCACGATCGGATATAATAGATAGGGCCACTCCATGCAACCTAACCATCTCCCTTAGGTACAACTTGGCATAGTCTTCCGCCGAATAAGAAACCTTGATGGGAACGAAATGAGCCGATTTCGTCATATGATCCATAATAACCCAAATCGAGTCATGTTGTTGCCGAGTGCGAGGTAAACCCACAATAAAGTCCATATTCAAATCTTCCCACTTCCAAGTAGGAATGCTAATGTCTTGAGATAAACCTCCCGGCTTTTGATGCTCAACTTTTACTTGTTGAAAAATTAGGACACTTAGCCACAAATTCCGCAATGTCCTTCTTTATCCCATTCAACAAATAGACCTCCCGCAAGTCATGGTACATCTTGGCGGCTCCCCGGGTGAATAGAAAATTAGGAACTATGGGCTTCTGATAAAATCTGCTCTCTCAAATTATCAACGTTCGAAACACACAAACGTCCTTGATATCTGAGTACACCACCTCCCCCTTGGGAGAAAGCCTCAACGGACTTTTTAAGCACTACTTCCTTCAACTCCATCAAGATTGCATCCAGTCCTTGCTTTGCTTTCACATCCGACACAAAGGACGATTCTGAACCATTATGAACAACAACGCCACCTTCATTGGAATCAATCAACCAAACACCTGATCGGGCCAATCTATGAACATATTGAACCAACTCCTTCTTATTATCCTCAAAATGAGCAACACTACCCATGGATAACTGACTAAGGGCATCCGCCGCCACATTCACCTTGCCGGGGTGATAGAGGTCGCTCATATCATAGTCCTTTAGAAACTCAAGCCACCTCCTTTGGTGAAGATTCAGATCCTTTTGCTTGAACATATATTGCAAACTCTTATGGTCGGTAAAGACATCAACCTGAACACCATACAATTAATGGCTCCAAATCTTTAGAAAAAACACAACTGCTGCTAGTTCTAAGTCGTGAGTAGGATAGTTCTTTTCATGAATCTTAAGTTGCCTTGAAGCATAAGCAATGGCTTTTCCATTCTGCATAAGAACACATCCCAACCCAATTCTTGAGGCATCATAATAAACCACAAATCCATCGGACCCTTGCGGTAGAGTTAACACCAAGGCGAAGGTAAGCCTATCTTTCAATTCTTGGAAACTCTTCTCACATGCTTCAGACCATACAAACTTAACTTTCTTTTGGGTCAATACCCTCAATGGAGAGGCAATCAAAGATAACCCATCAACAAACCTTCTACAGTAACCAGCCAAACCCAAGAAACTTTGAATATCTGAAGGGGATAGAGGTCTAGGACAACTCTTAACCACATCCGTCTTTTTCGGATCTACCTCAATACCCTTACCGGAAACAATGTGACCAAGGAAAGCCACAGACCTCAACCAAAACTCGCATTTACAAAACTTTGCAAAGAGTTGTTAGTCTTTGAGAACTTGCAACACAATCCTCAAGTGAGTGGTATGCTCATCCTCACTCCTTGAGTAAATCAAAATATCGTCGATGAACACAATCACAAATATATCTAGGTATTGCCTAAATACCCTATTCATCAAATTCATAAATGCGGCTGGAGCATTTGTCAAACCAAATGACATTACTAAGAATTTGTAATGGCCATATCTAGTCCGGAAAGCTTTCTTCGGAATGTTATCTTCCTTCACCCTCAATTGGTGATAGCCCGACCGAAGGTCAATCTTGGATAAGTAGCTCGCTCCTTGAAATTGATCAAACAAATCATCTATCCTTGGGAGATGATACTTATTCTTAATAGTAATCTTATTCAATTGACGACAGTCAATACACATACGAAGTGGACCATCTTTCTTTCTAACAAACAACATTGGAGCACCCCATGCAGAGATACTTGGTTGGATGAAGCCCTTATCCAACAAATCTTTTAATTGCTCCTTCAACTCCTTATGTTCTACCGGAGCCATTCGGTAAGGAGGAATAGATATAGGTTGCGTATCTGGGAGAAGGTCAATATCGAAGTCTATTTCCCTTTAGGGAGGAACACCGGGTAAATCATCGGGAAACACTTTTGGAAACTCATTAACAACGAGGATCGACTCAAAGATAGGGGTTTCGAAATCCATATCCCTTATCCGAACAAGATGGTATATGCAACCCTTAGAAATCATCTTTCTAGCTTTAATACAAGAAACAAACTTACTCTTACGCATAGAATTTTCCCCTTTCCACTCTAGAACGGGTTCGTTAGGAAATTGGAACTTGACCATTCGGGTTCAACAATCAATAGAAGCATAACATGAATGCAACCAATCCATCCCAAGAATAACACAAAAATCTAACATATCAAGCTCTACAAGATCAACATGAGTGACTCCATGGGATAAGGAGACGGGACAATCTCTATAGACTCTTTAGCCACAATAGATTCACCAATAGGAGTAGAGACAGAAAAAGGATCTAACAACACATCCAGAAGAATATCAAACCGCATAGCCACATATGACGTCACAAAAGACAAGGTAGCACCGGAATCAAGCAAAGCATAAATATCAAGATTAAAGACTTTTAACATACCGGTAACCACATCGGGAGAACCCTCTTTGTCATGACGAATTTGAAGCGCATAATATTGGTTTTGCTTTTGACTCCCACTAGAACCCGATTGAGGATAAGGTTGGCCCCGTCGATGGTTGCCACCTTCATTCTTAGCAACAGAGGGACAATCTCTAATCTTATGATCCGTCTTGCCACAACTAAAGCATGCATTGGAACTGGCTAAACATTTACCCTTATGCTTTCTCCCACATTTAGCACAAGTAGACAAGGAAGATCCACCACCATTCCCTCCTTGAGGTTTAGGGTTAGACACCCTTTCCTTGTTTAACTTAGGAGCTGGAGCATTAGAGGATCCTTGACTAGAAAACCTTTGTCGAAACTTAGGACGACCATACCCATCGGACCTTGAGCATGAAAAGTCACCATCACCGGTCTTAGACCTCTTTGCCTCCCTAGATTTTTCCTTAAGTTTCTCCTCTTCTATTTGTTGAGAATAAACCATTAGGTGAGAAATGTTCATATCATTGATAAGCATAGCAGTACGGCATTCTTTGACCACCATTTCGGACACCCCCGAAACAAACTTACTCATCCTTGCCCTAGGATCGGCAATCATAGTAGGAGCATACCTAGACAATTGTGTGAATTTCAAAGCATACTCCTTTACACTCATGTTTCCTTGATGAAGGTTAATGAACTCTAGCACCGTGCCTCCCTCATCTCAAGGGGAAAGAACCTATCAAGGAAAGCAACCTTAAACTTCTCCTAATCAAGAGGACCCGTATCAACTGCCCTCTCTTCTTTCCATTGGTTGAACCAAACTTGAGCAACGCCCTTAAGTTGATAAGCGGCCAATTTCGCCTTTTCCACCGGCGTCACACCCATGATCATTAGCACCTTGTATACCTCATCAATGAACTCTTGAGGATCTTCCTCGACCTTGGAACCATGAAACTCTGGAGGATTCATCCTAGTGAAGTCCCTCACTCTAGTTCCACCGTAGCCACATTTGGTTTCATGGGAACCACAATCTCCCTATTGGCTTGAGCCGTTATGGCTTGGGCCAACACTTAAAAAGCAGCCCTAAACTCCATATTAGTTACTTGCTCAGCCAAAGACTTGAGGAGCTTCTTGAGGAACATTTTCTCTAGCATTCCTCCTAGCATATGCCCTTCGAGTGACCATATCCTAAAAAGCATCGGATAGAGATTAGGAGAGAGAGACATATAGAGTTAGACTCTATCGCATGACTTTAGAGTGATGAAAGAAGTGGAGTTTCCTAAACATCTTATAGCATCTCATTCATAAGTGTGGCGCGCTTCACACCCATGGACAAGATTCTACTCGACATGGCTTATGAGACATCCTAGGACCTTTCTAAAACCTTGTGCTCTGAATACCAAGTTTGTCACGACCTAAAGTACCCCCTAGACGTGACATAGTGTACAAGACCCCGAGAGGCCCTAAACAAGCCACTTAGCATATATCATACAAGATAATAGTAGTTAAGAGTTTAAAAGACAATTGTATATCATCAAGAGTTGACAAAAGTAGCGAAAGTCTAACATAGTCTCAATGTCATCTAATACATAAATAGAATGAAAGTGGGACGTAATCCATACAAGTTCTAAAGTAAAATGACATAGAACTATAAATGTGGCATTGTCCTCGAAGTATGAGGACTCACCAAATCTTCAAATCTCTAATGCAACGAACTAGCCAAGAATGGATGGAGAAGAGCCGGATCCTACATTATGAGACAATGTAGGCAAGAGTATGTGTTAGTACATAGGATGTACCAAGTATGATACTATGCATAGTAGTCAAAAATCATGCTTAAAAGAAGATATACATAAGATACAATAACCAAGCTAAATCCTAAAGTAACATGATGGAAAACATGAGTTAAAACCATGGTCAATGCAAATAAATCACCTTAGACCAAACATACTTGAAATACCCCTTTTGGAAGTAACCTTAGTTCATTATGTGGGAAATTAGCCTTAACCGACATAGACCATGTGAGCTATAACATGGAATTCGGTTTCTACCCCACACCGAAAAGAGGTGTCCTTACTTATCAAGGTGAGAACCATAACTTTTAGCTTAAGTGGATCCACTAGCTAATGTCTATCTAAGACAATCATCCTAACGTGGCAGCACATAGTTTATGGGACATGGATGATCGCCTCTTGTCCACTTGGTGCTAAGCATAAATCCCACGGAATAGTCATAATTCATAATTCATCTTATCATTAGTAGACATGGGTAATCACCTCTTGTCTCATTATTCATTGATGGCACATCAAATAGCCAATCCAAGTTAAAGTTCATTAGAATAGCTCCTTAATTCTTGATTTAAAGTTTAGTTGAGAAAACCTTTTAATCCTATGAATCCTTAATGTGAGAAAATCCTTTCACATTCATGTTTTGAGTAATATGTGGGAAAACCTTCCACAATACAACAACAACAACAACATTGATTCTTCACTGTCAAATTTATCTCAATTTCATAAAGAACATGCATATTTTCATAATTTCACCTTTCATAGTTCAAAACCCCATCATAAGATCAAAGCATAGGAATCATAGATCATGCATGGGTTCATGGTAATTCAACTTCAAATCATGCAATTAACTCAATTCATGCATAAAAAGACTTAAATCAATCAATTAGATCATAATTTGAAAGAACCCATAAGATAGAAGAAAACCCTAATTTCAATTAGAGAATTCTAACTTGTAAAATTAGGAAATTTAGGAACCCTATGGATGAAAGGACTCCATAGGTGAAAGCCATCATACCTTGATTTCAAAAGCCCACAATCAATGGTGAATTAGGAGATTTGACTTGAAACCCTAGATCTTCTTTTTCTTCTTCAAGCTTTACAGAGAGAAATACTTGGAGGGATTTGGGGGAATTTGAAGAGTGATTAGAAAAGGGTGGATTTTAGGTTTAGAAGACTTATATAGGGTTTAGAATTAGGACCAAACTGACTTAGATTAGGTATAAGTCAATTAGGAAACAGACCAAAAAGCCCTTAAAAATAATTGTCGGATTTGGACCTACAATCTATAGGTCCAACTACGGACCATCCTGGTCAACTTTAGAAAGATTCAGAGACTGATTAAATTTGAACTTCCAACGACGGTTGTAATGTATGGTTCGTTGGTCCACTTACGGACCGTACATACAAATCGTAGATCCCAACTTTCACCCTCAAAATTCACTAAGTTTGGGAGTGACCTACGAAATCTATCTATGGTCTGTAGAAGCAATGACGGACCGTCCTATTGAGTCGTAGAAAGGATCCTGAAACTTGATTTTAAAAAAATTATTTTTCCCACTACCTACGAATGCCATCTACGACCAGTAGGAGCTCCTACGGTTCGTAAGTGGGGATCCGTAGATACAGACACCAGTTTAGAAAGTCTGAAATTTTTTCTTCTTTTCGAATCTGAGGTATTACATATACTATGATTTTGTGTACTGATACTGCACATGCTCTTTCTATATTGAGTGCAGAGCATATTCAGGTGGCTGCTTCGCGACCTCAACTATGATTCCCACGTTATCTGAATTCAAGGGTGAGCTACTTCTTCCAGGCTGCCGAAAATTCATCTTTATTTCTTAATCCATCTGTTCGGACTTAGACTCTTTAGTTCTTCAGTTTTGAGGTTGCACCCCCGTATTCTAGACTATGTAGAGTTTTGATATATGACTTTCAAATTCTAGGGGAAATATTTCTGCAAGTGTTTTCTGACAATGGTTTTAATTATGAAACTTATTGTCTTTTGCTTAAAACTGTTACTTTAGTTGTTGGATTAGTTACGGATTGGTTGGTAGTTGATTCTCCCACCGAATTTTTAGTGTGGGTTTCACTCACAGTGGATCGGTGTCGTGAGAATTATTATGGCAGCGCACTGTGCAGGTGTGACCATTGGAGCCTTGGGTTCTTCTACAACAATTCTCAATTTTGGCAATATCACTTCTCCATACACCTTTAATAAAATTATAAGGTAAAATATTCTTCTTTTTTCGATTTATCCAAGCTTTAATGAATAAAATTATTCAATACTTATGATGATGGTAAGAGATAACAAATATCAGAAAAATAATCTATCCTTTCCTTTTTTTTTCAAGTGTAAAGTTCTAACAGTTATGTCTACATCTAAGTGACCCAAAGGAAAGCATCCCCTCCTCCCTTCCAAAACACAGGAAAAATTTACTACACATCGTGCTTACATCAATATAATAAAAAATGTATCTTTATATAAATGGTTGAATTTGGTAGTGAATACAAAGGACAATTTATATAAGATACTTGAAATTAGAGTTACAATCCGCCGCACATATTTCATATACTAGTATACGTAGCCGCGCGTTGCGCGGTCAGTTGATAATGTAATTGTAAATATTGATTTATTGACAATTTTAAAACTCAACCTATTATAAAATGATATTATAAAGTTTATATTAGAGAATGTTAGCATTTAGCACCTTGACATGTTATAATAGACCCCTTATGAAAATAAATCAATATATATGCTTAGTTCATTGTCTAAATTTAATAATAATAATTTTTAGCATTATTTTATTTATTTATTTTTTAAATTATTCAAAATCATAAATACTCTCACACAATTCATATTATCTTCTTGTTAGAATAATAAAGATATAAGAAAATTTAACAGTTAGATTAAATAAAATGTAATTAAAAAAAGTCCTACCACTATGATAATGCCAATCATAAAACTAAGAAGTTTTAATCATTTGAATGTCAAATTATAGACATGGGATTCAAATTTTTAAATTTTATCTTTTAATTTTTTAAAATCACATATCAATTATATGATATTTAAAAATAATCATATAATTATATAATATTTTAGTACTATATAATTCTTATAGTTGAATGATATTTTTATAAGTTTATTTTCAAATAATAATTTCATCAATCTATGATCAACAGAAACAACAATAATGATTCCTCATGTTTCTTTTTCTAACACAATCCAATCGCTTTCTCTATTAAACATATCATAAATTTTTATTTTAAACATATATTTAAAATTTATAGAAATTCTTAATTCATAAATCTTAGCAGATTGAAAAGGATTTTTTCCTTTAAATGTGGCTAAAAGAGTTGAAATTGTGAAATACTTATTATTTGTTTAGTATATTTTGTTTTTCAAATTTCATATACTTGTCTTACATGCACACACACCTTATTAGATCTTCTTACAGTTATCTAATATGTTTGTCACACATTTTTTGACATTGCAAAGCAACAAAAATAATAATATTTTATTGATTAAAATAAAGTAAACTTTAAGCAATTGATTAAAAGTTGTAAGGAGAATTAGAATTTCTACTTTTTTTTAAACTCTTTCTTCAAAATATATTAATCAAATAAAATATATTAACTAATTTTGATAACAATATTTATGCATGCATTTATGATAACTCATCTAAAAAAATTTAATGGATTTTTTGAATTTCTTAGATCATATGTAAATTGATTTATTTTAAGTCTTTTAAAGTAAGAATAGGTTTTAACCATTTTTGTAATAGTACAATGAAAAATGACTTCTCAACACTTATTTTTTAGTCTAAAAGATAATAATAAGTCAAAAATTATAAATTAAAATTTCTAACTTATCATTTTTGACTTATAATCCAAAACTAAAGTTATAAGCTCATTCAAATAAGTTTTGACTCCTCTATCTATCAGTAAATTTTTTTGTTAGTAATTTTTTTATATATATACAAAGTTGAAAACAATTAACAATAATTTAAAATCTAAATAGATGTATAAAAATAAATTTTAAAATGTGATTTTATCTCTTAGGCATATTTTGTGGAAATACAGTTTCAAAAATATAGAATCTAAAACATTCAAGCATGTGTGTAACTTCCTTCTGAAATTGAAACTGTTATTAGATTTTGAATTATAATAGATTTTCTATTTACTTATTTCTTGATTATTTGAAATTTAATTTTATTCTATAAATATTAGAATTGTAAGGTAGTGGGGATATTGAGGCGGTGGGTGGGGGGGTGGTGGGTTGAGGGTTTAGGCAAGGGACGCGCGTAGTCTTTTTTCCTCTCTTTATTTTCTTTTTTTTCTTTTTCTTCTTTTAATCTTTTTATTTTTTTAAAAAAAATTAATATAATGAAAAAATGTATGTTTTAATTTAATAATAAATATTGTTAATTTCATTTTATAGGTGTATTTTCACATGCACTATTACTACATTTGTAAAATTATATCCTTTATAACATTCTTCATTAACATCCTTCTTCTTATTATCGATTGCATTTTTAAAAAAAAATTAAAATTACTGATTATTTGTTTTGAAGTAAATACAATTTTTAAAAATAATTAAATAGATTTCAATAATAAAAATAAGTATTCTGATTAGGATAAAAATAAGAGTCCAAAAAACATTAAAAAATTAGCCACATATACAATCAACTAATTATTTTAAAAATAAAAAGAATAAAAAACAGTTATTTCTAATTCTAAAAAAGAAAATGTTTAATTTTTTTTAAAATTTATTTTAATTTAAATTGAAAATAATTAACTAATACAAATTTAAATATTGTATTGCTAACATGTGTCACTTTATTCCTCTCCTATTATATATAGATAAATAAATATTGTTAATTTCATTTTGTACGTGCATTTTACATGCACTATTACTACATTTGTAAAATTATATCCTTGATCACAATCTTCATTAACATCCTTCCTCTTATTATCGATTGCATTATTGTAAAAAAAAATTAAAATTACTGATTATTTGTTTTGAAATAAATACAATTTTTAAAAATAATTAAATGTTCAAAAAAACATAAAAATTAGCCACATATACAATGGGTTAATTATTTTTAAAATAAAAAGAATAAAAACAGTTATTTCTAATTCTAAAAAAGAACACGCTTAATTTTTTTTTATCATTTTAAAATTTAAATTGAAAATAACTAACTAATACAAATTTAAATTATTTAAAAAATTAAATTTGTGATGCTAACATGTGGCACTTTATTCCTCTCCAATTATATATTGCTAGGTTTTTTTTCTCCTTTTGTTACAAAATTATCTTTTTTGTGGTACCAAAGATTTGTACTTTTGGGCGTACCAAAGTACTTTTAATTTTTTTAAGACTAAAAAGTATCTTTTCAAAGAAACTAACTCAATATGCAAATTTTAGTTTAACAAAAATGTAAATTTTAGTTTTAAAAAATGAAAAAAATCCTTACTTCTTAATATCAACTAATTATATATTCGCTTCTTAATTTAACATAACCAAAATAATTAATATGATTTAATGTAAATATAAAGTGAGATAATTTCTTATCATCAAATAATTAGTATGATTTAATATAAATATTATCATTTGATATTTTCTCCTCTTTTTGTTAAATGAATATCTTCTTCTTTTTTTGTTATCAAGTAATTATATTAGGAATTGTTAGACTTTTAAGTCACATATGTTTCAATTGTAGCTACTCTATCATCTTTTTAATTTTATTTATTAAGTTAATTTGCATATTCCAAAATAATGAATACAATTTTTTAAAAGCTACTCTCTCTCTCTATCTCTCATGACATAACATAAAATAATTTTTTATGTAGACAGTATTCCAAAGATAGTGAATGATGAAATAAAAAAACTCTTCTCCTTTCAAGCTTATTTTTATTTCTTGGACGGATGAAATATATAAAATTCCTTTATATATTTCGGCTCTTCATCGTTCTTGTCTATTTCTCAAATATTTATTTTGTATTTGGAAGATATTTATATGCAATATATCTATACATACTTCAGATTCCTTAGTTTGATCTATGACAAAAGATAAATATAATATTAGTTATAAATAACTATTAAAATTAAATAACGATATATAAATAATCTATAATAATAATAATAACAACAACAACAACAACAACAATAATAATAATAATAATAATAAAGTTAAATCAATCATGAAATTATATATACCTTGCAGATAATTAATAATTAATAATTAATTAATAGATATTTTAAAAGTTAAAAAATGGTGATTAATTGTGGCACTGACACATAGGCCCTATCACCTCTCCTATTATATATATATAGATTATACGTCAAAAATATCATAGATATGTGTATTTTGTTGTTTCTTGAGCAGGCACTTATAGTACATTCTGTGTTGTTTCTAAATATATAAATTATTCTTCAAAAACCCTAAAGATTATTAAAAAAATTATAGAAAATTTCTAATGACTCATCTGTCTTAATTTAAAGGTTGTTGCAACAATATACAACATTTAAATTGTAGCATTGCTCCGTTTAAATTAAAACTCAGAGTTTTTTAATTCGCTGCCTATCAGAGTGCCTTTCTGAAAAATGAAGATGCAAACAACAATTTGAGAAATTTATTGTGCACATCAAAAGAAAATCATTTGAGAAAAAGAAAGTTAAAAGAATATGTATAGCATTTAAAATCATAATCACCAAAATTTATTTTGTACCAAGAATTTTGGGATAAACGTGCAAATTCTCATAGACTAGACAAAATAGTCATTTAACTATTTCTCTCATATTTATTTAAAAATAAATATTTAATTATTATGCTAATATTTAGGACTTCAAAATCAATTAAATTAAGAGTTTTTTTCTTCTTCTTCTTTTAGGAATCTGTATCCTATTTTTAAACTTTCCATGTAAAATAACTCCACGAATAGAGATTTTAGTACAAATAACTTATTAAAAAAAGGTAAAAGTGAAATTACGAAGAAAACATAAATTAAATGGAACATAAGGATTTCACATTGGAATACCTATAAATATTGGAAGTATCCAATTCCAAGACCATTTCTAACTAAACTACGTATGGAATGCAGAAATTATGGAGCATCAAAGATTAATGCCAAAAGAAATTGCATTGTTTTATATTTTTAAATTTGGTATTTTTCTTTTTAAAAAATAAATTAATTAATTAATGTGTTCACGTATTCAATTAAAATATGTGGAAGGGCAAGTGCTTAATTAAATTTATGGAAATTTATTTTCATTATTTAAACAAATCTTCTTTCTTTTATCGTTTTATATAAATTGATGCAATGTACACGTACAAAGCACATACACTAAACTAGTATATATAGATAGATCAATTTGGCCTTATATGGTTTATATATGAAAATTATAACTCTAGAAATCCAAATTTCAAGGCATCAAATTGTTCATCACTTAAAGCTTTATACAAAAAGAGGCAAGTATTTTTTGTTGGTGAAATTACAGATTACAAATTACAATTAAAAATAGAATGAAGAAAATAAAAATCTCTTCAGGTGAGGCATGGATATCTCGCTCTCTTTAAAGAGATTCAAGCCCACTGCAACAAAACTTTTCACCGGTCCAGCAGTAATCCTCTTGACTTGTCCTCTCCAGGATACAGCAGCTCAATCACAAAGTGTAACTCAACAAACTCTGGACAAGAGTTGAGTCCAAAGCTCCACAAAAAGAACACCTCACTTGAACTAATAAGAACTCTCTTTTTACTAATTTTTATGCACTCTATATTTTTTTGTACCCTAAACAAAGGAAGACCATCATTATTTATAGGTGAGGAAATCTTTCTAGCAATGAATTGGAAGATAATGAAAAAGTAAATAGAGAAGATAAATAGCCTACCGCTTACATAAGTTACAGGGTAAAGTAATGGTAGAGTAAAGAGTGAAATAATGTGAGGGCAACAAATGCCACCAACGTGTAAATGCAATTACTGCACAACCCAATGGACAAAAACTGCTGCACAATTCAATGTCCAAAGTAATGCACCAAAAATGAGATACACCCACTAACTGCCAAGGAATGAAGCAGTAATGTGATCCATGTGATCCCAAAACATTTTATAATATTAAAATACTACTAAAAACTAAAAAATTGTCACTCATTTTAACATTAAATAAGAGAGTTTATCAGCTGAAGGAAGACTATTATGCATAATGAAGTTGTGCTCTGCATTGAACCTCCACTTAGTGAAACAGTAATTTTTACTTCAAAATCGTAGTGGTTTCAGACTTAAACTATGACTGCATAAGGGAAATAAAATATCATTGCTCACACACAATAATCAAGGTATTGATATGAGATTTACTAGCTAGCACATTATGGCGCTGTGCTATCCCGGTTTCATGAGTGTTTTTTAGAATAAGCCCAATTCTCATAGGATGCAGCTTTCTTCCACACTCACATAGGTGAAATCTATCGAGAGTGCTCCTATAAGTTTAACACTCCACCCATACGGGCTACAAATTTTCATTAAGAGTTTTGTAAACTCAACCTTCACAAATCACTAAGGAGTCGTTTGGTACAAAGATTAATAATGCAGGGATTAGTAACATAGGGATTAGTAATGCAGGAATTAGTAGTGCAAGGATTAGTAATGCAGGGTTTATTTTTATTAAGTGTCTTGTTCATTGTTTCCCACCTCATCTTGTGTTTATATTAAAACTCTGTAAAAAGCTTATTTCCAATTATACCCTTAAATTATTATGTAATTGGGTCAAGGCGGATAATTGCCGAACAATATTATTTTTTATGGCCTTCTAACTAGCTATGAGAAGAACAATTTTGTTGTCATGTTTGCTATTTTTTTACTTGAATTATTTGAGGATAAATAATTATCATCTTAATAAATTGATCACTCACAAAATGTCAATTTTCAATTTTAAAAAAGATAAGCTATCTACTTTTAAAATTGAAAAGACGGTAACCAATAATAAAATTAAATAAATCATCTACATTTACACATAAAAATTACAAATTGTAGTTTTAATATGTATGCAATTTTATAAATTGTTCAAAATACAAATAATTAGAAAACCACACACACACACACACATATATATATATATATAAACAAATAATACATTCAACTAAAATCACAAACGTCATGTTGTGATATATTTGCCTTTTTAATTAGTAAATGTTAAACAACTCACATTTCAAAAATTGTACTGATTTGTATTGGATTTATTTAGTAGCGAACAACTATCTCTAAATAATTTGTAAGCTAATTTATTTAAATAAATTTACTAGTACAAATATAAAACATAGAATCAAGAAATAAACAAAATAATTAAAATGATTTGAGGGATATTTTTGTCTTTACATAGACTTATCCTATGGTATATATCCTATGTATTACTAATACCTACAAATGAAAGGTATTAGTAATGCATCCTATAATACCATGTAGGATGTATAACTAATCCATTGATTAGTTATACATAGGCTCAAAATCCTACCAAACATAGTATTAAATAATACCATACATAATACATGGACTATTTCTCTTAATACTCCCTACCAAACGACTCCTAAAGGAAACAATGCACTCACATCATAGGGAGGGAATAGAAAATAGTGCATTCTTTACAAAAGTTATCATATGATTCATTTTTCCCATTAAACTTGGTTATAGGATCTGTAGTCCCCAGGTTGGGTTTCCTCATCTATGACTCATGAATTATAAGGCTTCAATCCCGTCCCTCTCGATGTGCTTTAGACCTTTTCTCTTGTTAAGGCCTTGGTAAGAGGATCTACAAGATTATCACAAGATTTGACATAATCAATATTAATGGTACCACTTATCAAATACGATCTCAGATTACTGTGTTTCCTCCTTATAGGTCTGGATTAACCGTTGTAATAACGGTTTTAAACTCTACCAACTATAGCGGTTCTATCACATTAAATTAAAATAGGAGGAATTAATTTTTCAAAATAAGGTATTTGAAATAATAAATCTCTCAACCAATTTGTTTCCTAACTAGTTGAAGCTAAAGCAATTAGTTCAGCCTCCATGGTAGAGTTAGCAGTAATAGTTTACTTTTTTATTTTTCAACAAATAGCACCACCATCCAAAGTAAAAATGTAACCAGTGGTAGAATAGGAATCACCTGACTAGTGATGTCTTAGACCCGCGAGCCTTGTAGCCTTATTATGTTTCTGACGTCGCTTCGGACGGACTAGGTCCTTATAGACTGGAATAACAGACTTGAGTTTGGTAGTATGAGCCTTAGCTTAGGCATTTGTGCAGCTTGTTAGACCTTCTGTCTTCTCTCTCGATCTTTGCATCTCTAATGCATTACCAAAGGTTGTGTGCTTTCTCGAGGTTGGGGTATTTCAAGCTAGGAGCCTTTTATAATTTTTTGGGAATGGATGTCGATTCATGGTGGCTTGAAGCCTACTTGAGATCCTCTACAGAGTTGACACACCTTCGGGTCACTCTTGCTAGTTGGGCGGCTTTTGCCCCTAAGAATGGACTAGCTGGCTGGGGGGCCTTGATATCTGAGATCCTTTACAGAGTCGACACGTCCCCGGGTCACTCTTACTAGATGAGTAGCTTACACCCTGGGAGTGGACCGTCTAGCTGGGCGGCCTGGATTGGTTGTCACTCTTGGTTGCTGGGCTGGGAGTTGACTGGTTTCTTGATTTGTAGTTACTTGGGCTGGGAGCCCAGCTGATGTTCTTGGATCGAATTTGGGTTATTCTTCTTTCTTGTAGTCTTAGCGATTTTGTGTATCTATCGGGCTTATGAGGGTCTTTTCAAATTTTTATTTAAACTTGCACACGAGTGTACCTTCTAGGCTTATGGGATCCAATTAGGTTTAGTTTAGTTGTACTTAGATTTACTTCCGGTATGCTCGTGTGCTTCCTTTCTTTTCTTAATTTGACCTTTGTTTGTGTCTAGATTCTCTCTTCTCAGATTGCTTTTACCTTTCTTGCTCAGTCGATCTATGATGCGTATTGAGTATTTTTATTTGGTACTTATGCTACACTCTGCATCTTTTTTCGTGATGCAGGTCCTAGTACCGACTACCAGCGGTGATCGTTCGTACCATCATTTGCAGCTTGTGGATATTGGAGACGAGGGTGAGCACTTGGCATCTTGGACCATCTTGTCTCCTTCTGTACTTATGTTAGCTAGTCTTTTGCCTTTGAGACAGCTTATTGTGGTCCACTTTTGGGACTTGTATTTATTCTTATTCGACAGCTCTATACTCGAGACTTCCAAGTTCTGGGAGGGTTTCAATTATATATAGTTTTGGGTTGTTCCTATTTCTGTCTTTTCTTGTTGTTAGTATTACTTTATGTTTATTCCTGCCCTTGTACCCATTACTTATCGTTCTGGGTTACATGTTGGATTACCTACTGATGGGTTATAGTAGGTGTCATCATGGCTCTAGGAATCAAATCGTGACAAAAGCACAAGTTTTTGTCTTAATTAAATATTTCATAACTCTTGTTATAGCACGTCAATGTTCAATACCTGGCTTGCTTGTGAACCTACTAACTACTCCTACTACATATGCAATATTAGGCCTAGTGCAATCAGTCACATATCTCAAACTTCCAATGAAGCTAGCATATTCCTTTTGATTTATCGCATCATTTTTACTTTGAACAGGAAACAAGTGAACAATTTAATCAAAAGGAGTTACAACATGCTTGGAATTTAGAAAGTTATATTTTTTTAAAATTTGCTCAACATAATGTGACTAGTCAAGGAAAATTCCACCACATGTTCTAGTAATTTTTATTTCAAAAATAAAATTTACCTCACCAAGATCTTTCATGTCAAAATGGCTTCTAAGAAAAGTTTTTGTTTCATCAATAACATTCATGTTAGAACCAAAGATCAACATATAGGCAAATAATAACATGTGAATTATTCCAAGACTTATGATATATGCGCTTATCACACTCATTTGTTTCAAAATCATTTTCAATCATGCAGGAATCAAACTTTTCATGTCATTGCTTTGATGCTTGTTTCAAGCCATATAGGAATTTAGTAAGTTTACACACTTTGCTTTCTTGATCTGCTTCAACAAAACACTCAGGTTGATCTATATAAATTTCTGCATTTAGGTTTCCATTTAAAAAAATAATTTTTACATCCATTTGATAAATATGCAAATAAAAAATTACAGTCATCGCAATTAAAAGTCTAATGGATGTAATTCTAGTTACTGGAGAAGATGTATAAAAAAAATTCCAGGTCTTTTGGTTGCTTAAAACCTTTAGAACTTAGTCTAGCCTTATATTTATCAATAAATTCATTTAGTTTCAACTTTTTTCGTAACACCCATTTTCAATCAATTGTTTTACAACCCGATGGTAAATCAACTAACTTCCAAGTTTTGTTAAAAATTAGTGATTTCATGTCATCATTTACAGTCTCTTTCTAAAAAATAGAATCATGTGAAGATAAAGCTTCTTGTAAAGTGAGAGGGTCATCTCAAACATTAGAAATATAAAACTCAGGATCAAAATCTTTTTCTATTCTAGCTCTTTTACTTCTTCTTAACTCAAAATCATCAATTTCTTTAATTTTCAAAGTAGAAGTAGAAGAACTAGATAGTGACAAAATATTTTGTTCAATCCTTTGACCCCCACTATTTTTAGAATCAAAAGAAAATTTATTTTCATGAAAAATAGCATCACCTGATTCTATTATAATATTATCTTCAAGATTAAAAAATATATAGGTTATACTATTTGAAGCATAACCAAGAAAAGCACAAGTAGTAACGTTCTTACCCAACTTTGTGATTTTAGGATTCATTAACCTCACAAAGGCTAGACAACCCCAAACTCTTAGATATCCCAAACTTGGCTTGTAACCTATCTACAACTCAACAGGTGTCAATTTAGACTTTTTATGATGCACATGATTCAACACATAACAAGCTGTCAAAATAGCTTCACACATAAATTTAAAGGTGCATTTGACTCAATAAGCATGGCATTAGTGAATTCAATCAAAGTTTCTTTCCGCCACACCATTAGATGCAGGATAATAAGGAGGAGTAGTTTAATGAATAATTCTCAATGTTCTAATAACAGAATTAAACTCTTTGACTCATGTTCACTGCCTCTATAACTTCCAATTATTTTTATTTTTCTTCCAAACTGATTTTCAATCTCATGGAGATAAATTTTAAAATTTTCAAAAGCATCACTTTTCTTTTTCATTAAGTAAAAATATGTAAACTTTAAAAAAATCATCAATGAAAGTGATAAAATATATATTTTCATCACGAGTTAAACTTTTTCTAAGTTCACAAATATCAGTGTGAACTAATTCTAATAAATCGATTTTTCTTTCAACTTGAAAATGAGGTTTTTTAGTGATTTTGGCTTTACTACAAACCTCAAACTTTAAAAATTATTTTTATAAGTGGGATTAATCCTATACTACTCATGATTCCAAAATAACAATCATTAATATGACACAAACGAGCATGCCAAAAATTAGTACAAGAGAGCAGGTAAACAAAAGTAGAAACTTTATTCATTTCAACATTCAACTTGAACATCCCATCACTATCATATCCCTTTACCATAAAAATACCCTTTTTCATAATTACATATTGATCAAATTCAATAATCTATTTTAAGCCTGCTTTATAAAGAAGAAAACTAGACATCAAATTATTTCTCATGGAAGGAGTAAATTACATCTTTCAAGGTTAATACCCTTCTAGAGGTAATACACAATTCGACATCTCCCATTTCAAGCATTTGAGTAGTGTGAGAATCACCAAAAATAATAATTTTGAACTCCTCAAAAGGAGTATATTTTTTAAACCAATCTTTATCATAACAGACATGACGGTTTGCACCAGAATCAGCCCACCATCCATCAATATTCTCAGCCATGTTTATGTCTGTAATCACTGCCACAAAAGGCTATTCAGTAATATTTGCCTACGGTGTAGGACCACATTTTCAAAATCTACAAAATCGAGCAATATGTCCACTCTTACCACAGACAAAGCACAATCACTTATCTTGAACTTGTTGATTTTATGCTTTCCACCATTATTTTTCTTGAATTTTTTCTTCTTAGGCTTCATAGAAGTATTTTTATGAGATTCAGGAGTAACATTATTTGAAGTAATTAAACTTACCTTCGTTGTAATGTTACTCTCTTCTAAATACAAAAGAGCATCTTGGCCCCTTGCCTCCTTTTCTATGCGGATTCACATTATCAATGTCTCAAGAGAGGTTTTCTTTAATTTGTGGCGCATAAGTTTTTGAAATTCCTTCCAAGAAAGTGAAAATTTATCTATTATGCCACAAATAATAAAGTTATCTCCAATTTTGATCTCCACGAACCGGAGCTATCCAACGATCATTAAAAGTCTTGAGGTTGATCAACCACTTTTGTTGTCCACCATTTGGAAACGAAAAATCTACGAACTGCATATTTTTCGCTCCAGCTTCTTCGGTATCATACTTACCCTGCAATGTGTTTCAAATTTTCTTTGTAGTAAAGTAAGTTCTATCATAATAATCATAAAAGTTATCAGTTATACAATAAGAGTATAATATAGACACTTATAATAGTCTAAAACAAAAGCACGCGCAGAAAAAAGAATGAAATTGCAGTTGAACAGGAAATGGAACAAAGAAGAACTTTATTTTCTTGAACTAAAAATTCTCTATTTTTATAGCGGGTACGTAGAGTTATATATAAAGTAAGCATTAACTTCTAACTCCTACAATAACTCTAACAAATAAGACTCCTAGCCTAATAAGCAACTAACCTGATCATCATTCCTAAAATATAGAAACTGTTATTTGACTCAGTAAACTGCAGAAGTAAAATAATAAAAGAAAACTAAAAAATGCACTAATTTTTAACACTCCCCCTTAGTGCATGCTTACGATCAACAACTCCAAGAACTGCCCTGAAATATTCAAACTTAGGCTTTATCAAGGCCTTGGTAAATATGTCTGCGACTTGCTCATTTGTAGAAATTCCTTTCAGAACAACTCCTTGCTCCAGCACTTTCTCTCGAATGTAGTGATGATGAACATCTATGTGCTTTGTCCGACCATGAAAAATTGGATTCAATGCAAGCTTGATAGCACTTTCATTATCACATCTAATTTGAACAACATAATCAACTTTGCACAACATCTCTCCTATTAATCTCTTTAACCACATACATTCTTGCACAACCATAGTTACGGCTACGTACTCAGCTTCAGTGCAAGATAATGTTACCACTAGTTGCTTCTTGCAGCACCAAGAAACCATCGCTGAACCAGTACTGAAACAATATCCTGAAGTTGAATGTCTACCATTTGTATCTCCCGCCCAATCTACTTCAGTAAATCCATTTAACATGAATTTCTCATGTCTTATGTACATAAAACCATAATCTAGTGAGCCCTTCACATAACGAAGAATTTTCCTTGCTGCATCTAGATGTGAGCTTCTTGGACACTGCATGAACTGAGAAACAATTTCAACAGAATAAGCGATCTCCAGTCTTGTGATAGTTAAATAAATTAAAATACCAACAAGTTGCTGAAATTCTTTGGCATCTTTTAATGGCTTTCCTTCAACTTTCATCAGCTTGAGATGTGGTTCCATTGGAGTTGCTTTTTCTTTCGATTCCCCCATACCAAAGTGCTGAAACAGTTTTCTCGCATATGTCTATTGAGAAACAAGATATCCTTGATCTGTTTTTTCAATTTCCAAACCAAGAAAACAACTCACTTCCCCCAAATTCTTCATCTCAAATCGAATCCAAAGATCATTTTTAACATAGAAATCGCAGCTTTATTATTTCCAGTAATGATCATGTCATTCACATATAACAAGACCATCAGGTGCACATTTGATTCTAATTTAATAAATAGACTAGAATCTGCATCGAAAACATTAAAGCCACAAAATATAAAGTATTGGGCAACTTTACCATACCAAGCACATGGTACTTGTTTAAGACCATACAACGCTTTCTTTAGTCGGCAAACATGGTGAGGATACTGCATAGAGACATATGCTTTTGGCTGCTCCATAAACACTTCACGATCCAATTCTCCATAAAGAAAAGTGTTCTTCATGTCAAGCTTCCAGAACTTCCAGTTCATAGATGCTCCAAGAGAAAAAATGATTCTTACAGTTATCATTTTTGCAACTGGACTGAATGTTTCCTCATAATCAAGTCCATAACTTTGAGAAAAACCACGTGCAACAAGAAGAGCTTTGTATTTGTCGACAACCCCTTTTTTCAAACGATAAACCCATTTGCAAGTGATCAACTCACAATTCTTTGGCTTCGACACCAACTCCCACATCTGATTTTTGTTCAAAGCATCAATTTCTTCTTGCATAGTGGCATTCCACTCGAGATGACCTTTAGCTTCTTCATAGCTTACTTGTTCATCCATTACTCCTGTAAAGAAGCAAGAAGTAATTGAGCAGATGTTCAATTGTACCTCATAATATTTGAAGTAACTTGGTTGTCTTTCTCCCATGTTGACCTCTTTTCAGTTTGTCATCCAACATCATTTGAATTTGAGCTTCCATCATTATTTGGTTCCTGCAAGTTGCTCTTTGGAAGCTGCTCAAAATTCTCTTGATCACCATCAAGAATGGTTTCTTGATTGCTAGTTTTCTGGGCAGAATGGTCTGATGATATTTCATCAAATACAACATCTCTGGAAGTGACTAATTTCTTGGTTTCAGGATCCATACACCTCCACCCTTTCCTATATTAATCATAGCCAAGAAACACACACTTTTTAACTTTCGGATCAAGTTTGGTTCGGCTAGATTTTGGAATATGAACATAACAAGTTGAACCAAATACCCGAAAATAATTTACCTTTGGCTTTTCATGATATAGAATTTCGAAAGGGGATCTTTCTTTACCTAGCCATGGAGGCAAATGATTTATCACATGACATGCGCATGGAATAGCTTCAGCCCAAAGCTCTCGAGGGAGATTCTTATCGTGCAACCAGGAAAGGCTTGTAGAAACAAGGTGAGCTATTTTCCTTTCAGAAACACCATTTTGTTGGGGTGTATTTGGACATGTCATTTGCCTCAAAATACCATTCTTATCGCAGTATTTAAAGAATGCATTAGACATATATTCTCCTCCAATGTCACTATGCAGGCATTTAGCTTTTACCCCAAAATCCTTCTCCACGGCAGTTTTAAATTCAGCAAATTTTGGCAAAGCTTCACTCTTCTCTTTTAAGAACTTCACCCATGTATATCTTAAGAAGTCATCTACAAGTACCATGACATACCGAAAATCACTACAACTTGTTGTTTTTGTCAGTCATATCAAGTCTTTATGAACCACCTCAAACATAGTAGATCTACGATTTGTTGATCTTTGAAATGGAAGATGATGTGATTTTACAAATTAACAACCTTGATACACTATATCTTCATGAATATTTTGTAGAGATGGTAGACCATCCACCAATTTCTTCGAACAGATTTGCCGCAACAATTGGTATCCCAAGTGCCCCAGTCAAGCATGCCAAATTGCTACGCTATCCGTTAGACTTATCTTCTTTACATAGGTTTTCCCTACTGCCATGACAAACAACAAACCTTTATTTTCACCCGTAAGAACAATATCAGCAGATATGTTCTTCACGTTGTCCAAAATCTTCACATCATTTGGACCAAACAGAAGATATTTTCCAGAATCAGTGATTTGAGAAACTGAAACTAAGTTTTTCTTCAAGCCTGGAGCATGAAATACATCTTTCAACTTGACAACCCCTGTATCTCCAACATCAATCTTCAAGACTCTTTCATTAGCTACTAGATATGTTGAGTTATCCGCTGTAACAACAACTCGTTCTCTTGTGTGTTGACACAACTCTGAAAGAAGAGTATCATTTCCGATTACATGATGTGAGCAACCAGAATCACAGATCCATTCTTGTTTGTAGCTATCATTATTGTAGAGAGCTTGAACTAGTACGACATCATCGTTCCTCTTTTCATTAACCTCAACAGTGAAACATTGCTCCCATTTGAGTTTCTCATTTCCATTATTTTCACTTGCAACATTTGCTTTTGAGAGCTTCAATCTACAATATTTCTTAATGTGTCCAATTTTACCGCATCTATAGCACTTCCTATTATCAAAGTTGTCACCAGTAGCTTTTTTGCCTTTTGATTCTTTTTCATTGTTCCTGCTTCCAGATGATGTGTTTTTATTTTTATTCTTATCCCTTGAAAAAAGAACAGCATCTGGTTCAAGGCTTTTTGCCATTTGCTTTGCCAATGTCTCTTGGTTTGAAAGCAAATTTTCAAATTCTTCAACTGAAGGTTGCTTTGTCCAGCCCTGGATGGATGTGACGAACGGATTATACTCCTTCTTCAATCCTCGAATAAGAAATCTTCACAATCTTGCTTCACCAATCTTCTCATTGGGATCTAATTCTGAAATTTCAGCACAAATAGCTTTAATTCATAAGAAATATTCAGAAATAGACATGCCTCCTTGTGTTAGCATTGCCAATTCATTTTCTAGCAGTTGCAGCCTAGTGGTGTTCTTTTTAGTAAACAATCGCTCAAGTATCTCCCAGACTTCTTTTGGTGAACTAACATCACGTACGTGATCGATGAGCTCTTTTCCAATTGAAGTTCTCAAAGCTAAAAGTGCTTTACCACATTTGATGTTCCATTTTCTCCGCGGTTCTGAATTTTCTGGAGTATTTGCTGGAATTTCTGCTTCAGCACCAGCAATAAGATCCCACAGGTTTTGACCTTGAAGGTAAGCCTCCATACACATTTTTCAGTACTTGTAGTTTGTCCCTACAAGCTTCTCGACTACAAACTGTGCATATGAATTGTTTCCCCCATTTGCTGACTCCATACTGCAAAACTTTTCTCTGCAACTTTCAATCTCCTCCAATAAGACTTAACAAACTTGATAGACAAGAAGAAGGAAAAAACTTTCAAGCTAATAATCTGGCTCTGGTACCATAAAACAAAAGCATGCGTAGAGAAAAGAATGAAATTGCAATTGAACATGAAATGGAACAGAGAAGAACTTTATTTGCTTGAACTGAAAATTCTCTATTTTTACAGCAGATACGTAGAGTTATATATAAAGTAAGCATTAACTTCTAACTCCTACAATAACTCTAACAAATAAGACTCCTAGCCTAATAAACAACTAACCTGATCATCATTCCTAAAATATAGGAAGTGTTATTTCACTCAGTAAACTGCCGAAGTAAAACAATAAAAGAAAACTCTAAAATGCACTAATTTTTAACATAATCACCATCGTACTTTTCCACTTTCTCTAGATGAGAAATAAGTTCAACATCATTCACGGAGGTGTTGTCAACTTTATTAGGATTCTTCTTAGTTAATACATAGGAAACATTGAGAAGACTTAAGTAGAAAAGTAATTTACCCTTCCATTTCTTGAAATGGTTACTATTGAACCGAAATGGCTTGTTAAGATCTCCCATATTGATATCCGCGATTTTTTCAATTGTAGCCATTATGAATCTCCTTAAAATAGTTAGTGAAAATTACAAATTACAAATTACAATTGAAAAATAGAATGAAGAAAATAAAAATCTCAAGCTGAGGCGCGGATATCTCGCTCTCTTTAAGGAGATTCAACCCCACTGTAGCAAAACTTTTCATCGGTCCATTAGTAATCCCCTTGACTTGTCCCATCCAGGATACAATAGCCAAATCATAAGTGTAACTCAACAACCTCTAGACAAGAGTTGAGTCCAAAGTTCAACAAAATCAACACCTCCCTTCTACTAATAAGAACTCTCTTTTTACTAATTTTTATGCACTCTATATTATTTTGTACCCTAAACTAAGGAAGACCATCACTATTTATAGGTGAGGAAATCTTCCTAGCAATGAATAGGAACATAATGGATAAGTAAATAGAAAAGATAAATAACCTAGAGATTACATAAGTTACCAGATATAATGGTAGAGTAAAGAATGAAATAATGTGAGATGTGAGGGCAACAAATGCCACCAACATGCAAATGCAATTGCTGCACAACCCAAGGGACAAAAACTACTGTACAATTCAATGTGCAAAGTAATGCATCAAAAATGAGATACACCCACTAACTGCAAAGGAATGAAGCAGTAATGTGATCTCTGTGATCCCGAAAACATTTTATATTATTAAAATGCTACTAAAAACCAACACTTCTCATTTGTTCTACTAATTTTAAACATCAATATTGATTACTAGTTTTTAGTTTTTGTGAGAATTTTGACCCTTTGTATTGATATTTCTATTTTGTTTGTGACATAGTTGTATTAGTATAATTTGCTTTGCATTATAGCTTCTTTAGTTATTATTGTTTTAGTACTCGCATATCTAGAAAGTAGCAATATCCTTCTTCTTTTTTGTGTTGCATTTTTTCTTCGAGGGTGCTAATTTTCTTTTCAATTGGGTGTTTTAAGGTAATTTTTTATTAAATAAAAATAGTTTAAACTTTTTCTAATGATGAATAGCGTAACACAACTTTTTTTAATAGAATTAACCTTGTTTAGACATAGTTTTAGTTAGTTTAGTAGTAAAGTGATGTTGGGTCGTGCTTTTTGTCCCTTTGATAATTTATGGCTTGTTGGATGTTAATACTATTTGATTTGGGAATGTGAATTATTATTTATGAAAAAGAAAATATCTAAAGTTGATGACTTTTTTATTTCATTTTTTTTGTTTTTTTGTCCACTAAATACTTTTTTTCAATTAGAAATAACTTTTTGAGTTTATTATTTATTTTAATTGGGTCATGGATACATATTCCACTTGAATTTGTATGTGCCGTGTGTGGTGAGATGTTTGTGAGTTTTTTTTTTTTGCATTGTTTGTGGTCTATAACCTGTTTAGAGTGTGTTTCAAGGTGAAATCCTTGACAACATTTTGTTTGAAAAATCATATTAGTCCTTGTTTGGACGGTTTTTATGCATTAATTTGCTTTCTCTAGCATATTTTTCCTATTCAGCCCCTCTTTTGAGCTTTTTTACATTTCCTTCACAACTATGTTACCAGATTTAACTTTTTTCTCTTCATTCATGTCACGATTCGAAATCACAAGTCGTGATGACATCTATGTTCCAAATTGATAGGTAAGTCAACTCAATAATTTTACCAATTGAAATTAATATAATAAAGTGAAAAGTAAACAACAAGCAGAAGATCCCAAACACTAGTCTTTTAACATGGAATGCGGAAAAATATAATTTACCACCCAAGATTTGGTATAATAAGTACAAGAGCTTCTACAATATGTTACAAATCCAAAACTAAAATGCCAAGTCTAAATTTAAGAAATACCCTGTCCAAATACTAAGATGACAGAATAAATTAAGAGATAAATGAAGGTGTGGGCCGCAGAATAGCCAAGCATCTCACCACAACTTCAAGATGATCCAAACTAAGACTCAAAAAGCTCCATGAGGTGCGCTCGTACTTGGAATCTAATCCATAAAAGAGTGCAACAAGTGTAGTATGAGTATGAAACCACGTATACCCAGTACGTATCATAGACCAACAACGAAGAAGTAGTCACAGGAATATATAAGAAAACATTCCTTAATTTTACAAGTCTACATTATACTTATTAGTCAAGTTTCACCAAATAGGGATAATCAAATATCATGTAATGTCCAAACAACAATGAAGCACAAAATCAAACAAGAATGAAGGATACGATAAGATACAATGCAATTCAACACCATGAAATGATATGCCTCAAATACTAAGTACTCTCTAAACCGTATATGCATGATACTTCTCAGAAATACAACGACAGTTCATAAACCATGGGGGACTCGCGAGGTCCATATACCGACATGGATGATCTCCACATGTTTGTGCGAACGATCTCAACGCACTATCATAAAATTAAACCATCCCCAAGACGGACAATGTCACGACGTGATTCCTTGAGTCATGATGACGCCTACTATAACCCACTAGTAGGAAGGCCAACCCGTATCCCGGAATCTACAAGTAATGGGATTGAGGGCAGAAACCAACTCAAACTACACAGAAGCATAAATAATCGAAACAAAGAAGAAAAGTGAAAGCAAACCAAACCATCTATATACAAATAAAAGATCTCTCCCAGAACTTGGAAGTCACATGTACAGAGCTACTACAAAATGAGTACAAGTTCCAAAGGTGGACCACAGAAACAAGACTGTCTCAAAAAAACAAAAGACGGGTCAATATATATATACATAAGGAGATGGGTAACCCCCAAACGCTGTGTGCTCACCCTTGCCTCCGAAAATGACTGTAGCAGGCTCGATATCAATGCTGGTAGCTGGTGCTCGAGCCTGCATCAAGAAAACAGGTGCAGAGTGTAGCATGAGTACCAAAACAACAGGTACACAGTAGGCATCATAGGCCGACTGAGCAAGAAAGGTAAAAACAATATGAAAGGATAGAATCTAAACCAGAATAAAGGTCAAAGCGGATAAGAAAGAAGCACACAAGCGCACCGAAAGTAAATCTAAGTACAACTAAACTAAACCTAGTTGGACCCCATAAGCCCAGAAGGTACACTTGTGCACAAGTTTAAATAAAACCTGAACGGACCCCCATAAGCCCAATAGGTACATAGAATAGCTAAGCCTACAAGACTGAATAGTAATCCACATCCGAAACAAAAAACCAGTCAACTCCCAACCGAGCTAGCAAGAATGACTATCAACTCAAAAGAAGATCTCCAATATCCAGGCCGCCCAACTAGCCAGCCACTCCCAAGGGCGTCAGCCGCCCAGTTACCAAGAGGGTCCGGGGGCGTATCAACTCCGAATAGGATCTCAAAGTATCTCAACTATGCAGGCTGCCCAGCCAGCAAACCACTCCTAGGGGCGTCATCCACCCAGCTAGCAAGAGCCCGGGGGCGTATCAACTCCGAAGAGGATCTCAAAGTATCTGAAATATCCAGGCCGCCAGCCACTCCCACGGGCGTGAGTCACCCAGCTAGCAAGAGGGCCCGAGGGCATATCAACTTCGAAGAGAATCTCAAAGTATCTCAAATATCCATGCCACCCAGCCAGCCAGCCACTCTAGGGGCGTCAGCCGCCCAGCTAACAAGAGGACCTGGGAGCGTATCCACTCCGAAGAGGATCTCAAATAGGCTCCAAGTCATCGTGGATCACTGTCCACTCCCGACAATATCACAAATGGCACCAAGCTAGAAGCACTCCAATCCCAAGAAAATACACCATCTCTGGTAATGTATTGGAGCCACAGAAATAAGGGGAGGAGACAGAAAAGGTGAACAAGAAGCGTAAAGGCCTAAGCTAAGGCTCATACTATCAGACCCAAGTCTGCTATTCCGGTCTACAAGGACCTAGTCCATCCGAAACGACGTCGGAGACATACCAAAGTCACAAGGTGCATGGGTCTAAGGCAACACTAGTCTTTCCTAGACTAAGGCCAAAACATGCTCCAAAAACAAACAAGCAATCTACCAAGTAAACCACATAGCATGCTATAACACACATACAACCCTCTTCCAGCATGGTACTACCCTCGAAACAGAGATAATCACCCTAAATCATGGTTTCTAAGAAGAAAAGAAGATACAACTAGGTACCCGCCCTAATTCACTCTAATCATCAAGAATTTACACATTAAAGCTCAATCTAATTAGAAAGGAAGCCGTAGCCTACTTGAAGGCCGACCGCGTGAACTCCAAATCACTCTATAGGAGCTTTTCCCTTCCGAACGGCCTCGAAATGCTGCCACGCTATCAACAATAGAATCACAGCCTCAGCACGGTCATTTAGATACTAAAATCACCAAAATCAGAGACGGACCAATTTTGGAGTCAAAAACAATAATGTGGGACCCACTCTGGAAATTCAAGAATTAACTCTGTAAAGTGGTCCAAAACCCTTCCCCAAACTTGTATTCCAAAATGGAACATAATTCAGGGCTCGAAACAGCCCAAACGAATAGCATGCAAAAATTCAAGAATTAACTTGAACAACCAACTGCAATGCAAATATACCTCAAACATAGACTTTTCAATACCCTCCAATCAGTCACCCACGAAGCCACAACAATTCCGAACACACCGGACTTTGAATCACCAGAATCTGACTTAAAAGAAGAGAGAAACTGCACATTGAAATAAGCTCCTCGAGCTGATCGCGTTTGGTTCTTAAATAAAGGACCAGACGGATCTGACCTTTGCGAATGCAGCTAAAGTAGCCCACTAGCGCGGAGGAAAAGTTCCCAGACCTCCGCGAACGTGGCGACCTACCCGCGAACATGGAGAAGAGAAACCCAGACCTCCACGAACGCAGAGACCTTCCGGCGAACGCGGAGAAGAGAAACCCAGATCTCTGTGAACGCGGACACCTTCCCACGAATGCAAAGAAGAAGTAAGCTGAGCTCTGCATTCACGCCTCCCTGGGCCTTGAACGCGGAGAAGAAATGGGTCTGCAACATCAGCTGCTACACCAGCTGAGTTTAGGTATTTGCCAACTCTCCGATGGGGTGCTCGGGATTCGTTCGGAACCCTGTGTGCGCAAACGAGATATGCTACCCTACAAAATTAGACATTCCAAACTCAATGGCACAATCAAAATTTCCATACGAGGTCATCTTGACAAAAAATGGGTCCCACACACCTACCACTCTAGCATTCAGATGGCCACGTCCGAGGCCTTATATGGTAGGGTTGTCGCTCTCTGGTTGGTTGTTTTGAGTCTACGGAGCCTAGGCTGCGTGGTACAGACTTGCTTCAGGAGGCCTTAGATCATGTGAGGGTGATTCAGGATCGGCTCAGGATGGCTCAGAGTAGACACCAAAGTAATGCGGATCGTAGGCGTCGACCATTGAGATTTGCCGTTGATGACAGAGTATTCCTCCGAGTATAGCCCATGAAAGGCATGATGAGATTTGGGAGGCGGGGCAAGCTTAGCCCTAGATATATCGGGCCTTTTGAGATTTTGAGGGATCTTTCATTTGTATATAGATGGTTTGTCTTGCTTTCACTTTTCTTCTTTGTTTCGGTTATTTATGCTTCAGTGTAGTTTGAGTTGGTTTCTGCCCTCAATCCCATTACTTGTAGGTTCCGAGATACGGGTTGGCTTGCCTACTGGTGGGATAGTAGGCGCCATCATGACTCAAGAAATCGGGTCATGACAGTGGGATTGAGGGCAGAAACCAACTAGAACTACAGGAAAGCATATATAACTGAAAAACAAAAGAAAAGCGGAAGCAAGCCAAACAATCTATATACAAATAAAAGATCCCTCATAGAACCTGGATGTAACATGCACAGAGCTACTACAAAATGAGTACAAGTCCCAAAAGTGGACCACAGAAACAAGACTGTCTCAAAAAGCAAAAGACAAGTCATTATATATACAGAAGGAGACGGGTAAACCCCGAACACTGTGTGATCACCCTCGCCTCCGAAGATGACTGCAGCAGGCTCGATATCAATGTTGGTAGCTTGTGCTCAGACCTGCAATACGAAAATAGATGCAGAGTGTAGCATGAGTACCAAAACAACAGGTACCCAGTAGGCATCAAAGGCCGACTACGCAAGAAAGGTAAAAACAATCTGAAAGGATAGAATCAAAACCAGAATAAAGGTCAAAGCGGATAAGAAAGAAGCGCACGAGTGCATCAAAAATAAATCTAAGTACAGCTAAACTAAACCTAACTAGACCCCCATAAGCCCAGAAGGTACACTCGTGCAAAAGTTTTAATAAAACCCGAACGAACTCCCATAAGCTCGACAGGTACACATAATAGCTAAGCCTACAAGACTGAAGAGTAATGCACGTCCGAAACGAAAAACTAGTCAACTCCTAGCCCAGCTAGCAAGAGTGACTATCAACTCAAAAGAAGATCTCCAATATCCAGGTCGCCCTGCCAGCCAGCCACTCCCAAGGGCGTCAGCTGCCCAGCTAGAAAGAGGGCTCGGGGGCGTATCAACTTTGAAGAGGATTTCAAAGTATCTCAACTATCCAGGCCGCCCAGCCAGCCAGCCAATCCCAAGGGCGTCAACCGCCCAGCTAGCAAGAGGGCCCGGGGGCGTATCAACTTCGAAGAGGATCTCAAATTATCTCAACTATCCAGGCCGCCCAGCCAGCAAACCACTCCTAGGGGCGTCAGCAGCCCAGCTAGCAAAACGGACCGGGAGCATATCAACTACGAATAGGATCTCAAAGTATCTCAAATATCCAGGTTGCCCAGCCAGCCATCCACTCCCAGGGGTGTCAGCCGCCCAGCTAACAAGAGGGCCTGGGAGCTCATTAACTCCGAAGAGGATCTCAAATATCCCAAATAAGCTCCAAGTCATCGTGGATAACCGTCCACTCCCAAAAATATCACAAACGACACCAAGCCAGAAGCACTTCAATCCCAAGAAAATACACCATCTCCGGTAACGCATTGGAGCCGCAGAAATAGGGGGAGGAGACAGAAAAGGTGACCATGCAGTGCAAAGGCCTAAGCTAAGGCTCATACTATCAGACCCAAGTCTGCTATTCTGGTCTACAAGGACCTAGTCCATCCGAAACGACGTCAGAGACATACCAAAGTCACAAGGTGCATGGGTCTAAGGCAACACTAGTTTATCCTAGACTAAGGCCAAAACATGCTCCAAAAACAAGTAATAAACCAAGTAAATCACATAGCATGCTACAACACACATACGGTCTTCCAGCATGGTACTACCCTCGAAATAGAGATAACCACCCAAAATCATGGTTTCTAAGAAGAAAAAAAGATACAACTAGGTGCTCGCCCCAATTCACTCTAATCATCAAGAATTTACACATTCAAGCTCAACTAATTAGAAAGAAAGTCGTAGCCTATCTGAAGGCCGACCGCACACGCTCCAATTTACTCTACCGGAGCTTTTCCCTTCTGAACGACCTCGAAATGCTGTCACGCTATCAACAATAGAATCACAGCCTCAGCACGGTCGTTTAGACACTAAAATTACCAAAATCGAAGACAGATCAATTTCGGAGTCCAAAAATGGGAATGTGGGACCCGCTCTTGAAATTCTGGAATTGACTCTGTGAAGAGGTCCAAAACTCTTCCCCGAACTTGTATTCGAAAACCGAACATAATTCAGGGCTCGGAACAACCCAAACGAATAGCATGCAAAAATTCAAGAAAAGCTCACAAGAATCAACTCAAACAGCCAACTGCAATGCAAATATACCTCAAATGGAGACTTTTCGACACTCTCCAATTAGTCACCCACGAAGCCACAACAATTTTGAACACACCGGACTTTGAATCACTAAAATTTGACTTAAAACGAGAGAGAAACTGCAAATTGAAATAAGCTCCTCGAGTTGATCGCGTCTTATTCTTAAATAAGGGACCAGACGGATCTGACCTTGAAGAACGCGGCTAAAGTAGCCTGTGAACAAGGAGGAAAAGTCCCAGACCTCCGCGAATGCAGTGACTTACTCGTGAACATGGCGAAGAGAAACCGAGACATTCGCAAACGTGGAGACCTTCCCGCGAATGCGGGGAAGAGAAATCCAGACCTCTGCGAACGCGGAGACCTTTGCGCGAACGCGGGGAAGAGAAACCCATATATTTGCAAATGAAGAGACCTTCGCGCGAACGTGGAGAAGAAGGAAGCAGAGCTCCGCGATCACGCCTTCCTGGCCCGCGAACGCGGAGAAGAAATGGATCTTCAATATCAGCTGTTGCACCAGTTGAGTTTTGGTAGTTGCCAACTCTCCGACGGGGTGCTCAGTATTCGTTCGGAACCCCGTGCGTGTAAATGAGATATGCTACCCCACCAAATTTGACGTTCTAGACTCAATGGTGCAGTCGAAATTTCCATACGAGGTCAGATTGATAAAAAGTGGGTCCCACACAGCTACTACACTAGCATTCAAATGGCCCCGTTTGAGGACTTTTATGGTAGGCGTTGTCGCTCTCTGGTTGGTTGGTTTGAGTCTACGGAGCCTAGGCCGCGTGGTACAGATTTGCTTCAGGAGGCCTTAGATCATGTGAGGATGATTCAGGATCGGCTCAGAGTAGAGACCAGAGTTATGCAGATCGTAGGCGTCGACCATTGAGATTTGCCGTCGGTGACAGAGTATTCCTCCGAGTATTGCCCATGAAGGGCGTGATGAGATTTGGGAGGCGAGGCAAGCTTAGCCCCAGATATATTTGGCCTTTTGAGATTTTGAGGAATTTTCTATTTGTATATAGATGGTTTGGCTTGCTTTCGCTTTTTTTTCTGTGTTTCAACTATATATGCTTTTGTGTAGTTTGAGTTGGTTTCTGCCCTCAATCCCATTACTTGTAGGTTCCGAGATACGGGTTGGCTTGCCTAATGGAGGGTTATAGTAGGTTCCATCATGACTCAAGGAATCGGGTTGTGATAGTGGGATTGAGGGCAAAAACAAACTCAAACTACATGGAAGCATAAAAAACCGAAACACAGAAGAAAAGCGAAAGCAAGCCAAACCTACTATATACAAATAAAAGATCCCTCCCAGAACCTGGAAGTCACATGCACAGAGCCACTACAAAATGAGTACAAGTCCCAAAAGTAGAACACAGAAACGAGACTGTCTCAAAAAGTAAAAGACAAGTCAATTTATATACAGAAGGAGACGGGTAACCCTTGAACATTGTGTGCTCACCCTCACTTCAAAAAATGGCCGCATCAAGCTCGATATCAACATTGGTAGCTGGTGGTCGGACCTGCATCACGAAAATAGATGGAGAATGTAGCATGAGTACCAAAAAAATAGGTACCCAGTAGGCATCACAGGCTAACTGAGCAAGAAAGGTAAAAACAATCTGAAAGGATAGAATCTAAACCAGAATAAAGGTTTAAACGGATAAAAAAGAAGCACACGAGCGTACCGAAATTAAGTCTAAGTACAGCTAAACTAAACCTAACTGGATCCCCATAAGCCCAGATGGTACACTCGTTCACAAGTTTAAATAAAACCCGAATGGACCCCCAAAAGCCCGACAGGTACAAAAAATAACTAAGCCTACAAGACCGAAGAGTAACCCACATCCGAAAAAAAATATCAGTCAACTCCCAGCCCAGCTAGCAAGAGTGACTATCAACTCAAAAGAATATCTCCAATATCCAGGCCGCCAAGCCAGCCAGCCACTCCAGGGGCATCAGTCGCCTAGCTAGCAAGAGGGCCCGGGGGCATATAAACTCCGAAGAAGATCTCAAAGTATCTCAACTATCCAGACTGCCCAACCAGCCAGCCACTCCCAGGGGCGTCAGCCACCCAGCTAGCAAGAGGGCCCGGGGGCGTATCAACTCCGATGGGGATCTCAAAGTATCTCAAATATCCAGGCCGCCCAGCTAGCCAGCCACTCCCAGGGGTGTCATCCGCCCAGCTAGCAAGAGGGCTCGGGGGCGTATCAACTCCGAAGAGGATCTCAAAGTATCTCAAATATCCAGGCCGCCCAGCTAGCTAGCCACTCCCAAGGGCATCAGCCGCCCAGCTAGCAAGAGGGCACGGGGTCGTATCAACTCTGAAGAGGATCTCAAATATCCCAAATAGGCTCCAAGTTATCGTGGATTGCCGTCCACTCCTGACAATATCACAAATGGCACCAAGCCAGAGGCACTCCAATCCCAAGAAAACACACCATCTCTGGTAATGCATCGGAGCCGCAAAAATAGGGGGAGGAGACAGAAAAGGTGAACAAGCAACGCAAAGGCCTAAGCTAAGGCTCATACTATCAGACTCAAGTCTGCTATTCCGGTCGACAAGGACCTAGTCCATCCGAAATGACGTCGGAGACCTATCAAAGTCACAAGGTGCATGGGTCTAAGGCAACACTGGTCTACCCTAGACTAAGTCCAAAACATGCTCCAAAAATAAGCAATCAACTAAGTAAATCACATAGCATGCTACCACACACATACAACCCTCTTCCATCATGGTATTACCCTTGAAACATAGATAATCACCCTAAATCATGGTTTTTAAGAAGAAAAGAATATACAAATAGGTACTCTCCCCAATTCACACTAATCATCAAGAATTTACACATTCAAGCTTAATCTAATTAGAAAGGAAGCCGTAGCCTACCTAAAGGCTGATCGCGCGCGCTCCTAATCACTTTACCGGAGCTTTTCCCTTTCGAACAGCCTCGGAATGCTGCCACGCTATCAACAATAGAATCACAGCCTCAGCACGATTGTTTAGACAATAAAATTACAAAAATCAGAGACGGACCAATTTTGGAGTAAAAAAAGGAATATGGCACACGCTCCAAAAATTCAAAATTGACTCTGTGAAGAGGTTCAAAACCCTTCCCCAAACTTGTATTCCAAAATGGAACACAATTCGGGGCTCGAAAAAGCCCAAACGAATAGCATGCAAACATTCAAGAAAAGCTCACAAGAATCAACTCGGACAGCCAACTGCAACGCAAATATACCTCAAACGGAAAATTTTCGACACCCTATGATAAGTCACCCACGAAGCCACAATAATTCTGCATACACCGGACTTCGAATCACCAATATTTGACTTAAAACGGGAGAGAAACTGCAAATTGAAATAAGCTCCTCAAGCTGATCGTGTCTGGTTCTTAAAGATAGGACCAAACGGATCTGACCTTCGTGAACGCGGCTATAGTAGCCCGCGAACACGGAGGAAAAGTTCCCAGACCTCCACGAATGTGGCGACCTACCCGCGAACACGTAGATGAGAAACCCAGACCTCCGCGAACACGGAGACCTTTCCGCGAATGCAGGGAAGAGAAACCCAGACCTCTGCGAACGTAAAGACCTTCCTGCAAATGCAGGGAAGAGAAACCTAGACCTCCGCGAATGCGGAGACCTTCCCACGAACACAGAGAAGAAGACGCTGAGCTCTGCGATCACGCCTCCCTGGCCCACAAACGCGGAGAAGAAATGGATCTGCAACATCAGCTACTACACCAGCTGAGATTTGGCATTTGCCAACTCTTTGACGGGGTGCACGAGATTCGTTCGGAGCCGCGTGCGAGAAAATGAGATATGCTATCCCACTAAATTCAACGTTTCTTACTCAATGACGCAGTAAAAATTTCCATACGAGGACATCTAGACAAAAAGTGAGTCTCACAAAGCTACCACTCTAGCATTCAGATGGCCCCATTCGAGGCCTTATATGGTAGGCGTTGTCGCTTTCCGATTGGTTGGTTTGAGTCTACGGAGCCTAAGCCACGTGGTACAGACTTGCTTCAGGAGGCCTTAGATCATGTGAGGGCGATTCAGGATTGGCTTAGGATGGCTCAGAGTAGACACCAGAGTTATGTAGATCGTAGGCATCACCTGTTGAGATTTGTCGTCGGTGACAGAGTATTCCTTCGAGTATCGCCTATGAAGGGCGTAATGAGATTTGGGAGACGGGACAAGCTTAGCCCCATATATATCAGGCCTTTTGATATTTTGAGGATCTTTCATTTGTATATAGATGGTTGGCTTGCTTCCCCTTTTCTTCTGTGTTTTTGTTATTCATGCTTCCGTGTAGTTTGAGTTGGTTTCTGCCCTCAATCCCATTACTTATAAGTTCCGGGATACGGATTGGCTTGCCTACTGGTGGATTATAATAGGCGCCATTATGACTCAAGGAATCGGGTCGTGACAGTGGGATTGAGGGCAGAAACCAACTCAAACTACACGGAAGCATAAATAACCGAAACACAGAAGAAAAGAGGAAGCAAGTCAAACCATCTATAGATTCCTCCTAGAACCTAGAAGTCACATGCACAGAGCTACAGGAAAATGAGTACAAGTCCCAAAAGTGGACCACATAAATAAGACTGTCTCAAAAAGCAAACGACAAGTCAATATATATATACAGATGGACACGGGTAACCCCCGAACGCTGCTTGCCTACGAAAATGACTACAACAGTCTCGATATCAACGCTGGTAGCTGGTTCTTGGACCTGCATCACAAAAACATATCCAGAGTGTAGCATGAGTACCAAAACAACAGGTACCTAGTAGGCATTAAAGGCCAACTGAGCAAGAAAGGTAAAAACAATCTGAAAGGATAAAATTTAAACCAGAATAAAGGATGTAGATTTGGAACTTTAGGATGGACTTCACCGCTTTTATTTTAAAGGGAAAGAGGAAGCCCCGGACGTCAGCTTCTTTGATGACGACCAAGAAGATATTTCCCAATAGCGGTCCTCCTTTTGTCAAAATTATAGACCAGGTATTTATTCCTCTCCTTCAAGTTCTACTGCACCCTTCGGTCAAGTAAACCAAGCTCACAGAAAAAAAGGAAATTTTTTACACCGATGTATCGTACTCTCTCGACCAGGTCATCATAAGAAAATACGGAAAAATCTTTCCAAAGTGAGAGAAGGAGGGAAGGCGCGCTACAACTAACATAACAGCCAGCTGAAAAACGTTAGCTAGCTAGGCTAGCACGCAATGGCTTTCTCTGATAGGGGCTTGCTTCTTTAAGCTCCGCCCAACCTATACAAAGTGCTGCTCGCTTTCTCTCAGCCACTAGTGGCTTATGTAGTGGTCGGCATTCCTACGTGCTCCTCCTTGCCCCCTACTTAAGAACCCAAAGGTCACCTTTGGATGTTGTCGTGACTCTTTGGTTACGAAGGTTACCGCGGTCTAGGTTTATGGATGGATTCAGTCAGCGAAAGTCCCTCCAACTCAATCAATATCAACAAGATGTCGTGACCGCTTAGGCTTGGTTTATTTTATCATAAAAGAAAGTTGGTTTTGTGGGTTCATTGATTAGTACACCTCTGGTGCTGGTAAGGCCGGGACCGTGGTCGTCCGTCTCCGGTTTGCCGGCCGATAAGATCCTAGTCGAGATCTTCTCCTTCTCCTATCCCGGTAGACGGGCGAGCATCTCCGAACCTTAAGAAGTGAGTTTGAAAGAGAAGGAGTACCGCTCAAGCTTCAACTCTACTCCTTTCCTCAGTTCTTCTTAGTACCCTTTCATGAATGGGAAGAGGAAGTGGGAAGACCTCCCTACCCAACCTTACCTAAGGTCGAGCAGTTTGCAACTCCGATCCCTTTTAGATAGAAGGGTGTTCTGACTCTATTGGATCAAGTCATAACCTAAGCCTTCTACTAGTAGACTACTATGGAGAGACTAAGCTCTATTTCAGAGATTGGACTCTCTTACTATGATTAGCTCCTACTAGTAAGAAGCTGTTCCCGAGCCAGGTTCCCTGGATCCACGTGTTCCTAGCCGGGCCTAAATGGATGAATGAAGAAGCGCGCCCGGGTAGACTTCAAGAGCTCTTGCTCTGCCTATCCTCCTACTTCTTATTCTGGGGGTCATAGAAAGATACGAACCGCCTACTCTTTAAAGGGACGGATAAGAAAGAAGCACACGAGCGCACCGAAAGTAAATCTAAGTACAACTAAACTAAACCTAACTGGACCCACATAAGCCCAGAAGGTACACTCGTGCACAAGTTTAAATAAAATCTGAACGGACCCCCATAAGCTCAACAAGTACATAGAATAGCTAAGCCTACAAAACTGAAGAGTAATCCACATCCGAAACGAAAAACCAATCAACTCCCAGCCCAGCTAGCAAGAGTGACTATCAACTCAAAAGAAGATCTCCAATATCCATGCAGTCCAGCCAGCCAGCCACTCCCAGGGGCGTCAGCCGCCCAGCTAGCAAGAGGGCTCGAGGGCGTATCAACTCTGAAGAGGATCTCAAACTATCTCCACTCTCCAGGCCACCCAGCCACCCAGCCACTCCCAAGGGCGTCAGCCGCCCAGCTAGCAAGAGGTTCCGAGGGCGTATCAACTCCGAAGAGGATCTCAAATTATCTCAACTATCCAGGCCGCCCAGCTAGCCAGCCACTCTCAGGGGAGTCAGTCGCCGAGCTAGCAGGAGGGCCCGGGGTCGTATCAACTTCGAAGAAGATCTCAAATATACCAAATAGACTCCAAGTCATCGTGGATCGCCGTCCACTCCCGACAATATCACAAACGGCACCAAGCTAGAAGCATTCTAATCCCAAAAAACACACCATCTCCGGTAACGCATCGGAGCCTTAGGTACCGAGCTAGCAAGAGGGCCCGAGAGTGGCTGGCTGGTTGGGCGGCCTGACTATTGGAGATCTTCTTTAGAGTTGATAGTCACTCTTGCTAGCTGGGCTGGGAGTTGACTGGTTTTTCATTTCGGATGCTGATTACTCTTCAGTCTTGTAGGCTTAGCTATTCTTTGTACCTGTCGAGCTTATGGGGGGCCGTTCGGGTTTTATTTAAACTTGTGCACGAGTGTACCTTCTGGCTTATAGGGATCCAGTTAGATTTAGTTTTGTTGTACTTAGATTTACTTTCGGTGTACTCCTATGCTTCTTTTATATCCGCTTTGACCTTTATTCTGGTTTAGATTGTATCCTTTCAGATTGTTTTTACCTTTCTTGCACAGTCGGCCTATGATGCCTACTGGGTACCTATTGTTTTGGTACTCATGCTAAACTCTGTATCTGTTTTCGTGATGCAGGTTTGAGCACCAGCTATCAGCGTTGATATCGAGCCTGTTGTAGTAATTTCCGGAGGCGAGGGTGAGCACACAGCGTTCGGGGGTTACCCATCTCTTTCTGTATATATATTGACTTGTGTTTTTCTTTTTGAGACAGTCTTGTTTCTGTGGTCCACCTTTTGGACTTGTACTCATTTTGTAGTAGCTCACTACATGTGACTTCCAGGTTCTGGGAGGGATCTTTTATTTGTATATAGATGGTTTGGCTTGCTTTCGCTTTTCTTCTGTGTTTCGATTATTTATGCTTCCGTCTAGTTTGAGTTGGTTTCTGCCCTCAATCCCATTACTTGTAGGTTTCGGGATATGGGTTGGTTTGCCTATTGGTGGGTTTTAGTAGGCGCCATCATGACTCAAGGAATCGGGTCGTGACAATTTGGTATCAGAGCCCCAGATTCACCGGTCTCACTTATACAGAGCTAACGTTTGGTAGAGTCATGCAGATCAGTGTGGAGACGTCTGTAAGTTAGCTTCGGGAGGCTACATGTGATATGAGGCCAAAAATATATATTCTTATCATTTTTGCTTCACATTTATTATTTGTATTTATCCGTTTTGAACATAAATTTAATGGATTGTGCTAAATAGTATATTTTATTTGTAGGATTAAATTGGTGTGAAGATGAATAAGAATGGAGCTAAAATGAATTTAAAATAGAAAATTCTAGAAGAAAAATCAAGCAGACAGCTTAATGGATTAAAGTTAATAAAATAATATATTTATATGTATGGCTAGTGAACAGAAATTACAAATTGCTGCAATACCCCTAACTGCTGCCATGTGGCAGCTATTGAGAAGCCAAATTATTGATGAGGCGGTGCAAATTTTCACGTATAGGCAAATCAAATTTAATTGGGTTTTGGTTTCCTAAAGTGTTTTGGATTCAATTATTTTATTTGGGGTTTTTATATCTATAAATAGGGCATAGAAAATTATTCTTTAGTCAAGAAGTCACCCAAGAAACAATATACAACATAGAATTTAGAACTTTATAGCTTAGGAATTTTGGAAGAATCGCGGTTGAGGCCGGAGAATTTTGATTTATTCTTTCTTCTCCTTTATTATTTATTTGTATTCGTGATTATTGAAAGATATTTTTAGCTATTGTTCTTAACTTTTTTATCATTAGCACAAGCATATTTATTTTAATAAATTTTGATTGCGTTTTTGGGATAATGAGTAGCTAAATTTCATAACTAGGGTTGTGGGAACTATGATGAATTATTATAATAAGTTAATGTAAAAAGTGATTCTTGATTGATTTTTATGCATGTATTATTAATCTCTTCGTTTTGATTGCTTTTTAACGGTGGCCAGAGTTAGAACTAGCCTCATTCCTACTTGCCGGACCAAGGAAGTAATGAATGAGCAAGAGATTAAACAACGGAGATTTAGCATTGATGAGTCCGCTATCTAATAGTCTGAACCACATACGCAGAGGGCTTATCTGGGTCAAAGGTAGGGGTTAGTAAAGCACACCCCCGTAGACGGACCAAGTTGCGTGGTGAAATTCCCTATTTGGAAGACCAATCACTTAGGGATACCTAACTTACCGACTTTGCATGCTAAAAATTGAAATAGATCACTAGTAAAATATTCTTGCTATGTTATGAAATCATGGGGAACACATTCCTAGTTATTTTTAATAATCTAAATACAAGTAAATACTTAGTTTCAAACTATTGTTATTTTTTTAATTATTATTTTTGTTTCAATTTAAATCCCCCCTTTTAAATAGCGACTACCTAGTTAAATATTTGCTACTGACAATATTCTTCTATATTCTCTATGGGTTCGATCCTGACTCATAGTTGGGTAAATATATTGCATACGACCATTTATATTTCTTTTCAAAAAGTATATTTGAACGTTATAAAAAAATGGCGCCGTTGCCGGGGAATGTGGTTTAGAAATTGTCTTTAGTATTTATTTTGACTTGTAGTCCTTTTTTTGATAACGTCCAAATATGCTTCTTGAAAATAAATATAATCGGTCGTATGCAATATATTTACCCAACTATGAGTCGGGGTCGATCCCACAGAGAATATGGAAGAATATTGTCAATAGCAAATATTGAACTAGGTAGTCGTTATTTAAAAGGGGGGATTTAAATTGAAACAATAATAATAATAATAATTATAATAATAATAATAATAATAAAAAAAAAAATAACAATAGCTTGGAACTAAGTATTTACTTGTATTTAGATTATTAAAAATAACTAGGAATGTGTTCCCCATGATTTCATAACATAGAAAGAATATTGTACTAGTTATCTATTTCAATTTTTAGCATGCAAAGTCGGTAAGTTAGGTATCCCTAAGTGATTGGTCCTCCAAATAGGGAATTTCACCACGCAACATGGTCCGTCTATGGGTGTATGCTTTACTAACCCTTACCTTTGACTCAGATTAGTCCTCTGCGTATGTGGTTCAGACTATTAGATAGCGGACTCATCAACGCTAAATCTCCGTTGTTTAATCTCTTTCTCATTCATTACTTTCTTGGTCCGGCAAGTAGAATGGGGCGAGTTCTAAAGTTGGCTACCGTTAAAAAGCAATCAAAACGAAGAGATTAACAATGCATGCATAAAAATCAATCAAGAATCACTTTTTACATTAGCTTACTATAATAATTCATCATGGTTCCAACAACCCTAGTTATGAAATTTAGCTACTCATTATCTCAAAAACGCAATCAAAATTTATTAAAATAAATATGCTTGTGCTAATGATAAAAAATTTAAGAACAATAGCTAAAAATATCTTTCAATAATCACGAATACAAATAAATAATAAAGGAAATGAAAAAATAAATCAAAATTCTCCAACCTCAACGGCGGCTCTTCCAAAATTCCTAAGCGATACAGTTCTAAATTCTATGTTGTATATTGTTTCTTGGGTGACTTCTTGGCTAAAGAATAATTTTCTATGCCCTATTTATAGATATAGAAACTCCAAATAAAATAATTGAATCCAAAACAAATTAGGAAACCAAAACCCAATTAAATTGGATTTGCCTCTACGTGAAAATCTGCACCGCCTCATCAATAATTTGGCTTCTCAATAGCTTCCACGTAAAATCTGCTCCACCTCATCAATAATTTGGCTTCTCAATAGCTTCCACGTGGCAGCAGTTAGGGGAATTGCAGCAATTTGTAATTTCTGTTCGCTAGCCATACATATAAATATATTATTTTATTCACTTTAATCAATGCCTGCTTGATTTTCCTTCTAGAATCTTCTATTTTTAATTTGTTTTAGCTCCATTCTTTTCATCTTGACACCAATTTAATTCTACAAATAAAATATACTATTTAGCACAATCCATAAAATTTATGCTCAAAACGGACAAATACAAATAATAAATGTGAGACAAATAATGATAAAAATATATATATTTGGCCTCACATCAACACCCCACACTTAAACTTTTGTTCGTCCTCAAGCAAACATTAAAGTTCATCTCAAAAAAATTGAACTCGGAATACCACCACTTTGATTGATACAAACAATTAAGCCATGTTACAAATCATAATATCAAGTACTGAATCCCAATAATTGAAGTAGGCCTGGTCCAACCTCTAACTGCCTCAATCTTGGTTGGATCCACCCTAATACCTTCCTTGGACACTACGTGTCCAAAAAATGCCACAGAATCAAGCCAAAATTCACACTTAGAGAACATGGCATATAACTTATCTTCCCTCAATCACTGGAGCACAATCCTCAAATGTCGATTATGATCCTTCTCAGTCTTGGAGTACACCAAGATGTCATCAATGAAGACTATCACAAAGGAATCCAAATAAGGTCGGAACACCCCGTTCATCAACTCCATGAATGTTGCAGGGGTGTTAGTCAAACCGAAAGACATCACAAGAAACTCATAATGCCCATAACGAGTCCTGAAAGCTATCTTAGGGATATTCGAAACCTTAATCTTCAGTTGATGATAGCCGAATCTCAAATCAATCTTAGAAAATAGAGATGCACCTTGAAGGTGATCAAACAAGTCATCAATATGAGAAAGAGGATACTTGTTCTTCATGGTCACTTTGTTCAATTGCCGATAATCAATACACATCCTCATGGATTAATCTTTTTTCCTCACAAACAACATAGGAGCACCCAACGGAAAAACACTAGTGCAAATGAATCCCTTACTCAACAAATCCTGTAACTTATCCTTCAGTTCTTTCAACTCAGCTAGAGCCATACGATACGGAGGAAGAGAGATGGGCTTGGTGCTCGGCTCCAAGTTAATATCAAAATCAATATCCCTATCCAGAGGAACACCTGGAAGATTAATAGGGAACACATCTAAAAACTCTCTAACAAAGGGCACAGAATCCATGGGAGGTGTCTCAATACTAGTATCCCGAATGAAAGCCAAATAGGACAAACACCCTCTATCAACCAATATCTGAGCTCGAATGTAGGAAATAACTTTGCTAGGATAAGAAAAACTAGCATCCGTCCGCTCAACTCTCAGAACACCAGACATTTCTAAGGCCACAATCTTAGCAAAATAATCCAGAATAGCATGATGCAGAGAGAGCCAATCTATACCCAAAATAACATCAAAGTCTACCATCCCCAAAATGATCAAGTCTACCCAAGTATCATACCCAGCCAAAGAAACAAGACAAGATCAATACACTTGATCCACCACTAAGGATTCACCCACTGGTGTAGAAACATGAATAGGTACATGCATGCAATCAGACATCAGATCAACCCAACAGCAAAATAGGTAGACACATATGAGAAAGTAGACCCTGGATCAAACTATACAGACGAGGGTCGATGGGAAACTGGGACAATACCTGTGATTACAACATTAGAAGTCTCGGCCTCAGGCCTCCCTATAAAAGCATAACACTGGCCATCTCAGCTGTCTGCAGCCTTAGTAGAACCCCTACCTCCACCCTGCGGAGCTGTAGCAACCCTATCAAAAGTCCTACCACCTTTATCGAACTGACCTTTGCCCCGATCCCAAGCCAGAGGCGCTGAATCCTGAGCTGAGCAGCTGAATAAGTATGCTGGGGTCTTGAGTGAGTCTGTAGAGGACACTACCGAATCATATGCCCTAGAACCCCACACCCAAAGCAAGTTATTGGCATTGATAACTGCTGCTACAAACCATATGAGCTACCATGGCCACCTCAACCCGAACCATGAGATCCACTGGACGACTACCCACTCTCAGCTGCTGGCATAGATGCATGAACTGGGCCACAACACTGAAAGGAACTACCACCTCTATGAGTGCCCTTGCCTCCAGATGAGGCACCAGAAAACTGATAAGAAGAATAGGCACTCTTGGGCTCTCCAAACTCCTCTAAAAGCATCAACTCCACCTCCTTGGCGGTACTCACAATGGACGGGAAGGAAGCCCCCTCTTAGCTGCTCGGAACACATACGACTTGGTAGAAAAAGACAACCCTCTCACAAACCTAGGAACTCTCTCTGCCTCATCGGGAACAATAGTCATAGCATGCCTAGCATGTTCACAGAATTGGGCCTCATACTCAGTCACAGATATACTGCCCTGTCTGAAGTCCTCAAACCTCAATCAACTCCTCCCTCACAGTCCATGGAATGAAGCGGTCCTGGAAACCACAAGAGAACATATCTAACTCAATCGAAGGAGAACCAACTAGTATAGACCTCCTAAAAGTCCTCCACCACTCTCTGGAGCATCCACGCAGCTGAAGTGCAACAAAACAAACACCACGAGCATCCACCATACCCATTGCCTCAAGCATCTCTAGACACAAAGTCAAGAATTCATGAGCATCCTTGCTCTTACCACCCTGAAATTGGGGTGGTTTCATCTTCTGAAACCTCTCATAGCATTGCTGCTCAACTGTCATCAGAATAACATCAGGAGCAACCTGAACACACACAATTGGTTCTGGAACCACTGGGGGCTGATTCACCTGATCATGAATACCCAGAGTCTGCTACTGACCTGGAGTATGTGCTCCTAATCCAGTCTGAGAACCATGTGGTGTACCTGTTGCACCACCCTGAGAGAAGTTCTCTATCACACCAAGCATCCTCAACAAAGTCTCATGAAACAAGGAAGCTTCAAACCCAGAAAGAACCTGGTCCTTATCAACCTCAAACTGTGGCTCAGGTGAAGCCTCACTACCTTTGGCTGGTGCCACTCCACGGGCACGACCTCTAGATGGTGCTACTTCACGAGCACAGTCTCTAGCTCTGGCCCTACCTCTACCCCTAGCTAGGGTCTCAGCAACTGCCTCAGGGACTGCCTCCTCTCTACCACTGAAATAAAAGCTTTAGTCCTCATCATCTGCAAAAACAACACGCGGAAACTCAGCACTAGCGAAAGCAACCACGCACAATAAGAAGAATGAACAAAAGGAAGTTTTCTAACAAACTTCATAGCCTCTCGAAGATAGGTACAGACGAATCCATACCGATCCTTGAGACTCTACTTAGACTTGGCTTGTACACACGTGAAACCTAAGAACCTATAGCTCTAATACCATTTGTCACAACCTAAAAATGGGTGTGATGGCACTTGTTTAGTCCCACCAAGACAAGTCATTCTCAACACAACGAAACAACAAAAAATAGAATAGAAAGATAAAGCAAGAACAAGACAAAGGCGAAAACTTACTCATTCTATAAATACCCCATAGCCTAGTTGTCATGTGTACAAGCCACTAATGTAAATACAGAATCCAAAAAATAAATACAAGTCTCAAATGTCTTTGTTTCTCAAATAGAACAAAGCAAGGAGCAAGAAAAACCGCCGGATGACAAGTAGCTACCTCTCAAAATCTTTGACAAGCCTCGAAATCTGAAGAGAAGAAAAATATCACAGGAGTCCAGGCTCAGAGCCTACACAAGTGTAGAAGCAAGGGGTTAGTACCACCAACACTGTACCTAGCAAACAACCTAATCAACAAGGCAACCTAGCTAGAAATCGAATACCTCTTTCCATTTCAACCGAACCTCCTCAAACTACAACCTGCAAAGAAATCAGTCCAACCTAATCATTCTACAATAAATAGCTCACAAGGCTCAATAATCATAGTTCAACAGTCACAATTCGAACACCAACATGAATAAAGTAAGTCAATCTCAAGTATCAAGTAGATTATTCACAAGTATCACGCATAACACTCACATTTCATAAGTAAGTCAGTCATAAGCATCAAATTGTATCCATCACTACACTAGCTGAAAATGACCTCAACTTATATAAATCACTAGCCGGAAATGACCTCGGCTCATATCACTCACTAGCCAAAAATTACGTCGGCTCATATCAATCACTAGCTAGAAATGACCTCGGCTCATATCAACCACTAGCCGAAAATGACCTCGGCTCATATCAATCACTAGCTAGAAATGACCTCGGCTCATATCAATCACTAGCCGGAAATGACCTTGGCTCATATCAATCGCTAGCTGGAAAACAACCTCCGCTCATATCACTCACTAGCCGGAAATGACCTCGACTCATATCACTCACTAGCCAGAAATGACCTCGGCTCATATCAATCACTAGCTGGAAATGACCTCGGCATCACAAGCTATCACATGTCTCATTACGGTGTTCCAAATTAATGGGCACAAGCAATATCATACCACACAGAAGAGACAACAATATATACATTTCAAGTCCACTTTCATGATATCAAGTATATCATCAAAACAGGGAACACAATAAGGCATTTCACGATTTCACACTTTCATCAAGAAGCCTTTTTATTTTTTTACCCTTATTTTAATAATTAGCAATGATTAAGTGGACAATAACTCTTCACCTCAATCTCGATTACTCCCCAACTCACATACGATGAATAGAAGTAAAAAATTCTACTAGATTACAAAGTTTAAGAGATCACTTGCCATAAAAACAATCAATTAGTCAATTCGAAGCTTGAGTTTTCCCCTTCCGAATCTCTTCCGAAGTCACACAATACCCACATCAATTCTTTGAAAAATGGGTCAATCAACACAAAACTCAATTCCAAAAATAAGGTTTGAATCTGAAATTTAATACTTAAAACTGATGTTTAAGGCTTTAGGAACTCAATGGTGAAAACCAATTCGAAAAAAGATTTAAAACCACTACAAAATCACCATTTTAGATCAAAACTCAAGTTCATGCCAAACCCTCAATTTACCAATTCAAAATCTATATTTGAACACAAAAAATCCAATATAATAATGGGTAATTGAAGATTTAGAGTTAAGAATCGTTACCCAAAAGTTTTTCCTCAAATATTTGGTCCAAATTGCCACCCTAAAGCTCCCAAAACTCAACAATGGTGAAATGGGGTTGAAACCTCAATTTTAGGAAAAATAATATGTCCAAGTCTCAAATGCTCATCGCGATCGTGACCTAGAGTCACGTGATCGTGATGAATAAAATAGTCAACTCATTAAAATTGACCATCGCGATCTCAATGCACCTCAGATCAATGCTACGTGATCGCGATGAGAGAGCCTCGCAATCATGATGACCAAAATGGTCATGCACCATAATCAGAAAGCCAGCCAAGACCCAAACATCAAAAGGAACCTCGGGATTCATTCGGAACCCCGTACACACAAATCACATATGCAAGTAAATTATACTTGACGTTCCAGACTCAATGGAACCGTCAAAACACGAATACGAGGTCACCTTGACCCGCCATATGTGAAAACTACAAGAAATTAACTCAATGCCTAAAAAGGCTAAGAAAAGCTCGGGTTCTCACAAAAATCAACTAAGACCTCAACTAGGCCTAAAATCATCCCCCGAAACCAATGAAACTCTCGAAATTCTAATCTGAGCATCCGAACCCCGAATGTTGACCAAAGTCAACCCAAAGACTAAATTTCCATAATTTCACAACTTAATTCCTCAAATCTTCAAAATGACTCCAAATCTGAAATTAAAAACTCTCATAGACCAATTTCTGCATTTTGAAACTAATGGAATCGATGAAATCTCATTCCGACACTCGAAACTCTAAAAGACTCTGAAAACCACTTTTAAGCAACTTAAACCTTTCAAACTCAAAATTTACCAAATTCTTCACTTTTTACTCAAAGTTTGGAATCACTTCCAGAACTCAATCAAAAAAAAAATATCAAGAGGGGCAAAATGGTATTTTTTTTCAAAAATGACCAATCGGGTCATTACAAACCTGAACTTGACCCTAAGAACTAGCCTTAACACTTGATCCTGACCTTGGGAGTGGACCCTAACCTTGACCTTAAGAGTTCACTTTACCCTAACCTTGACCCTAACCTTGACCATAACCTTGAGACCCAATTCTAACCCTAGGACCCGACCCTAAGACTTGACTGAGACTCGAACCTGAGACCAAACCAGATTTTGACTCAACCCTAACTTGAGATCTGACCTTGACCTCTAAGATGTAGCTGAGCATCCAAGGCTCCTATAATTGAGCACATAAGGCTTTTGTATTTGAGCGCATAAGACTCTTGTAATCGAGCACACAAGGCTCTTGTATATGAGCACGCAAGGATCTTGTAACTGAAGCAGCTATAACAGTCTTGAAGCAATAATAGACGAGTAAATATCTTGAAGGTAAGCGGGTGAATTGTAAGCAACCTATATGAGTAATTTCTAAGTCGTATCTATCATGGGGTTGCTATATATAGAATAACAGTCCTGACAAAAGTTAGATATACCTACTGAACTAGTCCACACAAAAACGATGGCTACATATAGCTCATCTGTAATATACTAGCCATTTCATACTTAGGCTCTAGGAAATCATGCCGAGAACAAAGAATAGCCTTAATATATCTTATGTTGATTCCTTGGTATCACAGAAAATGTAATGACCCGATTGGTCATTTTTGGTGTTTTCATGAAAATTACCATTTTGCCACTCTCGATATTGACCCGATTTGTTTCTTGATTAAGTTTTGGAGGTTGGTTTGAAACTTTGACTTTAAAGTTGATATTTCGGCAAGTTTTGAGTTTGAAAGGCTTAAGTTGTCTAAAAGTGGTTTTGGTGTCATTCGGGTTTCAGATGCTCGGATCAGAATTCTGAGAGTTTCATTGGATTCGAGGGATGATTTTAGGCTTAGGAGTAGTGTTGGTTGATTTTAGTGAGGTCCCAAGCTTATTTTAGCCTTTTTAGGCATTTGTTAGTTTCTTGTGGTCTTCACAAATGTCGAGTCAAGGAGACCTCAGATTCATATTTTGACGGTTCCATTGAGTCTGGAACGTCGAGTTTAGTTGATTTGCATATATGGTTTGTATGTACGGGGTTCCGAACGAATCTCGAGGGTCCTTTTGATGTTTTGAGTGTTGGCTGTATTTTGTTGATGTGTGATGGCCTCGCTTTTGTGAAGGTTGGTCTCTTAAGCAAGCTTCACAGAAGCGAGAGCCTCTTCGCTTAAGCGAGCTTTGCAGAAGCAAAGGAGGCTTTGCTTAAGAGAGACTCGCATTTTTAGCAGGGTTCGCTGGTCGCTTTTGTGACATCAAAGAGGGTTTTTGGCCTGCTATTTCGGGGTTTAAGCCCTATTTCACCATTTTTGAGATTGGAAAACCCTTGGAGACTATTTGTAAACGATGTTCTTGTACTAAATCTTTTGGGTAAGCTTTCATAATCCTAAACCTTCATTTCCCTTTGATTAATTATGGGTTTTAACATCAAAATATGAGATATTGATTGGTGAATGATGAGGTTTTTCAAGAACTCAAGTTATTAACAAAAATGGTGATTTTGAAGTGCTTTTCAATCCTTTTTTGAAGTGGATTTTCCCAATGAGTCCCTAAAGCCTTGAGTAATGTTTTCAAGTATTAATTTTTGGATTCAAAACTTATTTTTAAAATTGGGTTTTGAGATATTTGACCCATTTCTCTAGATAATTGATGTGTGTATTGTTGTTTTTGATGGGTGATTGTGAATACTTGATTATTATAGATTGTGTGGCTTTGGATGTGATTCATAAGGGGAAGACTCAACTCTTGGAGTGATTAACTGATTGATTTGAGGCAGGTGATCTCTTAAACTTTTCAATTTGGCTGAATTGTTTATTTATCTTCATTGCCTATGTGTTGGAGAGTAATCGAGAATGAGGTGAAGGGTTTTTTAATCCACTTGATTAATGTTAACAAACAAAAAGGGGAGAAATGAAAAAGGTTTCTTGATGATAATAATAAATTGTGAATTGCCTTGTTGTGGCCCCTATTAGATTGATTGATGAATTGCTTGAAAGCATAGAATGTGGACTTGAGTTTTATGAATTATTGTCTTTCCGTGTGGTATGATATTGCTTATGTGCATTGATTGTTGACATCGTGATGAGAGACTTGATAAAATTCGAAGAAAAATGGTTCCAGCAAGTGATATTTTGTGATAAAGCTGAAGAAAAATGGTTCCTGCTAGTGATATAAATGTTGAAGGGAAATAGTTCCGGCAAGTGCTATTTTGTGATAAAAGACAAAGGGAAATGGTTCCAGCTAGTGATCTAAATGTTGAAGGGAAATGGTTCCAGCAATTGAACTAATGTGAAAGTCGAAGGGAAATAGTTCCGGCTAGTAACGTTGTACCAAAGGGAAATGGTTCCGGCAAATGTTGACATTTGTGATCATTATACTTGATGCATATATTTGACTTATTTGATGCATATGATTGAGCTATTTGATGTGTTTGATTTGGTTTACTTTATATGTAAGTTTAACATGTTGCTATTGAGATTGAAATACTTTGTACTTGAGAATAATGTTTTGATACTTATCGGTTGTTGAAATGTGACTTTTGGTCTATGATCTTTGAGCCTTGAGACTTGCTTATTGTAAAACTGTTAGGTTGGGCTGATTTCTGTCTAGGTTGTAGTTTGTTGAGGTTCGGTTGGGATGAAAAGGAGTATTCGATTTAGCTAGGTTGCCTAGTTTACTAGGTTGATTGTTGAGTACCGTGTTGGTGGTACTTACTCCTTGCTTCTACACTTGTGTAGGTTCCGAGCCCAGACCCGTGTGATCTTCTTCTTCTTCTTCTGATTTCAAGGCTCATGGAAAGACTTGAGAGGTAGTTGATTGTCATCTCGGTGGGCCCTCTTTTCCTTTTTGTTATGTTTTGTTCAATTTGACAAACAAAGACAATTGAGACTTGTAATTATCTTTCGAATTCTGTAATTACTTTAGGGGCTTGTACACGTGACAACCAGATTTTTGGGTGTTGTTTAGAATGAATAAGTTTTCCGCCTTCATCTTGTTCTTGCTTTATTTATTTCCAATTTTCTTTCATTTTTGTTAGGTTGAGGATGACTTGTCTTTGTGGGAATAGACAAGTGTCATCACATCCATTTTTGGGTCGTGACAAATGGTACCAGAGCCCAGGTTCATAGATCTCACGTATGTACAAGCCGAGTCTAGGTAGAGTCTCGAGGATCGGTACAGAGAAGTCTATACTTATTTTGAGAGGCTATGAAGACTGTTAGGAAACTTGCTTTTGTTCATTCTTTCTTATCGTGCGTGGTTACCTTCGCTAGTGTTGAGTTGCCGCGTGTTGTTTTGGCAGATGTCGAGGACTAGAGCTTCTATTTCCAGTGGTAGAGAGGAGGTAGTCCCTCAGGCAATTGTTGAGAACCCAGCTAGGGATAGAGGTAGGGCCAGAGCTAGAGGTCGTGCACGTGGAGTGGCATCAGTAGAGGCCAAGGTAGAGAGGCTTCTCCTGAGCCATAAGTTGAGGTTGTTCAGGACCAGGTTCCTTTCGAATTTGGAGCTTCCTTATTTCATGAGATTTTGTTGAGGATGCTTGGTTTTATGGAGAACTTCTCTCAGGGTGGTGCGACTGGTACACTACATGGCTCTTGGACTAGATTAAGAGCGCTGACTTCAGGTCAGCAGCAAACTTTGGGTATTTTGGATCAAGTCAGTCAGCCACCAGTGATTTCGGCACCGATTGTGGGTGTTCAGATTATTCCTGATGTTATTCTGACAAGAGCTGAGCAACAGTGCTATGAGAGGTTTCAGGAGATGAAACCACCCCAGTTTTAGGGTGGTAAGAGCGAGGATGCTCATGAGATGCTTGAGGAGGTGGGTCTGATGGATGCTCGAGGTGTTCGTTTTGTTGGTCTTCAGCTGTGTGGACGCGCCAGAGAGTGGTGGAGGACTTTCAAGAGGTCTAGACCAGTTGGGTCTCCTCCAATAGAGTGGGATGTGTTCTCTAGTGCTTTCCAGGACCGCTTCATTCCTTGGAGCGTGAGGGAGGAGAGTCGACTAAGGTTTGAGGACTTGAGACAAGGCAGTACATCTATGACTAAGTATGAGGCCCGTTTCTATGAGTTTTCTAGGCATGCTCTGACTATTGTTCTTGATGAGTAGAGCAAGTTCGCAGGTTTGTGAGAGTGTTGTCTTTATCTACCAAGTCGTATGTGTTTCAAGCAGCCAGAGAGAGGGCTTCCGTCCAGTCCATTGTGAGCACCGCCAAGGAGGCGGAGTTAATGCTTTTAGAGGAGTTTTGAGAGCCTAAGAGGGCCCATTCTTCTGATCAATTTTCTGGTACCTCATCTGGAGGCAAGGGTTCACATCGAGGTAGTGGCTCCTTTCCGCATAGTGAGCCAGTTCATGCATCTATGTCAGCAGCTTAGAGTGGGTAGTCAGCCCGAGGATCTTATGGTTCTAGCCGAGGTGGCCATGGTAGCTCATCTACTTTGCAATAACAGTTATATGTGCCGAGCTCTTGCTATAGTTGTGTGGATCCAGGTCATATGATTCGGTAGTGCCCTCTACAGACTCACTTAGAACCCCATCATACTTATTCAACTGCTCCAGCTAGAGATTCAGTGCCTCCAACCAGGGGTCGAGGCAGAGGTCGGTCCGGCAGAGGTGGCAGGACTTCTGGTAGGAGTGCTACAGCTCTGCAGGGTGGAGGTCGGGTTTCTACTCAGACTGCAGGTGGTTGATATAGCCAGTGCTATGCTTTTCCAGTGAGACTTGAGGCTGAGACTTTTGATGTTGTGATCACAGGTATTGTCCAGTTTGACAGTGACCTGCGTCTGTATTGTTTGATCCAGGATCTACTTTCTCATATGTGTCTACCTATTTTACTTCTAGGTTTGATATGATGTCTGATTGCATGCCTGTGCCTATTTATGTTTCTACACCAGTGGGTGAATCCTTAGTGGTAGATCGAGTGTATCGATCATGTTTTGTTTCTTTAGCTGGGCATGAGACTTGGGTAGACTTGATCATTTTAGGGATGGTAGACTTTGATGTTGTTTTGGTATGGATTGGCTCTCTCCTCATCATGCAATTTTGGATTGCTTTGCTAAGACTATAACCTTAGCGATGCCAAGTGTCCCAAGAATTGAGTGGATTGGTGCTAGTGGTTCTTACCCTAGCAAGTTTATTTTCTTTATTCGAGCTCAGAGATTGGTTGATAGAAGATGTTTGTCCTATTTGGCTTTCATTCAGGATACTAGTGTTGAGTCACCTTCTATGGATTCTTTGCCCGTGGTTAGAGAGTTTTCAGATGTGTTTCCTACTGATCTTCCAGGTGTTCCTCTGGATAGGGATATTAATATTTCCATTGACTTGGAGTCGGGCACCAAGCCCATCTCTATTTCTCCTTATTGGATGGCTCCAGCTGAGTTTGAGGAATTAAAGGATTAGTTGCCGAAATTGTTGAGTAAGGGGTTCATTCGCCCTAGTGTTTCTCTGTGGGGTGCTCCTGTGTTGTTTATAAGGAAGAAGGATGGTTCCTTGAGGATGTGTATTGATTATCTGCAGTTGAACAAGGTAACAGTGAAGAACAAGTATCCTCTTCCTCGTATTGATGATTTGCTTGATTAGCTTCAGGGTGGATCTCTATTTTCTAAGATTTACTTGAGGTTCGGTTATCATCAACTGAAGATTAGGGTTTTGGATATCCCTAAGACAGCTTTCAGGACTCGTTATGGGCACTATGAGTTTCTTATGATGTCTTTTGGTTTGACTAACGCCCTTGTAGTGTTCATGGAGTTGATGAACGGTGTGTTCCTACCTTATTTGGACTCCTTTGTGATAGTCTTCATTGATGGCATCTTGGTGTACTCCAAGACTGAGGAGGATCATGATCGGCATTTGAGGATTGTGCTTCAGAGATTGAAGTATGAGTTTTACCTTGATTCAGTTGCATTTCTAGGACACGTGGTGTCCAAGGAGGGTATTAAGGTGGATCAAGCCAAGATTGAGGCAGTTAGAGGTTGGACCAGGCCTATTTCAGTCACTGAGATTCAGAGTTTTGTGGGACTTGTAGGCTATTACGTACAATTTGTTTAGAGCTTCTCCACTATTGCATCTCCTTTGACCAGATTGACTCGAAAGAGTGTGAGCTTCCAGTGGTCTGATGAGTGTGAGAAGAGCTTCCAAAAGCTCAAGACCTTGTTGACTTCAACTCCTGTCTTGACTTTACTCGAGGAGGGTGTAGACTTCACCATTTATTGTGATGCTTCTAAAGTTGGGTTAGGGGGTTTTCTGATACAAAAAGGTAAGGTGATTGTCTATGTTTCTAGACAGTTGAAGACCCTTGAGAAGAACTACCCTACCTATGATCTTGAGTTGGCAGCTGTGGTGTTTGTGCTTAAGTTATGTCGACATTATCTATATAGGGTGCATTGGTTACATTTAGGTAAGGATAGAAGCATGTTAGCCATGAAACATGCACCAAATATTCAAAACATGTCTAGATTATCTAATTTTTTTTAGAAACAAGTATCTTGGTAGACACTCCACTAACATGAGAGGTTTTCACTAACCATCGGAGTCTTCAGTACATCTTCAATCACAGGAATCTGAACTTGAGGCAGCGTAAATGGCTTGAGCTACTGAAGGACTATGACATCACTATCTTGTATCATCTAGGGAAGGTCAATGTGGTGGCCGATTCTTTGAGTAGGAAGACTTCTAGCATAGGAAGTCTTGCAGCTATCAGTGTTGAAGAGATACCATTGGCTAGAGATGTTCAGAGGTTACCCAACAATCTCATCCGATTGTAGATTTTTGAGAAGACTGGAGGTTTTATTGCTTTCATTGAGGCTTGTTCTTCCTTAGTTGAGCAGATCCGTGAACACCAATTTGATGATGAGAAGTTATGTCTTATTCGAGACAAAGTGTTGAGAGGGGAAGCCAAGCGGCGAAGATGTATCATGACCTGAGCCAGCATTATTAGTGGTGTGGCATGAAGAAGGATACTGTAGACTTTGTTTCTAGATGTTTGACTTGCCAATAGGTCAAGTGTGAGCACCAGCGGCCCGGAGGGGTATCTCAGTGGATGCCTACTCCTACTTGGAAGTGGGAACGGATCACTATAGATTTTGTTGTGGGTTTGCCTACCACCGTGGGTAGTTATGACTCCGGTTCGGTGGTTGCTGATAGGTTGACCAAGTCTGCCCACTTCATCCCGATTCAGGTGAAGTATACAGTGGAGAAGTTAGCTGAGCTTTATATCAGTCAGATTGTGCGACTGCATAAAGTCCACTTTCTATTTTTTCTGATCGAGGTTCCTTGTTCACTTCCCATTTCTAGAAGGTGTTGTAGCATGGCTTGGGTACTCGATTAGATATGAGTACAAATTTTCATCCTCAGACAAATGGCCAGTCCAAGAGGACGATTCAAGTGTTGGAGGATATGCTCCGTGCTTGTGTGATCGATTTTGGTGCAAGATGGGATCGGCATTTACCCTTATCAGAGTTTGCCTACAACAACAGTTATTATTCCAGTATTCAGATTGCCTCTTTCGAGGCGTTGTATGGCAGACGGTGTAGATCTCCGATCAATTAGTTTGATTCAGCTGAGATAGACTCTTTGGATACAGACTTGCTTAGAGATGCTATGGAGCAGGTCCGTATGATTCAGGATAGACTGTTGACAGCCCAGAGTCGATAGAAGATCTATGAATATCGGAGAGTTCGAGCCCTTGTGTTTATGGAGGGTGATCATGTTTGGCTTCGAGTGTCACCCATGAGGGGTGTGATGAGGTTCGGCAAGAAGAGCAAGCTTAGCCCTAGATTCATTGGACCCTTTGAGATTTTGAGCCAAGTGGGAGAGGTGTCCTATAATTTGTCCTTTCCACCTAGCTTGTCAGTGGTTCATCTTGTGTTTCATGTTTCCATGCTTTAGAAGTAAGTGCCGGATGAGTCCCATGTACTTTCCCTTGATTTAGTTGAGTTGGGTCCATACTTGTCTTTTGAGGAGAAGCCTATAGCCATCTTGGATAGGCAGGTCCAAAAGCTTAGACCGAGTGCACCTTGTAGTTATAGATTATCGATATAGCCCTTGTTAGTGGAAAGGTAGAACTAGCATACTGTTACCGATATCTGGAGTAGGGATCCACTGATATGAATATTTGACTCCTTTATGAGGAGTTCACTGTTATTGATTACTTCTTTAAAAAGAAGGTCACACTGATTACATGATTCATCCTTGGAAATCTCCCAAATATAAGATTTACTATGAAAGTATTTTTTTGAGTTTATTTCTAAAAGTTCACATTGATTTTGCTTATATGAGACAAATAAGATCGAATATTGTTACCATTTCTGAAAGGGAATTGATTTCATCATTTTGATTATCATACTAGCATGTTTTCAGACTTGTCCCTTATTAAAATGGTTGTGGTTAAGTGTTATTACTCATTGAGATAGCTTCTCACTCCCCGCTAAATTTTTACAGAGAATACATGTGATGTTGGCAAGGACTTCATTAACTAGAGCTAGCAAGTTGACTTTTCATGGTGAGCCCGCACTCGTTCGTGCGAGCAGTAAGCTTATCTATTGATATGGAACTTCCTTTGAACTCTTAGAGTCACTCCATAGTCACTTCTTTACTTGAGTCACAAGTATTCTTTCATTTTTAAATAAACGTGGACTAGTATTAAAAAAAATTCATTTTTGGAGATGAATTAGTATTATTGTGTGGCAAATAGATGGTTAATGGATATTGTGTCTTGTATTGGAGATGTTATTAATTTTGTATTTGATTTTTGAGATAAAGAAAATTGGATAGGACCAAAAACAAAGGAAACTTTACCTGATTTTCTATAGAGTTCTGGTAAGGCTTGCTTTAGAATTCTCCCCCCTTAGCGCCGGTCACAGTCCTAATTTGTGTCGTGACACTGGGGCCCTACTTTACGAGCCTGCTTGTGCAGTCTCACAAAAATACGAATATCTTTTTATTTTGAAGTAACATCAGTGAACAATTTAGTGAGTTGAAAATTAGACTCGTAGACCTTCGATTTGAGAGGTAGTGAAATTTGTAATATTTTATATATTGGGAGATATGCTCATTCCAAGGCAGACCACATACGAGATTATTTGAAATACTTTTTCGTAATAAACCTTCAACTATAATTTTGTATCAAGGCTCCCTTTGGCCTCTAACCTTTGTCTAACACTTCAAGTGACTTAATATAAGTGTTCCTTGGTATAGTCACTCATTTACAACCATTATCCAAACATTTCCATCGACAGATGACGTAACGATAAGATTAGACTCATAAGTCTTTGATGACCTAATTTCAATAATCTGAATGGGAAGGGTGGTACAGTTTGGTTGGTGAGCTTTAAAGAGACCAATATTTCTTAGTTTTTCTATCATCTTCTTTAACACTCTCATAAGCTTTCATGGATATTTCATTGGGTATTGTTTTTATCCCTAAAACTCTGAGTAGCTAAGTTCTATAGTTAGGGTTCTAGAAAATTGTGTTGATTATGAAATTAGATATACATATAAACTCTATTTTGTTGCCTTTGATGTTCTCTATTTATCTCTTTTTATTTTAATTTCATTTAATGATTGCAAACATTAAATGTGGTTATTTGTCTTGGTTTTTCTTAAGAAAGAAAACTATATAAGGAGTAGGAAAATAGTAAATAACAAGGTTTTGGAGCTTTAAACTCCATCTAATAACTCAAGCAAGCTAGCTTGAGGTATTACTGACTATGCTTAAATTTATAGTTGAAAGAGCCTATAGTAAAATTGTTTAAATTCATAGTTGAGAGAGTCTACAGTAAAATTCATTAATTTGGTTGAGAATTTTTTAATGAAGCTAAGAAATCATTATCTAACTATTTTGTAATGGCATTTGAATGAGTTAAGTGTATACCCAATTGCACTATCTTTATTTTGGGAGCCCAATCCTAGTTACTTTTGCCATTTGATTTAAACATTAATTTAGGCCTCATTTGTTTTCACTTAATGGAAGTATGAATCTGAATGATTCAGACATTAGGCGATTAACTGTGTTTGTTTTTTTTCTACTTAAAAATCTCTTTATGGGTCTGAAATTGTCTGAATGAATCAGATTTGTGACTGAGTCTTATTCTCATTTAGACTCTTTTAAAAAAACTTTTATTTCCGAAAAATTATTGTGCTCCATATTTTTTTCTTCAAAAACAAAATTCAAGTCTCTCTCCTTCTTCAACTTTACTAGTAGTCCAAATTATTTTCCTTAAACTTTTAATATTTGTTCTTCCTGCTTGTTTATTAAGAATTGATAAACTTTATTGTAAAAGTTTTATTTGATTAAAGTGCAAAGCAACTTCATAAATATGTGTTGTTGAAATCAGATGATGATGCCTTTATAAATTTGATTTAAATCATTTGAATGTATCATGTTCATTATTTATTTTATAGAAGCGTACACGGGCAAACACATTATAGAACATAGAGTTGTTTCACTTATGTATTTGAGATTAATTTTTGTTGTATTTTTTTCTAAAGAAAAAGTACATTTTTTATTTTATCATTATAATTTATATATGTAGTCCATGTAGTTCCATTTGTTTTTATCAAACTTAAAATATTTATTTATAATTCAAATATCTTAACGTTTATCAAAGAATCATGTTTTTTTCTTATATTTTGTTAATATGATATTTAGCTACTATTTTATTTGAATTATAATATTTATTGTGTTTATATATATATATATATAAATAAAAAATAAAAAATAGTCTTGATCATTGAGAGCTCAAATCTACGTACAGACAAGATCTTAATCATCCAGATGTGCATTCAGATTAAGACGTCTTATTCTTAATGAAAACAACTGAGGCCTTTTATGACAAAAAATATATCAATTTTAAATAGCTCGCAAAGTTGAAGGATATACCAAAACTTTTTCCCATAAAACAAATTTGAAGGAACAAAAAGACAATGATACAAATAAATGTTGATAGATGATAGAAAAGTTGTGGATAGAAAAATTAGCACATGTAAAATGCACTTAAATAATGTGATGGGGGGCCAAAAATACAACCAATAGCTAATTAAGACTATTTGAAATATTTCTCTGTAAAAAAAAATCTTTAATTAGAATTTTGTTTCAAGGCTTTCTTTAGCTTTTAAATTTAATTCAACACTTAAAATAAGTATTTCTTAGTATAATCACTCATTTATAATTATTCTCCCAACTTTTCATCCATGGATAACATAAGGCAATGAGATTAATCTCATGAGTCTTGACGACTTAATTTCAATACTCCAAATGAAAAGGGGTGTTACAGTTTGGTTGGTGAGCTTTAAAGAAATCAAGGGTGTATTTGATACGAAGGAAAATGTTTTCCATGGTAATAATTAATGTGATTAGATATATATATACATAAGAACTCCATTTTCTTGCCATTGATGTTCTCTATTTATATCTTCGATCATATATTTAGTGGTTGCACACATTAATTAAATGTGGCTATTTGTCTTAATTAGAAATTGGGGAAATAGCAAGAATTTGAAGGTTTAAACTCCATCGGTTTTATTGATTATGCTTATACTCATTCTCTAGGACTTGAGAGAGTCTTAACGTTTAAAGAATGACATTTTTTTCAAGCAAGAATTAAAATATTTATTTATATTTCAAATATCTTAACGTTTATCAAAGAATGACATTTTTTACTAATATTTTGCTAATGTGATATTTAACTACTATTTTATTTGAATTATAATATTTATTGTGTTTATATATATACATATATATATATATATATATTCAGCCTTATTTAAAATAATCTGCACAAGGCAGTTACAAGCAGTTACATTTGACATGTGTCTGACACTTGTCATGGTCAGATTTAAACTAAGTTCCAACAGCTTTTTATTCTAACAGTCATAATACAAATTCGAATTCAAGTCTATCCATACATGTGCCAAGCACATGTTTCTTCAATGCCTTAGCCGAATTCCATCATGCCCCACACTTAGAATATTTCAACCTGTTTCCAACACTTAGCTTTATTTTAGCAAATCTGCCAATTCATGTCAACACATTGAACTTCCTTTGTCTTGCAATCGTCAAGTCCCACAGTCTTGCCTCACCAAGCCAACACACTGCATTGCCTTGCCGACGTCCTGCCTACACGTACGCCCCTAAGGTGCCATACGCCTGCCTTATGACTTCGCTCGTTCAAGCTGTCTTGCCAACACCCAAGCATCTTGAACATCTTGCTGCATACTAACTCTTAGCCGTGCAGCTGCATTTTTTCACCCACGCACATGTCAAATCCAATGCACAAATCCTTGACATGCCTGTCCGACGCTTGCTTAGTTAGACTAGGGGTCTAATAGACCACCCCCACCACTTGAACTCGATGTCCTCATCGAGACTGTTTTAAAGTAGTCATCGATTTGGTCATCAAACTACCATAGATCCTTTGCCTTCTCCCAAACAGCATCTGCTACACTCTTGCCTTTCCAATGCACCAAGAACTCTGTCTTCGTGTTCTTCTTACTATTGCAAACAACCCGGTGATCAAGGATCCCTTCTATATCAGCATCAAACTGCGTTGGTATAGATGGAGGAGCCCTCTTCGACCTGTTCCTGTCCGAATCATCTTCATCTGCAAAGTAAGGTTTTAAGAAACTAACATGGAAAGTAGGATGAATTTTTAACCTTTCTGGCAGCTTCAGTCTATAAACAACTTCACCCACTCGTTGTACCACTTCAAATGGGCCGTCGTACTTAGGTATCAACCCACGATGTCGAGTCTTACTCACAATTTGTTTCCAGATTTGAGGAGTAAGCTTCAGCAATACTTGGTCACCCACATTGAACTCTAATGAGCGACGATGTTGGTCAGCATATTTCTTCATACGCCGCTGAGCCTTGCATAAACTGTCTTGAGCTTCAGAAAATATTTCAAGTCTTTACCTTGCAACCCTGTACACTACTGGACATTTCCCTTGACCCTTTGTTTTGGCAACATCTAGTGGTGTCATGGGCTGCCTGCCCAAAACAATTTCGAAGGGACTCATCTCCGTAGCTGATGACTTGTGCATATTATAACAAAACTACGCAGTATCTAGCAATGCAACCCAATTCCTTTGACTCGCTGTCACAAAGTGCCTTAGGTATTCTTCTAGGAAGTGATTAATCCTTTCTGTCTGTCCATCCGTTTGTGGATGATTTGCAGTAGAGAATTTCAGTTCAGTTCCTATCATATTGAACAAGGCCGTCCAAAATCTACCCGTGAACCGCGTATCCCTATCACTCACAATATCAGCTGGAACACCAAAGTACTTAGCCACATTTTTATAAAATAATTCAGCAGCAATTTCTGACGAACATAAATTAGGAGCAGCAGTAAAAATGGAGTACTTTGAAAATCTTTCTACCACTACCAACACAGATGCCATGCCATCAACTTTAGGGAAACCAGAAATAAAATCCATGCTTAACGACAACCATGGCCATTCAGGAATAGGCAGAGGCTGTAATAAACCAACTTCCTTTTTACGTTCAGTCTTGTCCACTTGACAGACATGACAAGTCTTCACGTATGCCTCAACATCATCTTCTATTTTTGGCCAGAAATATACCCGGGGCAGTAAGGCTAACATCCGTTAACCACCTGGATAACCAGCCCAATAGTGTCGTGCACCTCTTTCATTAAGTCCTTACGCAATCCACCACTCTTTGGAACCATGATTCTCCCCCCTTTAAAATAGAGCAGATCGCCCTCGATCCAGTACCTTCTCATTGTCCCTTCTCTAACTTGACCCATCCACTTAACATATAATGAGTCGTTTAAAGCACACAGCTTGATTCTGTCTAAGAAATCAGTTTCAAGCTTGGAAATAGAATATAAAGCAGCAAATACCTCTTTTCGGCTTATCCGCAACTTGGTTGTGTTTTCCTGGCTTATGCTCCCACATATACTCATATTTTTCCAAGAATTCCTGCCATCTTGCCTGCTTTGGACTTATTTTTTTCTGCGTCTTGAAAAATGTGTTGGCTACATTATCAGTCCGCACAACAAAATGAGTACCCAGCAAATATACCCTCCAAACCTGCAAGCAATGTACAATAGCAACCATCTCCTTTTCATGTGTGGAATACCTTTGCTCTACATCATTCAGCTTCCGACTTTTGAATGCTACAGGATGACCCTCTTGCACCAATACGCCCCCAACTGCCTTATCCGAAGCATCAGTGTGTACTTCAAAAGGCAACTCGAAATCTGACAACTTAAGTATAGGTTCTGACGCAATAGCTTCCTTCAAATTCTGAAAAGCTTCGTTACATCTCACTGACCATACCCATTTGACATCTTTCTTAAGCAAATCAGTCAAAGCTGCGGCCCGTTTCGAATAGCCAACAATAAATTTTCTGTAATAGTTAGCCAATCCTAGGAATGATCTCAAATCCTTCACGCTACTTGGTGCTTGCCAATCAACAATGACTTCACCTTCTTAAGATCCACTCGCACCTGATTTTAACTAACTAAATGCCCCAAGAATTTTATCTCTTTCTGAGCGAATTCACACTTTTCCATTTTTACATAAAGCGTATAATCACTCAACCGAGACAGAACCATACTCAGATGTTCAACATGCTCATCCAAAGTTCGACTATATATGACAATGTCATCTAAATAAACAACTACAAAGTCATCAAGATAATCAAACAACACATTGTTCATTAAGTTGCAAAATGTAGCCAGGGCATTGGTTAGCCCAAACGGCATTACAAGGAATTCATAAGACCCATATCGGGTTACACAAGTAGTCTTAGACTCATCACCTTCAGCTATTCTAACTTGCCAGTAGCCTGCCCTAAGATCCAGCTTTGTGAACTAGAATGCCTTGCTTAACCTGTCCATCAAATCTTGCACCAACGGAATCGGATACTTATTCTTCACCGTCACTTTGTTCAAGGCCCGATAATCTACACACATTCGTAGCGTCCCATCCTGTTTCTTTTGGAACAAAACAGGTGCACCATAGGGAGCCTTGGACGGCTGAATTAGTCCAGCATCCAACAATTCATTCAACTGCTTCCTTAATTCGACCAATTCTTTTGCAGCCAGCGCAGGAGCACTTGAACCCGGCAACAACTCGATTTTATGTTCAATATCCCTACTTGGCGGCAATTTATTTGGTAGTTCAGGTGGCATAACATCAGCATACTGTCTTATTACATCAACAATACAGTCACGCACTTCTACCTTCATGTCAGGCTTCAATTCGATCAGGGCAGCAAGGAAAGTCTCATCTCCCTTCTTCAAGCATTTGTCAACTGAAATAGCAGACAACAATGGACCCTTGTGTTTCACAACTTTACCAACAGTGCTAACTTTTCCAAAAGGATGAACACCCTTTATAAAACTAGGATTGCCTCCGTTCATGATCATTACCCCATCTAAGTGAGGAAAAGGCACAAATAGAAATTTCCTCAAGAAATCGATTCCGAGTATGATTTCAAAATCCCCTAGCGGCATTACCATTAGATTGTGTTTACCTACCCAATTTGTAGTCTACAGAGGCACTTCATAAGCCATGTCTATAATGGCTTGTGCCTTAGACCCAACAGTTTGGACGTAGGAGGGACTTTTTATCAATTTTAGCCCAAACTTTGCAGCGATTTTGATGTCCACGAATGTATGAGTATCCCCGGTATCATCCATGGCTACCACACGCTGCCCCTTAACTTCCATCTCTATGTGAATCAATGATGCATATGGATTTGAAGACTTAGACGTGTCCCCCACAGCATTAATCAAAGTGATTTGATTAAATGACAACCCCAAAGGATTTGCCAAGGCATCCACTACCTCTTCTTCTCCTTCACCTTGATTAACTTTTCCAGCAAGCATAGCATTAACTCTTTCTCGGTTTGGACAAGCCTTTGCTAAATGAGGCCCACCACAAGTCCAACACCCCTTCGAGTTTGCATCTTTCCCCTTGGCCTTGTCCCTGTTTCCCTCTTCTACTGGTGTTTTCCCTTTCTCAGTAACTTTGTCCTTACGATTTTCCTTCTTCCATTCCCCTCTCTTCTCACCCTACTTTTTAGATTTCGAAGTAGAGGGAACATCAGAAGTGGGACGAGTCGACCGGAAATCAACTAAGGAATCAGCAGCCTCGATTGTCCCCAACAAATCTTTCACGTTCTGCCTTCTCAATTCATTTTAAGCCCATCCTTGCATGCCAGAAATGAAGTTATGTAATTTGTCCTCATCAAACATGTTCTAGATGTCTAACATCAGAGAGGAAAATTCTTTAATATAATCCCGCACCAAACCGTTTTGCCTTAATCTCTTCAACCTGTCCCTTGCAAGCCATGATGTGTTGCGCCCCCAAAATAAAGAGCCTTGAATACTAGAAGAAAAGCACCTATACCTAACAAGATTAACTGAATACCTAAATTTGTGGTCATTTTATTTCGATCTTTCCAGACACACCACTGAACGGCAGTCTACAACTCTTGTAAACTTCAGCCTCAACACTCACACGTTTTTATCTAAGTCTGGATGACTTACTTAGTTTTAGGCAGCGTATTAATGTAACAAACACCAAACAACATGCGGGAACACTTCCCAACCTTTATTAATATCAATAACTCAACAAAGGAAGGCTTCACGAATTGTTCTAAGGCACAGAACACTCCCTCTCTCATCCCTTAGAACAAATTTCAGCATTATTTAACAAAATCTGCACAAGGCAGTTACAAGCAGTTACAACCGACAGTTACATTTGACATGTGTCTGACACTTGTCATTGTCAGATTTAGACAATGTTCCAACAACTTTTTATTCTAACAGTCTTAATACAAATTTGAATTCAAGTCTATCCTTTCATGTGCCAAGTACATGTTTCTTCAATGCCTTAGCCGAATTCCATCTTGCCCCACACTTAGAATATTTCAGCCTGTTTCAAACACTAAGCTTTATTTTAGCAAATCTGCCAATTCGTGTCAACACATTCAACCTCCTTTGTCTTACCATCGTTAAGTCCCACAATCTTGCCTCATCAAGCCAACACACTGCCTTGCCATGCTGACGCCCTAACCACACGTACGCCTCTAAGGTGCCATACGCCTGCCTCATGACTTAGCACGTTCAAGCTGTCTTGCCAACACCCAAGCATCTTCAACATCTTGCTGCATACTAACTCTTAGCCGTGCAGCTGCATTGTTTCACCCATGCACATGTCAAATCCAATGCACAAATCCTTGACATGCTTGTCCGACGCTTGCTTAGTTAGACTAGGGGTCTAACAAACCACCCCCACCACTTGAACTCGATCTCCTCATCGAGACTATTTTAAAGTAGTCATCGATTTGGTCATCAAACTACCATAGATCCTTTGCCTTCTCCCAAACAGCATCTGTTGCACTCTTGCCTTTCTAATGCACCAAGAACTCTGTCTTCACGTTCTTCTTACTATTGCCAACAACCCGGTGATCAAGGATTCCTTCTATATCAGCATCAAACTACGTTGGTATAGATGGAGGAGCCCTCTTCGACCTGTTCCTGTCCGGATCATCTTTGTCTGCAATGTAATGTTTTAAGAAACTAACATGGAAAGTAGGATGAATTTTTAACCTTTCTGGTAGCTTCAGCCTATAAGCAACTTCACCCACTCGCTTTACCACTTCAAATGGGCCGTCGTACTTAGGTATCAACCCACGATGTCGAGTCTTAATGACAATCTATTTCCAGATTTGAGGAGTAAGCTTCAACAATACTTGGTCACCCACATTGAACTCTAATGAGCAACGATGTTGGTCAGTATATTTCTTCATGCACCGCTGAGCCTTGTGCAAACTGTCTTGAGCTTCAGAAAATATTTCAAGTCTTTCCCTTGCAACCTTGTACGCATGTGGACATTTCCCTTGACACTTTGTTTTGGCAACATCTAGTGGTGTCATGGGCTGCCTACCCAAAACAGTGTTGAAGGAACTCATCTCCATAGTTGATGACTTGTGCATATTATAACAAAACTGCGCAGTATCTAGCAATGCAACCCAATTCCTTTGACTCGCCGTCAAAAAGTGTCTTAAATATTCTTCTAGCAAGTGATTAATCCTTTCTGTCTGTCCATCCGTTTGTGGATGATTTGCAGTAGAGAATTTCAATTCAGTTCCCATCATATTGAACAAGGCCGTCCAAAATCTACCCGTGAACCGCGTATCCCTATCACTCACAATATCAGCTGGAGCACAAAAGCACTTAACCACATTTTTATAAAATAATTCAGCATCAATTTTCGACTAACATAAATTAAGAGCAACAATAAAAACGGAGTACTTCGCAAATCTTTCTACCACTACCATCACAAATGCCATGCCATCAACTTTAGGGAAACAAAAAATAAAATCCATACTTACCGACAATCATAGCCGTTCAGGAATAGGCAGAGGCTGTAATACACCAACTTCCTTTTAATGTTCAGTCTTGTCCACTTGACAGACATGACAAGTCTTCACGTATGCCTCAACATCATCTTCCATTTTTGGCCAGAAATATACTCGGGACAGTAAGGCTAAAATCCGTTCAACACCTGGATGACCAGCCCAAGTAGTGTCGTGCTCCTCTTTCATTAAGTCCTTACGCAATCCACCACTATTTGGTACCACGATTCTCCCCCCTTTAAAATAGAGCTGATCGTCCTCGATCCAGTACCTTCTCATTGTCCCTTCTCTAACTTGACACATCCACTTATCATATAATGAGTCGTTTAAAGCACACAGCTTGATTCTGTCTAAGAAATCAGTTTCAATCTTGGAAATAGAATATACAGCAGCAAATACCTCTTTTCGGCTTAAAGCATCCGCAACTTGGTTGTGTTTTCCTGGCTTATGCTCCCACAAAAAGTCATATTCTTCCAAGAATTCTGGCCATCTTGCCCTCTTTGGACTTAGTTTTTTCTGCGTTTTGAAAAATGTATTGGCTACATTATCAGTCCGCACAACAAAACGAGTACACAACCAATATACCCTCCAAACCTGCAAGCAATGTACAACAGCAACCATCTCCTTTTTATGTGTGGAATACCTTTGCTCTACATCATTAAGCTTCCGACTTTTGAAGGCTACAAGATGACCCTCTTGCACCAATACGCCCCCAACTACCTTATCCGAAGCATCAATGTGTACTTCAAAAGGCAACTCACAGTTTGGCCACTTAAGTATGGGTTCTGACGCAATAGCTTCCTTCAAATTCTGAAAAGCTTCGTTACATCTCACTGACCATACCCATTTGACATCTTTCGTAAGCAATTCAGTCAAAGCTGCGGCCAGTTTCGAATGGCCAGCAATAAATTTTCTGTAATAGTTAGCCAATCCAAGGAACGATCTCAAATCCTTCACGCTACTTGGTGCTTGCCAATCAACAATGGCTTCACCTTCTTAAGATCCATTCGCACCTGATTTTAACTAACTAAATGCCCCAAGAATTTTATCTCTTTCTGAGCGAATTCACACTTTTCCATTTTTACATAAAGCGTATAATCACTCAACCAAGACAGAACCATACTCAGATGTTCAACATGCTCATCCAAAGTTCGACTATATATGACAATGTCGTCTAAATAAACAACTACAAAGTCATCAAGATAATCAAACAACACATTGTTCATTAAGTTGTAAAACGTAGCCGGGGCATTGGTTAGCCCAAACGGCACTAATTCATAAGACCCATATCGGGTTACACAACTAGTCCTAGGCTCATCGCCTTCAGCTATTCTAACCTGCCAGTAGCCTGCCCTAAGATCCAATTTTGTGAACCGGCATGCCTTGCTTAACCTGTCTATCAAATCTTGCACCAACGGAACCGGATACTTATTCTTCACAGTCAATTTGTTCAAGGCCCGATAATCTACACACATTCGTAGCGTCCCATCCTTTTTCTTTTGGAACAAAACAGGTGCACCTAGGGAGCCTTGAACGGCTGAATTAGTCATATGAGTCGAATTTCATGTCGTCATCCAAGCATAATGTAGAAAAATGTTTACAATGAGGTCCAATATGCCTCAACTCCAAAGCAACATTATTTACAACATTCTCACTTTTGTACTCTTTCTCAACATTGACATTAAGGAATAAGGTATAGTTGAATGGTTGGAATTCCTCTTTTTGCTCCACTAGTTGATGGAATTCCTCTTTTTGCTCCACTAGTTGGTCATCATCCACAACAATTGGTGATTGGGCATCAGACGCCTCAACCTTTTTGTTCAAGTGAGCCTCGAAGTCAGGAATAACTGAGCTAAATTGATCTATTTCTTGTGTGAGCTCAACTCTTCCTTCAATCAGTTGGGTTGTCATGTATGGCAGGCCATCACGAATAGACTCTTGAAACTTTAGAAGTTGAGTTTGTTCTTGAAGCCAAGATTGGCTTACTATCTCTGCTTATTCACGACTTTCTCTTTGTTGGGATTCAATATCTTCCTCTATTTTAGCTAGGACTGCAATTTGCAATCCAATATCGTCAAGCGTAGCCTGCATTTCTTTGATTTTTGATTGCTCTTCCACGCATTCCAACATTTGTTCTGAGATTTTTAAATTAACTTTGTCCAGCATGTCCGTACATTCCATGAATGTGTTCACATTGCGAGCTTCTTGGTTTGCATTCTCCACTTCATCACCCCTGTCAACATCACAGATAACAGAAGAATCATAATAGGGGTTCGGGGGAGGGGAATAAGAGTTAGGACATCCATTCCAATGACCAAATTGACCACCACATAAATGACATATAGGACAATCGATATCCAAGTGCGGTCCATTACAATAATTACAAGGGTACTAATAAGAATACTCCTCACCCAACCATGGTTTATCCCAATAAGCCATATCAATAAGAGTACCAAATTATTCAAAGGAAAAAAAAATAAGTTGTTCGGAAAAGAAAAAAAAACTAAAAAAATAGAACAAAAAAATAAATAAATAAAAAGAAAAAGTATAACCTAGAAGAATAGTTAATTTATAAGTCATCGGCAGCGGCGCCAAAAACTTGTTGCTCCCAAATGCACACGCAAGTGTACGTGGTCGCAGAAGTAATAAATGGCTCTTTAAGAACCGGGTTGTCGTACCCAAAGGACTTATGATCAATATATATCAATTCAATTAAGTCTATAACTTAAAGAACGTATTAACGATATGGTTTTGATTACTACTACTACTAAGAACAATTTAAATAATAAACTAACTGACAAGGATAACGATAATTTCGGTGTTTAATAAATTAATGGACAATTCTAGAGCTGCAGCATGCTTTGGGTTTCATGTATCACATCTCATGCAAAGAATCAATTTTAGTTATCACATTACTGATTTACAGGGTTGATTTTATGATCATGATCTCTCACCTCTAATCGCCTACTCCAACTAGCTGTCTAACTACATCGTTGAGTGGGGATAGGCAGTCCTAATTGGCGAGCATTTATATTTTATCCTATTTCGTAACCAAGCTAGGTGTTCGTCCGGGCGTCACTCCTAAACACGAATCTAATCAAAATTAGAACAGGCTCTTTACATTCTCTAGTCTATCTATCTCTTCATCTCTCAAGTCCAAGAATAGACAATAGATCTATTTCTATGGTGGCCTAGCATGAAATACTAAAACAAGAATGTAAAAGTAATGTATATGATAACCAATAATCAATTCAAAGCAATTCGATGTTCAACAATTACCCATAGCTACAGCCCCAGAACAAAGGCGTTTAGCCACACATAATATTCATAAAGAGCCTAGGACGTGGATTATATGATGCACTAACGAGCATGTTGTTGGGATGATAAGCCTTTATAGAGAATGCAAGCAAACTGGTGACACAAAGATGGAAAGAAGCACCTCAAATAAAGAGTCGAGTATGGCTTTAGAACCCATACAAAAGGCACCCGTAATTGTAAATGGTGCAAGTTCAAATTTTGGAGGCTCAAGAAAACTAGTATTGTATGTCCCTGGAACCACAAGAAGAAGAGAAGTACCGTTGAATGGACAAAAATTATACATTCCCGGTAAGTTATCAACATCTGATCAAAATCAAGAAAGTTTGAAAGAGCCAGTTGTGATACGACTCGCAACACAACTTCCAATAACGGACACAAGAGCCGTTCCCTGGAACTACAACAAAACTATTGTTACTCACAAAGGAAAAGAAATCATTGAAGAAACAAATGAAACAAGAGGCTTAACCCGTTCCGGAAGGTTTTATGCTCCAGAAGAACTAAAGGGAGACAAACAAGCTAAAGAAAATCAGTTGCCAGTAAAAAAACATGTCACTAAGGAAGAGGCTGAAGAGTTTCTGAAAAAGATGAAAGCTCAAGATTATTTTGTCATTGATCAATTGAGGAAAACTCCTGCTCAAATCTCGTTGCTATCATTACTTATACATTCTAAGGAGCATCGTGAGGTTTTGACTAGAATCTTGAATAAGGCGCATATCGCGGAAAATATCACAGTGAGTCACTTGGAAAAGATGGCCAATCGAATATTTAAGGTAAATAGGATCACTTTCACTGACGATGAGTTGCCTTTGGAAGGATCTGGGCATAACAAGGCTATACATTTAACTGTAAAATGTGAAGAACACTATGTGAAGAGGATCATGGTCGATGGAGGATCAGGTGTAGACATATGCCCCTTTTCCACTCTACAGAGTTTGAAAATCAACACGGATAGGATCCGTACTAACAACGTGTGTGTACGAGCATTCAATGGTGCAAAACGAGACACACTTGGTGAAATTTACTTAACTGTTACGATTGGACTAGTGGAGTTTGGGATCACTTTTCAGGTAATAGACATGGACACTTTTATACAACCTACTTTTAGGGAGGCCATGGATCCATTTGGCTAGAGCTGTGCCATCTACTCTACACCAAGTGGTCAAATTTGAACATGACAAACAAGAAATCATTGTCCATTGTGAGGATGATCTCCCAATCAACCGAGATCCTTCCATACCATGCATCGAGGCCAAGAGAGGCTGTGAATCCCTCAATTATCAGGCTTTTGAGATAATAACAGTCAATCAATTTATGGAAGGAAAGCCTATCCCACAACCTCATCTTTCATCCGCTTCAATTATGGTGGTGGCCCAAATGATGCAGAACGGTTATGATCCCGAAAAGGGACTAGGGGTGTCTTTGCAAGGAATTGTAGATCCTATCTATCCAAAGGGTAATCAAGATACCTTCGGTTTGGGTTTCAATCCAACTAGAGCTGATAGGAAATGGGCAAAAGTTCGTAAAAAGAATGTTTGGAATTTGCGAAAGCCAATTCCTCATATTGCTCAATCTTTCACTAAGTCTCGAGGTGAACCGAGTCTAGACTTATCTATCCAAAATGATGTGGACGAAATGTGTCAAGGTCTCAAGGAAATGTTTTATAAGGTAAACATGACTCAGATAGGTGAAGGTACTAGTCATATGGATGTGCAGTTCGTCGGCCCGAATATCCAGCTCAACAACTGGGAAGCCATTCCTCTCCCTACAAGGAAGGAGTCTTGGTAGTTTATTTTGCTATTTTTGTTTTATTTTGGATTATTCTCAGGTTTGTAATCCAGACATTCTAAATGTTTCATTTTGATGTTAACCCTTCTATCCTTTTCAATTCAATGCAATCAAGTTTCAGTTTCACATCCATGTTCTATCGTTTTTTTCTCTCTCTCTCTCTCCTTTTTCCTTCTAATATTTGTCATTTTATTTTCCATTTCAGTTACGTTAATGTTGACTTTAATAATATGACATACATGCGGAGTTTACAGCCAAATCCTAAAAAGTTGTCTGATCTTGAAACAATGAATCCAAAGTTTGAGGAATATGATGAAGATGAAGCTTACGAAGAAATAAAAAAGGGATTATATCAATTTGAAAATAAGCCTAAACCTAATTTAAGTGAAATCGATGCAATTAATCTGGGAACTCCTGAAGAAGCTAGAGAAGTAAAGATAAGTATTCATGTCGATCTAAATATTAGAGATGATATAATTCAAGTTTTATTTGAATATAAAGACGTCTTTGCTTGGTCTTACAACAACATGCCGGGTTTAAGCATTGATCTGGTAGTTCATAAACTTCCCATACATCCTGATTTTCCACCTGTCCAGCAAAAACAAAAAAAGTTTAAGACAGACATGAGTGATAAAATTAAAGAGGAAATCATGAAGCAGCTGAGTGCAAATGTGATCAGGGTTGTCCAATACACTACATGGTTGGCTAATGTTGTGCCAGTTTCAAAGAAAGACGGAAAGACTAGAGTTTGTGTTGATTATAGAGATTTAAACAAAGCAAGTCCAAAAGACAACTTTCCATTACCCAACATGCACATTCTGGTTGATAATTGTGCCAAACCAGAATCTTTTGTAGATTGTTATGCCGGATATCATCAAATTCTCATGGATGAAAAAGATGCAGAAAAGACTGCTTTCACCACTCTGTGGGGTACTTATTGTTATAGAGTCATGCCATTTTGGTCTAAAGAATGCGGGAGCAACCTACATGAGAGCTATGACTACCATATTTCATGACATGATGCATAAAGAAGTTGAAGTATATGTAGATGATGTTATCATTAAATCCAGAACGCAAGTTGACCATGTCTGTTACCTAAGAAAATTCTTCGAAAGATTGAGAAAGTACAACCTCAAGCTTAATCCAGCTAAATGTGCGTTTGGAGTTCCATCAGGCAAACTTTTGGGTTTTATAGTTAGCCGAACAGGCATTGAATTGGACCCCTCTAAGATAAAGTCCATTCGAGAATTGCCCCCTCTAAAAACCAAAACTGAAGTTATGAGTTTTCTAGGGAGGTTGAACTATATCAGTAGGTTCATTGCTCAACTCACCACCACATGTGAGCCAATATTCAAGTTGTTAAAAAAAGACGCTTCTATCAAATGGACAAGTGAATGTCAAGAGGCTTTCGACAAGATCGAAGAATATCTGGCCAACCCTCTAATACTGATCCCACCAGAACCTGAGAGGCCTATATTTTTATATCTCTCAGTGATGGATAATTCCTTTGGTTGCGTTCTAGGACAACATGATGTCACAGGAAAAAAGGAGCAAGCCATTTATTATTAGAGCAAGAAGTTCACAAACTATGAGGCAAAGTACATTTTGTTAGAGAAGACGTGTTGTGCCTTAACTTGGGTCTCCCAAAAACTGAAGCACTATCTTTTGTCATACACAACCTACCTCATATCTCGAATGGACCCTTTGAAATATATTTTTCAAAAACCCATGCCAACGGGTAGGTTGGTAAAATGACAGATTTTGCTTACAGAATTTGACATTGTGTATGTCACTCGCACCGCTATGAAAGCACAAGCGTTGGTCGATCATTTGGCAGAAAATATGATCGATGATGAATACGAGCCCCTGAGAACATACTTTCCTGATAAAGAGATCAACTCTATTGAGGAAGAAGTTACCGATGATGGTCATGTGTGGAAGTAATATTTTGATGGGGCTGTCAACACAAATGGGGTAGGAATTGGAGCAGTTCTTATCTCACCAACTGGGCGTCATTATCCTACCACAACGCGACTTCGATTCTTTTCTACCAACAACACAACAGAATACGAAGCTTACATCATGGATTTAAATATGGCAATAAATCTAGATGTGCAAGAGTTGGTAGTTTTGGGGGATTCTGACTTGCTTATTCAACAAGCTCGAGGTGAATGGGAAACTCGGGACATTAAGCTCATACCATACAAACAATGTTTAGAGAACCTTAGCAAAAGGTTCAAATTCATTGAGTTCAGATATATTCCTAGGTTCCATAATGAGTTGGTTGATGCTTTGGCCACCCTAGCGTCGATGCTTCCATACCCAGGTAATACATATATTGACCCATTGGAAATTCAGGTTAGGGATCAACATGGTTACTGCAATGTAATTGAAGCAGAGCTGGATGGCGAGCCATGGTATCACGACATCAAGCGGTTCCTGAAAGCGAGAGAATATCCAATACATGCCGATAGAGATCAAAAAGGACTATAAGGCGACTCGCCAATAGTTTCTTCTTAAGTGGGGAGATCTTATATAAAAGGACTCCAGATTTAAATCTATTGCGATGCGTGAATATCCAAGAAGCAGAAACAATTATGACTGAGGTGCATTCAGGGGTATGTGGTCCACACATGAATGGTTATGTTCTAGCAAAAACGATTATTCACGTAGGGTACTATTGGTTGACCATGGAACGAGATTGCTTCCGCTTTGTTCGCAAGTGTCATCAGTGCCAAATTCATAGCGACATAATTCACTCACCCCCTTTAGAGTTGCACCCTATGTCTGCCCCGTGGCCTTTTGTTGCTTGGGGAATGGACGTCATTGGACCAATTGAGCCGAAAGCTTCTAACTGGCATCGATTTATTCTAGTTGCCATTGACTATTTCACCAAATGGGTAGAAGCTGTTACTTTCAAATCAGTCACCAAGAAAACAGTGGTAGACTTTGTTCATTCCAACATCATATGTCATTTTGGCATACCAAAGGTCATTATCACAGATAATGCGGCAAATCTCAACAGCCACATGATGAAGGAAGCTTGCGAGCAATTTAAAATTGTCCATCGCCATTCAACCCCTTATCGACCCAAAGCAAATGGGGCTGTTGAAGCGGCAAATAAAAACATCAAGAAGATTCTTAGGAAAATGGTGCAAGGATCTAGACAATGGCATGAAAAATTACCTTTTGCTCTCCTGGGATATCGCACAACTATACGTACGTCAGTCGGTGCAACTCCTTACTTATTGGTTTATGGAACTGAGGCTGTCATACCCGCAGAAGTTGAAATCCCTTCTCTTCGAATCATTGTTGAAGCAGAAATTGAGGACATAGAATGGGTTAAATTAAGGTTAGAACAATTAGCGCTGATAGATGAAAAATGGTTGACGGCAATTTGCTTTGGTCAACTATATCAGCAGAGGATGGCTTGAGCTTATAACAAGAAGGTACGTCCAAGAAATTTTGAAGTTGGCCAACTTGTTTTGAAACGTGTCCTTCCCAACCAAAAAGAGGCTAGGGGAAAATTTGCCCCAAATTGGCAGGGCCCTTACATTGTTAATCAAGTGCTATCAAAAGGTGCCTTGCAATTGGCAGATATGGAGGGAATGATGATCGACACAATTGTTAATGCGGATTCGATCAAAAGATACTATGTTTAAAACATTCTTTATTTTAACGCCTTCGTGATTAGTGTTCTCAAGATGAGACAATGAAAGCGCGTCATCCTGTATTTCAAACACTGCTTGTCTGGTGTAAAAAAAACAAAAAAAAAAACAAATGATGATTGAACTATGTTCGACCTGATTCCTAAAGGATACGTAGGCAGCCCTTCATTGGGGTTCAGTCTGATCACTCGATAAAACAATAATCATGTTTTCAATACTCAAAACGCTGGGCTTGATTTTGTTTTTTTTCATATCTCATTCAATGGTTCAAAGGTTATAACCCATTGTAAAATCCTTTTCGATATGTCTTCCCATTATGGCTTTCCGATCAATTTTTGGGAAAGATCGAGTACGGTGTTACAATTGTATGATTGAATGGGTGACATTTCATCCCTACATGAGCACGATCAAGATAGAAAGTCCGGCTATAGACTGAGGGGCACTACATGTTTCGTGAGATTTAGACAACTTAGATGGATCAAGCGTTCAGTCCAAAATGCATGTCAAGATTCATTAAAATTGTCATGTACTTTCAGATAAGATTTTCTTCACTCCTTTTAAGATATTCATTTATATATTCCCTCATTTTAAAATATAACTTTCCTTTTATAATCCTTTCATTGTGTCATTTGTACTTGTGTTTGGTATTCTTTGAGTCCCATCCATTAGAATCTCGCGTCGGGTGTAAAATAAAACAAAGGCCTCAAAATTGACTATGGTATTTCCAGTTGAAGGCTAGGGCATGCACAATATCCATAAGAACTGTGAATCATCGAGATAGAATGCAAAAATAAAAGAATAAAAAAAAAAGGTGTTACTTCAAGGTGCCGTGAGAAAAATTGTTAAAGCATAAGAGTTGCTTTTAGAAAAGATGAGACACACAACATGCACAAAATGGTAATGGGTCAAAGCATTCATGAGGAGTGTTTTAGAGGAAAATAAGGACCGTCTCTAAAGTGTCTTCAAGCTATTTGCGCAATCACCAATAGAGTCAATCTTCCAAGTTGGGCAGATTCAAAGTCAAATTCCACAAGATATCTCAAGTCATAAACCAACCACCATTTGGGAAAACTAACAAACCATTCTTTGTTTCAAACCAGGTACAAGAAAAATCTTGTAAGCAGTTCGGGAGAGACAAATGCCACAAAGGTAAATTCTTGAATTTTCTTATATCTCCTACAATATGTACATATTTAAATTAACGCTAGTGAACACCAGAAGAAAGTATATAATTAATAATATTAATAATAATAGTAAAAAAAAAAATTAGTTTCCCTTAACAAAATTTGGGGCATTTTATTTTATTTATTTTCTTTTATATTTAGAAAATGTATGTAAACAAAACAAAACAAAATAAAACAAAACTGATACAAAATATATATATATATATATATATTGCATTTTCATGTCTTCACAGGGTACAATAACCCGTGGTTGCATTTTTCATATCTTCACAGGGTACAATAACCCCTAGTTGCATTTTTCATGTCTTCACATGGTACAATAACCCCTGGTTGCACTTTTTCATGTCTTCACAGGGTACAATAACCCCTAGTTGCATTTTCATATCTTCACAGGGCACAATAACCCCTGGTTGCATTTTCATGTCTTCACAGGGTACAATAACCCCTGGTTGCATTTTTCATGTCTTCACAGGGTACAATAACCCCTGGTTGCATTGTTTTCATGTCTTCACAGGGTACAATAACCTCTGGTTGCATTTTTCATGTCTTCACATGGCACAGTAACCCCTGGTTGCATTTTTCATGACTTCACATGGTACAATAACCCATGGTTGCATTTTCATGTTTTCACAGGGCACAATAACCCCTGGTTGCATATAGGGCACAATAACCCCTGGTTGCATATAGGGCACAATTACCCCTATTCTATTTTCATGTCTTCACAGGGCACAATAACCCCTGGTTGAGTTTTTGGGCATAAACCTTCCTTTTATTTCCATTATATGTTTATATTGGGTACAAGAATATTATTTTACACCTAGTATAGAATTTGATAGCTTTTATTAATAACTCACAAAAATTTTCTAGTGAAAACTGGGGTAGAAAATTTTGTTTTGTTTTATTTTTTATGGCGTGCAATTCTCGACCTAATGTATAAATTGGAAGTTCAAGAATAAAGTCCTCATTTTGATTAGAGAAACGAAGAATGCTAGATGTCAATGACATTTAGAGTCTTTTTCGACCCATGTAACAACTCAACATATCAAGAATCATCTTCTCAAGAAAACAAACATTCAAGAATATCATGCAGAAGAGCGCCAACGACTCAAGTCAAATCATAAGTTTCAATTCTTAAATTCAAATGTCAAGATCAAAGTTCGAGATCGATGTACCTACCAAAAGAGGCGAAGTGATAATCGAAGATTCAAAACGAAAATCCAGGACTAGTGGAGTAGATAGAATCTTGTATTTTTCGTTTCTCTCCTATTGTATTTTGCCTTTTGATGTACTAATAGGAGCTACGGACCGAAACCTCGACAGAGCCTCACTCGACTATCCAACTCATTCTCTTGTCCTTCCATATACTTGAAGTACACTCGACTCCTTGTCATTAACTTATGATAGGTAGTTTGTCCAAAACCACGGCTCGGTCACATTTTCCTTTATATATTTTCTACTTTTAAATAAATGGTAGGTCAAAAATCAGGCACATTGTTCACTTCTTTGCTTGAAAACTCTTCATGTTCCCAAGCAAAGAGGGCATCCTGTGAATACCTAATTTTTGACCAAAATTAAAGTTTTACACCTTTTTATATTTAAATATATATTTTGGATCTAAATTAGAAATTTTTATTTTTATCTTATTTTTAAAAGATTTTAAAATTACAACAAAAAAAAATAGAGTCACATTTTAGGCTAAGTTTTATTTTTTTTAATTTCTCCAAAGAAAATAAAATCTATAAAAAATATATGTTTTTACTTTTTATAGATTTAATAAATAAGTTAGTGTTTCTTAAATATATTTTTAAATTAGCTATTTAGCTTTTCTTATATATTTTGTTAGTTCAGACTAATATATTTTATTTATTATTATTATTGTAATTTTTATATATTTAATTAAAAAATAAGTGACCTGAACTACCCAAACCTCTAACCAACCCCATTATCTCAACTTACTGCCCACGTTCTCTTTAACTTCTAACACTTTCCCACCCTACAAATACACAGATACAGAACATGAAAGAAAAAAAAAAAAGAGAAGAAAAATTGGAGAGCAGAACGGCAAAGAGAAAAAAAAAAAACACATAGAGAAAGAGAGAATCAGAGTGAATTTATTTTGAGAATTAAATTAGAGTTCGAGGTCTTGCTCGTGGTTTCGGATTCATGGCTCTTTAAAGTTAATTCATAATAATTAACTTTGAAAACTAGTAGATCGTAGCAATTATTTTTTGTGGTGAATCAATTTTCACAAAGAGGTAATTCTAATTCTTCTATAGATTAAATGAAATAATTGTATGAAACTTGATTCCAATAATATAAAGTTCTTCGAATTGCATGTTATTATTATGTAATATCATTTTGTGATGTATGTTGTAAGTTTTTTTTTTTTTTTTGAATTCACGAATGTTTAAGAAAACGTAACCGAAGACGCCTCTCGCTAAACTTTTAAATAAATAAGAAAGTATAATCAGTTTATAGGATTTAATCTTATAAAGTTGCAAATAATTTATGTATTTTAATTATGCTCTTTAGATGAATGCTATTAATTTATATTGAAATTGGTTCCGTGATATTTAATTGTTAAATTTGAATAGTTAATGTTTCTTTTTAGCCTAGTTTTCATTTAAGAGAAGTAATTAGTGATTTAAAGAAGCTATGATGAATATGTTTTAGTCTTTTTTAGTTTATTTGTTTTGATAAAACAGTTTGCTTTTAGAATAAGTGTAAGATGATCATTACTTTAATACGGATTGTTAGGGTATATAATTAAGAGGAGATATGAATTTTATTTAGGAATTCATTATCGAAAAAAAGAATATATAAAAGAAATAAAAAAAAAATCTTTAGAAAAGGAAAAAAAAAGAAGAAAGATAAAAAACGTTCAAAGAAAAAAAGAGTGAAGGGAACATAATATTGAAAATTAAAAAAAATAAATAAAAAATAAAAGGAGAAAAAAAAAAAAAAAAAAAAAAAAAAAAAAAAAAAAAAAAAAAAAAAAAGAAAAGTAAAGAAATCAGAAAATAATAATAATAATTATTATAATGATAATTAAAAAAAAAGAAGAGAAAACGAAACAAAACAAAAATTAAGTAAAAAAAAAAGAAGAAAAGAAGAATAAAGAAAAACGTACAGAACGTTTTCTTTTTTTAAAAAATAATGAACAAAAAAAACAACAAAACAGAATGTTTAAAAAAAATTGAAAAGGAACGCAACAATCAGAAAAAAGGGAAATAAAAAAAAAAGAAGAAGAAAAAGAAAGAGAACAGAATGTTAAATAATAATAATAATAATAATAATAATAATAAAAGGGAAGAAGCAGTAGATTGCTTTTAAAAAAAATATTAAAAAATAAGTAATTAAAAACTGAAAACAAAAGAAAATAAAATGTATAACTAAAAAGGAAAAAAAATTGTCCTAATTTCTTTAGAACTCTTATCTTAAAATAATTCTAAATCCCATAAAATTTTATCATTTATCTTAAATCCAATTTTTTTTTAAAAAAAACAAAAGAGGACAATCCTAAAATTATTCAAACTCTAATTCCCACATAAATCCTAATTTTAGCAATTAGATGTTTATATATATTCTACTCATAATAAAATAACAAATATAATAAAGCAGAATAAATCAAAAACAAGGAGGATAAATAACATTTTTATTAAACTAATAAATATGATATATCCAAAATCATCTTAAGCCATATATAAATCAATAAAACGACCGTGCTAAAATCACGAGACAAGAGGGATTCCTAATACCTTCCCCTCGGTCAATAGAATTTCTTACCCGGTCTTTTGTTTTTGCAGACCAAAATAAAGAGTCCATTTCTTTTTTATTAGGGATTTAAATAAGGTGATTTGGAATACCAAAACTCAATTCTAAATGGCGACTCTATAAAATAAATAATCTCTTTTCAAAATGTCACTTTAATTGGAAAAAACTCTAAAAATAGGGGTGTGACAACGGGAAGCGTGAAAGGTTATGTGAAATAACATGTCTTGCTTTAAGTGAGTCTAAATGGTGTTAAGACTCTGTTACAACTCTGATTCATTCGGACCTAATCAAATCCAGTAAGAGGCTTTATAAGGAAACAAAACAAATGAACTTAATGGGCTGAATCTCAATGATTAAGATTCAAATTTTAATAGCAAACACACTAAATGAGTTGAATATGAATGATTAAAATTGAGACCTCCATTAAGTGCAAACAAATGAGGCGTCAATAAGGATATGAATCTAAATCATTCAGGTTTTAGCCCATTAAGTACAACACCATTCAGACCTTAAAAATACATGTCTTTTTTTCTCTCGAAATCACACTTGTTTTTTTCTTTTCACGAAACTCATGCTTTGCCATCTCTCTATTCCAACTATCAATTCAGCCAACCCAATCTTTTCTCTTAGCCTGCCAGGATATCAAATCCTGGCTGGCTATTTGGGATTCTCCAGTCTTGATTACGTATTTTAATGGTAGTTTTCAGGTTTGAGATAAGGGTTTAACAAGACCCCTTTTTGAAATATGATTTGATATGATCAGTGGCTACAATGGAATGAGATGTCGGTAAAAATAGTATGTTTGGATGGTTTGCTTAAACTGGTTAATTTTCAAAAAATTGTGGGCTTAGATGAGATGGTTTAATTTCAATACAATGAGAGTTACGGATAGTTTGACAAAAGTTTTGCTTTGAGTATTCTTTGAGATGTTTCTTTGGTGGTGGTGGTGGTGGCAACTAAGCAATTCTCCAATCTATTGTTGCAGAATTGTTTGTTTTTTCGTTCACCTCATCATATCTTGCGAGTTTCTACTATGTTGCAATTGTAATTGTGAGGATTTTGGGTTTGTTGAGAAGTCTTATGTTTCCTGGTAAGTGAGGAGTGACATATGACCAGGATAATTGGTGTAGTTGCATAAGCTTCCATCCTAAGTTCCAGTTAACAATGTAATATGTGACATTTGTTGATTGACCATCAACTGAGCAGCTTTGGTCACCTAAAGTCATCTGTACTTGATTATATATGCTGCATTTTTAAGTAGTGAAATTAATCTGTAGTTGATGTTATACGGTTCATGTTCTCAAATCAAAATTGGGTTACTGCAGTGTTTCATTTATATCTTTAAATATTACAATTTATTTCAAATGATAACTTTTCATCTTTAAGTTAAGATTTTCCATTATATTTGTTGATATAATATTAAATTACTTTTTTATTTGATTTGTATATTTATTATATATAAATATACACACATTCAGATGCTGAAAACACAAGCATTCTTAATCATTCGGTGTGCTACCTAAAGACAACAGCTTAACATTCAGATGTGTATTAAGATTCAGCTCTCTTAAATTTTAATAAAACAATGGGCCCAAAGACGAATATTTTTGAGAAATGCAATGTGCAACAAATTTAACTTCAAATTCCAATTACCTCAGAGTCTTATTCCAGCTTCCTGTGACCATGAGATTCATCTCTGGGATCCAAGCCAATTCCTTGACAGGAGCGTCATGCATGGCTACTGTTACGGGTTGAGTACCAGATAGCAGCCACATTTTCACTTGCTTGTCACAACCTCCAGAGAAGACCGTTGTCCCATCATCCTTCCAAGCTGAGCATAAAACCTGCCAGAAATAGATTGTGTATAGCTAAAAAATCCAAGTCATACAGCAAGAAGGTTAAATTTACCAAGAAAATGTCCATATATTACCGGGTGTTCATGTGATATAGAGGCCTTGGGTACAGTTCCAATGTTGGTTCCACTTCCCATCACTTCCCAACAGCGTACCTAGAAAAGCTCAAGAATAAGATTAATTTCCAGTTCCACCTAACAAACAAAACCATCTAGAATTAGAAGAGAGGCGGTTGTACCTTAATATTACCCCCCCACCCCACCCTCTTTCTTCCCAGTCCTAAAATCTTACTAATATATGTATTATTAATAAAACCCAATATGTAGGTCATCCCTCCATGTCTAGACACTTTCAACACACAAAAAAGAGAAATTTTTAAAGTTAACTTCTAAACGTCTCTGTCTCTGTACTACACCCTACTCCACCTTAATGCCCATTACCTGTAGACAGTGAAGTTTTATTGACAAAGCCATATTAAATTTGGAATAAATCTTAAATTCATGATACGTTGACCAAGTCAAATTACTGGTTAATAAAGTCTGATTAATATTTAAGTCAAAATTATATGACTTAAATCAAGTCCAAATTATATTTGGGTCAGTCCATTAAGTTGACAAGATGAGCCCAACTCATGTTCTTCAAGCCCAAGGGTCAAAATTGCTTGGACCAAAATACCCCTAAAACCCTAGCTCAAGCCTATATAAAGAGGTCTTCATAAGACCAAAGAGACAGACAGAAATACATAGAGAATCCTTGCTCTTCAGTGGTGCTCTACAAGTCTTCTGCATACAAAGAAGTCTTCGCTCCAAGTGTTGAGCCGCAAGTATTCCGTCAAATCAAGAACAATCGTGAAAAAAAGAATCAGGGGATTACATATCTTTTCTTAAAGATTTCATAAAGATTGCAACCTTCGCATAAATTCAAATTCAAATATTATTGTTTGCTTGCTATTTTCATTTCTTGATTGTTATATTTCAGGATTGAAACTTTAGTCGCATACAAATTGGCACGCCCAGTGGGACAATCTTTACCTCTCACTTTTTCTCTTAGAAAATCAAAGTTCAAAAACACTGAGATGGCTTCAAAGAAGATCAACTCAAAATCTGCATCTGCATCTACGTCTGTATCTGCATCTACATCCGCTTTCTCATCTGCATCCGTATCCGCATCTGCATCTGCAAAAACTGGTGGATCCAAATTCTGCATTGCTGTGGAAAACATCCTTGATGTTACTGCAGGAAGCATGCGACCCGTCACAAGGAACCAAGCCAAATTGCTAGAACAACAAGCCTCACGAGTGCCGTCCGAATCTGCTATTGTCTTCTCGTCTCCAAAAGGTGTAAAGTTTCCTGCAAAAGCTACAAAAGAAGACATCGCCGAAACGGTTGAGAGAGTTCTTGCCCAATTGAGCTATCTACATCCAAGAAGCCCTTCACTTTAGTCGGCAATGATGTCTTAAGCACTGGATCTACTCCGGATAACATATCTGCATCTCATGTTTGGGAAAATCGATGTTATCCTCCATCACCTACGATGGTAATTCACGCGATGGTGACTAATGCTTCATCCGTAGAAGAACAACTTGCGAGCTTGACGAGAGCTATTGAAGAATTGACCAAATATGTTCAAGATCAAGATGTTCGGATCGTTAAGCTAACTGATAGGGTGGCAGGAATGATGGATGAAGAATCAAGTCATGCACCTGGAAAACATCCGCAAGTACAAGAGACAGTCGATCATCCCGCAAAGCAAGTGGAAGATGCTAAGGAGATCCAAGTTTCCTCTGAAGGAACTATCCCGATCGACCAAATCAAGGAGTTCATCATGGGGACCATTAAAGACAAGTACGAGGTTGCTGAAAAATCCTTCTTGACATATGCAAGGCCATACATTGCAAGGATTGATAACTTGAAAATGCCTGCCGGTTATCAACCCCCAAAATTTCAGCAATTCGATGGTAAGGGAAGCCCGAAGCAACACGTGGCACACATCATCGAAACATGCAACAATGCTGGAACGTATGGTGATTACCTTGTCAAACAATTTGCCCGTTCCCTTAAGGGCAATGCTTTCGATTGGTTCACTGACCTTGAATCTGGTTCCATTGATAGTTGGGAACAAATGGAGCAAGAATTTCTCAACCGCTTCTATAGCACAAGACGTACCGTAAGCATGGTAGAACTTACAAATACGCGTCAGCGAAATGAAGAGCCAGTATTTGACTTCATCAACTGATGGAGGCATGCAAGTCTAAACTGTAAAGATAGACTTAGTGAAGCTTCGGGCATAGAGATGTGCATTCAAGGTATGCATTAGGGTCTTCGCTATATTTTGCAAGGCATAAAGCCTAAAACTTTTGAAGAATTGGCCACTCGCGCTCATGATATGGAGTTAAGCATGGCATCAGTCGGAACTGAAACGCCACCCATTAACGAACTCCGCAAAGGGAAAGAAAGGAAAGAATTCAAGAAAGTGGGATATTTGCCCAAGGCTGAAAACAAAGAGTCCATGAATGTCAATGCTTCTCCTTTGAAGTTTACCACAAAGGTAGGCAATACGCAGAGCGCAAAAACGACTTCTTTTGAAGGAAGGACAAGCCAAAAGCTGTCCTTGAAGGAAATGCAGCAGAAGGACTACCCATTTCTTGACTCAGACGTCACCGCAATCTTTGATGAACTCCTTGAGATGAAACTTTTTGAGTTACGAGAGATGAAACGACTGAATGAAGCAGGAAGGAGTGATGATCCAAAATACTTTAAGTACCACCGGTTGGTTGGCCACCCCATCGAGAAGTGCTTCGTGACTTAGCTCGCGAAGGGAAGATTGAACTTGAAGATGAGAAATTGAGTTCAAACCAAGTCAGTGTTGCTTCTGACTTGTCCAATCTGGTCATGACCTGCAATTTTGTTGAAGAAAATGGGCGGCAAGATGTTCCAAACATAAATCTGACAAGAATGATTAAGTTTGGAGACTTTGAACCCATTGACGTAAGTGAGTTGTTGTCTCTTCCTACGCTAAGTGATATGACTTTCATAGGAGAAGGATCGACAAAAGAAGATGGAGACCAAGAAGATCATCTTGATGATTGGGGCTGGACTCTCGTGACTCGCCGTAGACGCCGAAAAGTGAGTTCGCATAAGGATTCAACAAAGCAACACATTAGGGAAAAGATGGTAAGGAGACCCAAAATAAAAACTTTGATTGTGCACTCAAAGAAGGAGGAGAAAAAGGTGCACCACTACCAAGACTTGCGTCGACCAATTACATTTGGAGAATATTTGCCAAGTTGGTTTTACACCAAGTTTACATGTGATGGCACAAAAGCTCTATGTTGTAATATCGATGAGAAGGAAGCAAAAAATACAACTTCATTATGTCCATCACCAAAAGATTCTCCAAAGTCATCTCTTGAAGTCGAGAATGCATGCATGGCCAAAATTACATTCTCTGACGATGATCTTCTACTTGGTGATACACTTCATAATCGCCCTTTATTCATGTTGGTTTTGCGCGTGAGAAGAAGGTGAACCGAATCCTGGTCGATGGCGGATCTAGATTTAACATCCTTCCAATTCGCACCATGAAAGAACTTGGGATCTCAACAGCAGATCTCACTGAAAGTCGCTTGATGATCCAAGGATTCAACCAAGGAGGACAAAGGGCAATAGGGGCTGTAAAAATAGACCTCACCATCGGAGAGTTGCAATCAAGTGTGTGGTTACATGTAATTGATGCAAAGACTTCATATAACATCTTGCTTGGTAGGCCGTGGGTACATGAGAACAAAGTAATCCCGTCTACCTACCACCAATGTTTGAAGTATTATGAGGATGGAGTTGCAAAAAGGATTGTTGCAGATGATAATCCCTTCACTGAAGGCGAAGCACACTTTGCTGATGCAAAGTTTTACTTGAAGAAATATGTCACAAAAGTTGATGACATTACATCCAGAGATGTCGAGCTCCTTAATAAGAAGCCTAAGGTAGCTGTCGGTAAGACAAAAGCTGCAAGCAATGAAGATACAAATTTTGGCAATCCGAGCAAAATGTCTAACGTGAATGGTGCTTCTTCAAGCAAAAAGGCGGCACCCATTCTTTGTTATGTTCCAAAGGCTAAGGAGGACGAAAGACACTCACTCAAGTTGCGAGAAAATGCACTAGAGGGTTTGACCCTTCCTGGTAAGCGAATCGATATGATGAAGTCATCTACAAAGTTACTTGGAAAGTCTGTGGCTCCTAAATCATTGCTTTACGGAAAATTTGTGGCCCCTAAGTCATCCCAATATGAAGCACTCCCAATGAAGCGGACAGAAGAAGGTTTTGATCCTAATGCTTACAGACTACTAGCAAAGGCTGGATTCGATCCTAATGAACCATCAAAATTGGGGAAGCTTCCATCAGAACCTGCTATGAGGCGACAACATGAAGGGCTGGGTTACAAACAACATCCGCCTATCCATATCTCCATAAGAAGGGTAAGCAACAACTACATCACTGCGGAAGATGAACATGTTGCTTCTAACAAAAGGCCTTTTGTCTTAGATCGACTGGGAAGCTCAACGACGAGGATCTCCGTATTTGATAGGTTAGGGCCATTGAAGAAGAAAAATAAGGTTTGGAGAAACAATGGAGGTATGAAAGCATCTGCTTTACCTAAATCTCAAAATGTCCCTAAGGAGTTTCAAAGTCTAATTCCTTCTAGAATGAGGCGGCAGACGAACCTTGTGGTCTCATGTGGAGAAGTACTAAAGGCAAAGTCGCATGTTGTGATCTACACCAAGCAACCTGACGAAGATGAAGAAAGTGTTGGTTCTTCATGTCATGTCACTACACAAGATGAAAGGTATAATTTTTCTCCAATTAAAATTGATGAAGAGTTGGAGGATATTTCATGGTGTTATCATATATCTTTTAAAGATGGAGAACCTCTAGAAGATGAAGATGCTAAGGATGCACCACCTGAACTTGAAGAAGGAGTAAAGGCGACGGTTGATGTATTGAAAGAAGTCAACTTTGGAACTAATGAAGATCCAAAACCCACTTATGTGAATGCTTCACTAGTAGGTGATGAAGAAAGGGCCTACGTTGACTTGCTTAAAGAGTATAAAGATGTTTTTGCCTGGAGTTACAAAGAAATGCCTGGATTAGACTCGAAGGTAGCAGTCCATCATCTCGCTGTGAAAAAGGGTGCACGTCCTATCAATCAATCTCAACGACACTTTAGGCCTGAATTGGTCTCCGTAATCAAAAATGAAGTCAACAAGCTTATTAAGGCTGACTTTATCCGTGAAGTTAAGTACCCCACATGGGTTTCAAGTATTGTCCCCGTGAGGAAGAAAAATGGACAAATTCGAGTTTGTGTCGACTTCAAAGATCTCAATAATGCATGCCCCAAAGACGAATTTCCACTTCCTATCCCTGAGCTTATGATTGATGCCACTCTTTTATGGATGGTTCATCCGGTTACAATCAGATCCTCATGTCACCAAAGGATGAAGAGTTGACCGCATTCCGCACTCCTAAGGGTATTTATTGCTACAAAGTGATGCCTTTTGGCTTGAAGAACGCTGGAGCAACATACCAAAGAGCCATGCAAAATATCTTCGATAACATTCTTCACAAAAATGTTGAATGTTACGTTGATGACTTAGTAGTGAAATCAAGAAAAAAGAGTGATCACTTGCAAGACTTGAGGATGGTGTTTGATCTACTACGAAGGTATCAACTTAGAATGAATCCTTTGAAATGCGCATTTGGAATTACCTCTGGGAAATTTCTTGGTTTCATTGTACGACACCGAGGGATAGAAATTGATCAAGTCAAAATAGATGCAATTTTGAAGATGGTCGAGCCAAGAAACATCCATGAATTGAAGAGTCTGCAAGGAAAGCTAGCGTATCTTAGGAGATTCATCTCGAATCTAGCAGGAAAATGTCAACCATTCAGTCGTCTTATGAAAAAGGGCACTTTTTTTGAATGAGACCAAGACTGTAGTAATGCATTCGAGAGCATCAAGTTTTACTTGACGATAACGCCAGTTTTAGCAGCTCTTGTTCCTGGAAAGCCGTTGATACTTTACATATCAACTCAAGAATGATCAGTGGGAGCCCTCTTAGCCCAAGAGAATGGCGAAGGGAAAGAAAAATCCCTTTACTACTTGAGTAGGATGATGACACCAAATGAGTTGAAGTACTCGCCGATCGAAAAGCTATGTTTGGCCTTAGTCTTCTCAATTCAGAAGATGAAACACTACTTTCAAGCTCACGTCGTCCGCGTCCTTTCTAAAGCAAACCCCATCAAATTTGTGATGTCGAAATCTATCCTCAATGATCGACTAGCAAGATGGTATCTCCAGTTTCAACAATTTGAAATTGTGTATGTTCCTCAAAAGGCTGTGAAAGGGCAAGCATTGGCAGACTTCTTAGCAGACCACCCGATACCTGATGATTGGGAACTCACTGATGAACTACTTGATGAAGACGCAATGGTCATTGAAATTCAACCACCTTGGAAGATGTATTTTGATGGGGCCTCACATCGCGACGGAGCCGGCGCTGGGGTGATATTCGTGACTTCTCAAGAGGAGATCTTGCCATATTCCTTCATCTTAACTCAATGCTGCTCCAATAATGTTGCAGAATATCAAGCCCTAATACTTGGGCTTGAAATGGCGGTTGATATGAAGCAATTGCAATTACAAGTTTTTGGAGACTCTGAATTGGTGATCAATCAATTGTTGGGTAGCTATGAAGTCAAAAAGCCAGAATTACGACTTTATCATGACTATGCACAAAAGTTGCTTGGATGGCTCGGAGATGTAACTCTTCAACCTGTCCCAAGAAAGGAGATTAAGAAAGCTGATGCCTTAGCTGCTTTAGCTTCAACGTTGACTCTGCCTGACCAAGCGCAAATCACTATCTGCCAAAAATGGATAGTACCACCAGAGGAGGAAGATGAGGATGAAGAAAGCAAGTTTGAGAATTTTGTAGCCGTTTCACAAGTTGACATAGTTGATTGGAGACATGCCCTAATCGATTACTTGTGTTACAATATACTTCCAGAAGATCCAAAGAGAAAGGCCGAAATTCGTCGTCGTGCTTCTCAGTTTCTTTTCTACAAAGATACTCTATATCAAAGATAATTCGAGGGAGTCCTCTTGCATTGTTTGGGGAAGAAGAAGCAATTCAAGCTATGCAAGAAACACATTCTGGAGTTTGTGGATCGCATCAATTTGGGCCAAAGTTGCACTTTCACATAAAAAGAATGGGGTATTATTGGCCAACAATGGTAAAAGATTGTTTGGATTATGCTCGAAGATGTCAAGCATGCCAATTTCATGCGAATTTTATGCACCAGCCTCCTGATGTAGTACATCCGACTGTTGCATCTTGGCCATTTGATGCTTGGGGGCTAGACGTGGTTGGACCACTACCAAAATCTTCTGGTGGTCACTTGTACATCTTGGCTGCAACAGATTACTTCTCAAAATGGGCTGAGGCGGTAGCCCTCAAATAGGTAAAGAAGGAAAATGTTGCAAACTTCATTAGGGTGAACATCATCTATCGTTTTGGCATTCCTAGTTATATACTAACAGATAATGGAAAGCCATTCGCCAATAAATTGATGGATAAGATCTGCGACCTTTTTGGCTTCAAGCAACGTAATTCATCAATGTATTATGCTGCTGCAAATGGACTAGCCGAAGCATTTAGCAAGACCTTGTGCAACTTGTTAAAGAAGGTCGTCTCTAAATCTAAAAGAGATTGGCATGATAGGATGGAAGAAGCTCTTTGGGCATACCGGACGACTCATCGCACACCAACTCAAGCGACTCCTTATTCTCTTATTTTTGGAACTGAAGCAGTCCTTCCACTTGAACGACAAATACCATCATTGAGGCTTGCCATCCAAGAGGGACTTACTGAAGAAGAAAATGCTTGTCTGCGCCTTGAAGAGTTAGAGGCTCTCGATGAGAAAAGGTTGGAAGCTCAGCAAAGTCTTGAATGTTATCAAGCTCGTCTTTCACGTGCTTTCAATAAAAAGGTTCGCCTAAGGTTCTTCCAAGTTGGTGATCAAATCCTTGCAGTAAGAACACCAATTATCATATCTCATAAATCGGGAAGCAAGTTTACCTCAAAATGGGATGGACCATACGTCATCCAAGAAGTCTATTCAAGCGGGGCTTACAAACTTGTGGATGCAGATGGCTTGCAGATTGGTCCCATCAATGGAAAATTCTTGAAGAAGTACTATCCTTGAAGCGGCGTCACACTCCTGGCCCGCAAGAGTATAAACTGTGTACGGCTCTCCAAAAAAAAAAAAAAAAAGTCCGCTAGGTTGAAATTCTCGAAAGAGGCGGCCTAGGCAAAAGTTAGGACACAAAAAAAAATTAATTCAAAAGCTCACTTTCTTGAACTACGATATGACTTGATCCTCTTCACCGAGGTACGTAGGCGCTTGGAATAATCACTCTAAGCTCAGTCACATGAGTAAAAAAAAAAAAAGGTTTGTGAGATCGGGCGACCATCATAGTAACTCTTTAAAATTACATAGCTAGCATATGAGTTCAAATGTGTCATAGATGAGCAAAGGAGAAAAGTCCTTGAAGCCCTCTCTGCAACAAAAGAAGTAGCTTGCGATTCAGGAACTCCTACATCGAGTTATTGATTTTCTACTATGATCGTTCAAAGCTGTTGAATTCCATTGTTATTGGATCAAGTGACTTGCAATTCAATTTGAGTTTTTTTTTGCTCGCGGTAGAGATAAATTTGCGTAATTCATTATTGCTTCAATAATTTACTCAAAATTAGGGGCATCGTTATCCACAAAATCAAATTGGTATACTCTTCAGATCAAAGCTCTACTTGTTTATGTTGAAATGGTGTACGCACAAAGGTCATGATGTGAACACTCCAAGTTCAAGAGATAAATTTGTTTCATTTGGCAAGGATGCACAAAATTGTGGAATTAACATTCTAAGTGTATAATCAACTTGAAAAAAAATTTTATTCCCGTCAAACTGGAGTGAAATAGTTTCATCACTCCTACACTGAGTTATAGATTTTCTCCCAAAGTTGCTCAAAGCTGAAGAGTTGAGCGAGACAGAATTTGAGCTAACTTTTAAAAAATATATCTGTACTAATCTGGAGATCTTTTGTCCATGATTTTTACATATGTTGTATGTCTGTGAGTTATGCTTCAAATGGAACAAGAATCGCATCATTTCGAGGCTCCTACATCGAGTTATTGATTTTCTACCGCAGACGCTCAAGGCTGAAAAGTTGATCAAGACAGAATTATGGTCCGACTTCAAAGCAATATCTGTACCAATCCGTAAAGGATTTGATCGTGAATTTTACAAATTTAGTAGTTCTTTGAGTACTCTTTCCAATGGAAAAAGAAACTCATTATTTCGTCGTTCCCACTTCAGGTTATGAATTTTCTCTCATAGATGCGCAAAGCTGAAAAATTGAGCAGGAAGGATTCTGAGCTGACTTCGAAGGCAAATCTGTATAAATCCATAAAACCTATGGCTGTGATATTTATATGGATTGAAGATCTCGAAGTTATCTTTCCAACAAAAAAAAAAGAAGCTAGTGATTTTGGAACTCCTACTCCAAGATATGAATTTTCTTTCGTATGCGCGCAAAGCTTAAGAGTCAAACACGCCAGATTTTGAGCTGACTTCAAAGATAAATCTGTACTAATCCGTAAAGCCGATGGACGCAGTTTTTATACAGCCTGAAGATCTAGAAGTCATCTTTCCAATAAAAAAGGAAGCTCATTATTTTGGCGCTCCTACTCCAAGTTATGAATTTTCTTCCACATATGCGCAAAGCTGAAGAAAGCTGAAGAGTCAAACACGCCAGATTTTGAGCTGACTTCGAAGATAAATCTGTACTAATCCGTAAAGCCGATGGACGTGATTTTTATACGGGCTGAAGATATAGAAGTCATTTTTCCAACGAAAAAAGAAGCTCATTATTTCAGTGCTCCTACGTCAAGTTATGAGTTTTCTTCCACATATGCGCAAAGCTAAAGAAAGCTGAAGAGTCAAGCACGCCAGATTGTGAGCTGACTTCGAGGATAAATCTATATTAATCCGTAAAGCAGATGGAAGTGATTTTTATACAGGTTGAAGATCTAGAAGTCATCTTTCCAACAAAAAAAGAAGCTCAATATTTCAGCGCTCCTACACCAAGTTATGAATTTTCTTCTATGGACGCGCAAAGCTGAAAAGTTAACATTTGGCTGCGATTTTTGCATAAATTTTAGCTTTTGGAATCCTCTTTCCAATAAAAAAAGGGGATGAAAGAAATAATCAAAATTCAAAATTCAAGAGAAGAAGATTCTTATTGAATTATAAGTCACCATTTTATTGCTTCAAAAAAAAATCCTTACACCATAATAAGCGAATTAACAAATCCTAAGCAAAAACAAGAAAATCTAACTATGGGAGGAGTTTGAAGCTTGTGATTTCTTGGCGACTTGTCTCAACCGCCCCTTCTAGTTTGGCTAGTCTCTCTGCTTCATCATTAGAAAGCATATGATTCGCCTCAATGGTATAAATCTCGCCTTCTATAATGGTGAGATTCTCTTGATTTTTGGACAACTTCTCTTGATATTTATTAAGAAGCGTGATGATCTTCTTTTTCTTGGAGGTCAAAGCTTTTAAGTCTTTCTCCACATTAGCTAGAGTTGCTCAAAGCTTTCCCATGGATCCATCCAACTTTTCATGGGCCAATTTCGCACCATCAAGACGTCGTTGTGTATCAGAGAGGACCTTTTCATGTGATTCTTTAGTAACCTTTGATGATCTCAAAGAATCATACTCTGCGTACGACTTGTAGAAATTCTCAACAAGATCTTCCAAAGTAGAAATATCAACAATGTCCACTTTTTTAATCTCCTCAAGAGTAGAAGACACACTTGACTCCAATTCTATAAAGCTGTTTAAAGAATCCAAAGAAAATTGTGTAATCCATCCACACAATGCGCCCCACGTCTCAGAAACAAAGGTTGATTTGACGCGAAAAATAGTTTCTCGTGGCTCAGAAGTAGGAGCACCGGGTCGCAATGGCCATGAAGAAGGCTTGAATGATTTCGTACGCATAATCTGATCGACGACAACTTCAGTCGCATTAATACCATTTGGTTGGGAAAAATTCTTGTCATCTGAAGAAGTAGAAGGTGACTTTCTTGGTGGAACTACTCCCAATGAAGGCGTCACGTCGTCATTAAGGGAAGAATCAAAACCTTTTACAGCCGCATGAAGACCATTAAGATCTACGGTGAAATCTGCAATCACCTCATTGCCAAGATCATCGGTGCATAATTCCTGAAGGTTCAACTAAAAAAAAAAAGGGAGAACAAAAGGATCATTAGATTTAAAACTAAAAAAATAAATAAAGAGAATAGTATGAAAAAAAAGAGGGGAGAGGACCTTACTTGTTTTGCTAATTCAGACAATGATGCCGAGTTCGGATCCTCATCCACAAAGTCGTTATCATCAATGACAATTGTATCTAAAATATCGATACCACAACATGCATCATCTAGCTCTTGTGCCTTTCTTTTTGGACGATTCCAGTGACGATCCTCACTCTCTGTCTGATTAGAAAGTGCATTGGCTCGCCCAACACCATTCGGTGAAGCATGCATATGGGTAATTTCTTCACAAGGTGTCTCAAGGTTTGACGTTTTGTCATTATCATTTTTCGATGAAACACGAGGTTCATTTGTTCTGAAAGAACCGTAGCTAACTTCGGAAGCAGTGGAAGCCACCTTTGAGGCTAAAGTGAGGCGCCTCAATTTTGATTTCGGAGGCACGTCCCCCTCTTTCAAGGTTTTGGACTTGGATAAGGTCTTGGCGACTTGTGGAGTATCATTTGACTTCACTTCAGACTTGGAAGAAGGACATGACTTTTGTTTTGGTTGATCAGAGGGCCCTTTAGACGACATAGTTGTAGAACATTGCTTCGATGTCTTCAAAATAATGCGTAGGTTTCCTTGTGAAGGATTCATCCTATGGGATGACCACCAGTCCATATCAGTAAGGTATAGATCTCTGCCTTGCAGCATTGCCAAATGATGGAGGCGACGGGCATCATCCTGTTGAAATAACTTTTGGGCGTCAGTAAAATTGAAACATTTGGCCATCCTCTCACCAGAAATCTTGCATAAGGGTATGGATCGATGCGAGTAATTGGCACGATGATGAGTCCCAAAGTATTCCCCAAGCCAACCATGTACATAGTGTATGGGAAAAATTATATTTGCCATACTCAAGTTTGGAGAAGTAGAGATTTCTTTCAAGCCGCGATATATGCTCGCAAGAACCGGGACTGCCAGGGAGAATTTCTTTCCATGAGCCATCAAGCTCGCAACTTTAAAAACACAAGCACGCACATAGTCGACTTTCTTATGAGGAAGCACGAATTTGCAAAGCCAACAAGTAAAGAAGGCTGCCAAATTAGTCTCATCTCTAAGTGATTCTTCAACATTTAGCTCGACAAAGGGGGCATTCTCCTCGTCAGTTCACGGTAGGAAGTTCGGATCAATATGTCCGGAAGGATTATGGTTCAACCTTGGCTTTGAGGCTCGTACCTTTGACACTTTTTGTGGAGGCTCGGCATATCTTTTAGGTCCTCTAAACCAGAAATTCACCCAATCAAGGATGGACACCTCATGGAGATCATCTTTCGCTAATTTGTAGAAGGCAGAGAACAAATATTGACAACTTTTGGGAAGAAGCAATTCTCCTTGGGTATCAATCTGCGTCAATTCTTTTGCTGAGGGAACGACTTCGTCATAAAAGTGCCCTTGTACAGGAAGACCTCCAATTGCTTGTAAGTCCCAAAGTGATATAGACATCTCTCCAATGAAAGAAGAAAGTGTGTTGGTAGATGGACGCCAAAGCTCACAAAAAGCATGGAGCACGTTGTCGTCATAGTCGTATGTGAACAAAGAAGTATATACAGCATCATAAACCTTGTTGAGCTCCAAAATCTCCTTGTGGCGGGGCAGCACGTCCTCTACCCATTCCCAGTAACCAGGTGTGTAGCAGACATTGCCAAAGTTAGAAGAAGGAACACTCCAATTGTCGAAACCTCCATCAGAATGAGAGGATTGGAAGATGCTACGTCGTGATGAATTGCGGATTTCAGTAAAGGAACTTTCATACGGGTAGACTTGCTCGAGAAGTTCCTCATGACGTCTTTGGTATCCATTTTTGACCATTCTTTAAGGAGAAGAGATTCATCAGATGCCTCACTAACAAGGGAGAAGACGCCGATAGCCGAAGGCTGAACCTCCAAAAGAAGGACTTTGGCATTCGGATTTAGTTGATCACCCACTACTTCAAGAAGGGGATGCGGCGAATCTCGATCGCGGAAATGCATCATGTTGCAGGATCGAAGTCGTATCGCTCTATCCGAAATCTGCAAAAAAAAAAAAAATTAATCAAAGGAAAAAGTTAGATTCGTAGGAACATGTCCAAAGTAAAGGGGTAACCTCAAATTTTTGTGGTTGACAGAAGGCTGATTTCAAATAGAAAACTGAATGAGTACAGATGCAATCTAGTCGTGGTTTTCGTTTATGATGTAGCCCTATGATTTATCTTTCCAACGCCGCAAACCGCTCGTGATTTCATTATTCCTACGTCGAAGTATGATTTTTTTCGTGAAGCTGCACAAAGCTGGTGCCATCAGTTCACCAGAACTCTAAGTCGATTTCAAAAAAAGTTACCTGAGTTAATTCGGAAGTTCCCTGATCGTGGTTTTCGGATATGTTGTAGCTCTACGAGTTTAGTTTCCGAAAAATCAAACGGATTATGATTTCGTTATTCCTGCATTGAGATACGATTTATTTCGTGAAGTCCCACAAAGCTGATGCATTCAATACATCAGAATTTTAAGCTAAATTCAAAAAATCACCTGAGTGAATTCGGGAGTCGTCTGACTGTGATTTTTGTATATGTTGTAGCTCTATGAGTCTAGTTTCTAAAAAATCAAACGGATCACGATTTGGATGTTCCTACAACTAAATATGAATTTTCTACCAAAGTCGCACTGAGCTGAAGAGGAAGTGACGAAAATCAGAGTTTGGAAAAAGAGATGCTCGAGATAAAAGGACTCAATTGAACTTGATGATGCAACAATGCGATATACAATCACCAGGGGAATGTGGGTATAGATAGATTTCAAAATATGGAGACATTAATTTGATTCCTATGAATTATGGAAAATTATAATGATGGAAAGTTTAGTTCCTACAAATTATGAAAATTATGGTAAGTTTTCATAGGAATTAAATTATGGAAAATTTTCCATAAGAATAAAGTTATGGAAATTCCATAGGAACCAAATTATGGTAAATTTCCATAGGAATCAAGTTATGGTAAGTTTCCATAGGAATCAAATTATGGAAATTTTCCATAGAAATCAAGTTGTTGAAATTCCATAGAAATCAAATTATGGTATGTTTCCATAAGAACCAAGTTATGGAAATTCCATTGGAATCAAACATGAAAAAAAAATCCAACGCCGGAAGGGCATTCAACCCCAAAAAAAGCCACGCCTAAAATTTGCGTCGAAATCACAAGCTTCGTATCACCAAGTCAAGCTGATAGGCGCGTCCTTGCTCATCGAATTGACGGACATTTTGTAGTTGATGATCCAAATAAAATTATCAAACTACAAAGAAATGCTATGCGATAAGTCTTCATGAGCTCGAAACACTTCAAATAAAAAATGAGTTGGTAAACGACCGAAAGTCAAATAATCTCTTACAAATTAGAGAATGTTGTCGGAAAGACTCTGGTATATGTTGATTTGGATAACCTTATATCGGCATAGTTATTTCTCATGAAGTTTCAAATGTTTCGCGACAGATGTAAAAAAAACATTTGCTTCACAAATACTTCAAGGCTTGTCTTTACAAGTTCGACAAATCGAGCACCCCAACAAGCCTCGAAGCAGGGGCCATTTGTAGACAGTGAAGTTTTATTGGCAAATCCATATTAAATTTGGATTAAATCTTAAATTCATGATACGTTGACCAAGTCAAATTACTGGTTAATAAAGTCTGATTAATATTTAAGTCAAAATTATATGACTTAAATCAAGTTCAAATTACATTTGGGTCAGTTCATTAAGTTGACAAGATGGGCCCAACTCATGTTCTTCAAGCCCAAGGGTCAAAATTGCTTGGACCAAAATACCCCTAAAACCCTAGCTCAAGCCTATATAAAGAGGTCTTCATGAGACTAGAGAGACAGACAGAAATACATATAGAATCCTTGCTCTTCAGTGGTGCTCTACAAGTCTTCTGCATACAAAGAAGTCTTCGCTCCAAGTGTTGAGCCGCAAGTATTCCGTCAAATCAAGAACAATCGTGAAGAGAAGAATCAGGGGATTACATATCTTTTCTTAAAGATTTCATAAAGATTGTAACCTTCGCATAAATTCAAATTCAAATATTATTGTTTGCTTGCTATTTTCATTTCTTGATTGTTATATTTCAGGATTGAAACTTTAGTCGCATACAACCTCATATTCTGATTGAAAAATCATTTAGAATATTATCCCACTTTGAGCAACTACGCTAATGAGAAATTAAAATATTATTTAGAAACATTACATATTGAGTTTGCCATGATTTCCCGTCACCCTTAATCATCACACACATTTTAGATCCAAAAGTAGAGTATCTATACAAGTAAGAGATTTATTGCCCGTTAGGATTAACTTATTTTTAGGTGCTTTTGACTTTTAAATAGTTATTTTGTTTTGGAGATGTTTGTAAAGATTATAAAGTGCTTTTAAGCACCCAACTTTAGGGCCAAAAAAGTTTTTAAATAAATCAAAAGTAGGGTACCATCTACTTATGACTCTTAACTTTTAACCTATAAGTTACTTTTTATAAGCCCATCCAAACAATCCCTTAGAAGTTCTATTAACTTTTCTAATATCATTTAAATTACCTATTTGGACAGACTACAAACCGGGATTGCTGATTGGAGAACCTCAAATGCTTATCAAACATTTTTCATGCTCATAAAGTAATATCAATCAACTAAACTTCAATCGCAATCAGTTCAGTTCAACTATATGAATCTTTTATATACTTTCCGCCTTTCCGATCTATTCAAGTTCATTTCTTTCCAGTACGAAATAACTTTATCTTTTAAAAAGTAAAAAGACCCATACAGATTTTCTAAAGAGGGGGAGAATATCAACAGAGAGAAAACGAACCTGGTTATCCCATGAAGTAGCAATCAGAAGATTAGCCTTCGGACTGAAGCAGAGGCTTGATACAGAATCATCAGGAGGTTGTTGAACCTTATGAGTAGATTACGCAAAGTGTTAATTACAAATTTCAAGCACGAAGAAAAAAGAATACCCTCAAAATTAAAACAACCAAGAACTAGAAATATCATTAGTTTCTAGAACAGGAAATTTCGCATTTAACTTCAACTACTTAAACTTGGTATTCCCTCCGTCCCCTAAAGAATTGAGATTTAGCGCACAATGATCAACACAACTGATTTTCAGTACTAATCCAAATATACATTCCTTAATTTATATATACATATCTAGAAACTTTACAAAAAAGCGACCTATAAATAACAATTGTACTTTAAATGTCTGAAAATTGGAATCAAAGAAACACTTCTCACAAGCAAACAAATTGGGATAGAGAAACTTTGAAAAGATATAAAAACTTGGAATACAATAACAAAAATTGATGAACGAATACCTCAGCAGACTTATTAGGATTTGTGTTCACAGCAGCAGGGGTGCCGAATATCGACATTGAAGCCGCTTAGCTTATGCTCAGCTACAATGAACAACAAAGCCATAAGAAAAAAAAAATGGATGAAGCATTGATAATACTAGAGACAGTAGGTAGTAACAAAACAACATATAGTAGCAGAACAGTAGTACAACCATATAATACTACAATCGAACTACATGAAACAACATATATCAACAAAATCGAAGAACAAGAAACTACATGCACAGCTCTAAGACAACTAGTAAGGGCACCAAGACAATGCACTTGTGCCTACCTAGCATAAAAGTTCTCCTACCTACTAACCTTATATCCTAATTCGTCCTTCACACCTTCCTATCTAAGATTATGTTTTACGTTTTACTAGTTTCAGGAGTCTTTGATTATAGCTTTTCACAACTACATTTTTGGAGATAATGACTACATTAATATGATTACCAACAGAAAGATTTTGAAGATTCCATAGTAAGACAAATTTGAAGATTCACCTCAAACCCTAAAATTCAGATTGAGAATTTCTGTGGAAAATATGGGAAGAAAAATTCAAATTTCAAACTTCGCAAGGAAGGGGTTTATATATTGGGCAAATAGCTTCAACTTGAAGCCACTTTTGGAACGTAAATTTTACGCTGCATAAATTTTGTGACCAACTATGTGCCAACTTTCTTAATGGTTTCTGTGCCCGATTGGCTAAAAACTACTTATGAGTATGCTATATCATTAAGTACAATTAATAAAGAAAAAAGGGTTTAATATTATTTTGTTATAAAAGTGGCTTATATATACTTTACTGTTATATAAAACGTCTAGATATACTCTTTAGATTTAACAGGAGTGAAAAAAGATTAATTTTAATTTATTTTTAAAAAAAATAATTTTTGAATTTATTATTTTAATGGTCAAATTTATTTTTTCACTCTTTTTTTTTTGTAAATTTACCATAGATGCCTTATTTATTTTCTCGCCGATTAAAAAAAATAAAATTACAATATAGCTGCAAAAACTTTAGCTTAATTTTTTTTTTTTTACTTTTTTCTCTTTATCCATTTACACTTGTTTTTTATTTGTCATATTTTAAAACTAAAAATTGAAAGAAAAAAATTAAATAGGAATAAGAAACTTGAATAATGATAAGCAAATAGATCTAAGGGAGATATTTAGACCTCAAATTAATCGTTTAATCAAAGAAGTCAAAAAAAAAATCATGTGTGAAAAATATCAATTATACCATAAATTTTGCTAGAAGGATCTGTTCGCAAAATTTTTTTGTAGAGCTGAAAATTAACTGCAATCAAAATAAATAAAAGAAAAATGTGATTTTTATTGATGAATCGTGTGAGTACAATTATGTTGTTCTCTTGATTATTCTCTCCTAATATTTCTCCGTGATTCGAGGGCTGTTAGTAGCGTATTTCTCAAATGTAGGATGATGTAGACCTCCTTGAGATGTGTTTGATCTCCAGGAACGTCAGAAAGCACTTCGTCATTTCAAATCGATCTCCGGGAAGAACTCTGTTGACCATTCTTTTGAAGAGCTATGTAGTTGATGTTGTAGCTTTCTCAAATGCTTGCTCCAATGCTTGTTGAAGTGTTTTCAGAATTTCCTTTGAATGTCATGTATATCCCCTATTTATAGTTGTAGGGAGTGGACAAAGTTGCTTATGATTGGTCAAAAGATGTCATTTTGACACTTGGCGGCTTGTGATTGGTTCTTGAATTTGATTGGGACTATCACATCATTTGGACATGCGGCGTTGTCTTGTTGGTCTTTGATGTCTAGTCATCGTGACATGTGGCATGGGTTTGGGCTTCAAAGTGGAATGGACAAGGACTTGAACTTAATAAAATAGACTTATTTATTTGTAAAGCCCATATTTATCATTCAATCCAAATAAACATGGAGTTAATCCAAATTTAGTATGAATTTAATTCAATAAAAGTTATGTGTCTACAAATGGCCCCTACTTCAAGTCTTGTCGATGTGTAGGCTTGCCGAAACTTGACGACGAGACTTGAAGTATTCATGAATGTGTTTTCATTTTTTGAGACTTGTCGGCGTGTAGGCTTGCTGAAACTTGACGACGAGACTTGAAGTATTCATGAATGTATTTTCATTTTTTGAGACTTGTCGACGTGTAGGCTTGCCGAAACTTGACGATGAGAGTTGAAGTATTCATGAATGTGTTTTCATTTTTGAGACTTCAAAAGTACTTGTTTCTTGTTGTCGCATTCTAGCTAGGCCACTACAAATGATTTGTTTGTAGTGATCCCTAAAAAAACCTTCTTGCTTGACCACAACGTGACCCCTCTTAAATTGATTTGAAATAGAAGGATAAATTGAGTGATAACTGATGAGTGGTAGATTTGCACTCATTTGAGGCCTATTTAGCTCAATAGTTAGTATCCTTAATGCCTAATTTTGTCCTGTTCTGTTGATATTTTGATGATTTGTAGCTATGGAGGCTAATGGACAAGGCAAGGATGAATGTTTGAAAGAATGCCTGAAAGTACAAAAAGAAGTGCAAAACTATACTCTGTTGGTCGCCAAACACAAAAGGGCGAATCGCCTAACAAGTCGATTATTGCCTAAATTTACAGTACAACAGGCTCTCGACCAAGATTGATTGGCGGAGTCAGGAAGAAATGACGATGTGCCTAATGAAAAAGGCGAATGTGGTGAAGACCAACGAAATCGATAGTGGCGGATCATAAAATGGAACTTTAAAAGGTGAAACAAGGAGATGATCGGCAATTCACCGAAATAAAAAAGCAGACTCGAGCAGGATCAACCCAATGATGGTCGAACACCTAAAGACTGGAGCAAGAAAGAGGCGAGCTGATGCACGATTGGCGATTCGCCTAATGACTTCGGCGAAGCACGACCAATACCGCCGAGTGAGAAGCGCATGTTAGCTTTGGGCAAAATTTGGGAAACTATAAATAGCCCAAAGGAGAGAGAAAAAGGGGTTCAAAAATGGAGAGAAAAATCTGAACATTTTAGAGAGAGAAACACTTTTTATTGAGAGAAGAACACTTCTACCTCTTGAGATTGTGAATTGATAATCTTGAATTTGTAAAATTGAGGTTGAATGCAAAGGTGATTTGCTTGTAATTGCTTAATTTCATGTTACCCATGACTGTTTTCTTGGAAGATATAGCTTCTCTACATTTTGTGATGTGTGGCTAAACTTCTTACCTCTTGGGGTGTGATTGTGGGATTGGGTGTTGATTTAACTAAGTGGGTATGTCGAATTGCTTTGTTTTATAGCTGCTAATTATGGATTTGAATTGTTGCCGCGTGTTAATTTATAAATTGAGGTGGCCAACTTGATTTTAGCTTCGATTTTGCATTGGTGCTTGAAAAAGACCAATATGAGTTGGTGATTAGTTCAATGGTTGCAATTTAGTTATGCTTAATTGCAAATCCAAGGTAGTGGGTTGGAATGAGAATTTGCATGAATGAGACAGAAAAGAGATATCATGAAAGAGTGTTATGAGATCGAAAGATGATTAGCATAATTAAAGACGACCCAGCCTATCCATGATTCTCTAGTTGTATTGAATAATTCAACATTTCCCCTAGTGACATCAATATTCAATCCCCACACTCCTAGAGTCAATTAATTTCGTGAAATTTCAATTTGTTGAGATATTTATAATTGTGAGTGGAAATTGCTTTATTAAATTTGGTGGAATCATCCACCCATTTAATACTTAACTACATCAAGATTGGTTGCGATTTAAGTCACCGTTTGGATCCTTAACCTCATACCTTTCCCTATGGGATTCGATCCTAACTCTTAGTTGGGTTTTTATTGGAAACGACCTTTGTCCCTTTTAATTGATTTTAAAGAGGGCACTTAAGCGTTATAAAAAATGGCGCCGTTGCCGGGGATGGTAGTTAGGAATTCAATTTGAGAAGTAAATTGCAGGCTAATTTACTTCGTAGTTGAACAATCTTATGCTTGGCTCTTTTGTTGTGCATTTTAGTAAGTGAACCAATGAAAATGCATAATGGTGACGACTCTAGTTGCCATGGGCATGATAATGATGTTGGAAGAAAAGATGAGGAGGTAATGTCTCATGCCACTAATTAAGTATGAGTGATTTGTTTACCACCGGTACACAAGGACACTACGTTTGTCGTGACCAAGCCCATATTGCAGCTCATCAAAGCAGGAGGATTATTTGGAGGTCTCGAACACAAAGATCCTAATGAACATCTTCGCAAATTTGTAAGTGTGTGTAATCCTTTTTCAGCTGAAGGAATTTCACAAGAGTCAATGAGGATGAGATTATTCCCCTTTTCTCTAATGAGGAAGGCAACTAAGTGGTTGCTTGAGTTACCAAAGAAGTCTATCACCTCATGGGAAGAATTGGTTGAAACCTTCCTTGAGAGATTCTTCCCTCCATCTAAAGTAATGAATTTGAGGAAGGACATCTAAAATTTTGAAAGAAAGAATGGAGAGTCCGCTCATAATGCATGGTTACGATTTAAGCAGGTGTTGTCACAATGTCCTAAGCATGGTTTCCCGGATGAGTTGTTGTTGTAATTTTTCTACCACTGTCTTGATGTCGTAAATAAGGAATTGGTCGATCATCTTGTTCGAGGCGATTTAGTTAAGGAATCATTCGTAGAAGCGTTGAGGTTGCTTGATGAGAAGACCAAAATTAACCAAGATTGGTACACGAGTGAAGATTATGTTTCACTTTCACACTTGGGGGAAATTAATGAGCAAGAAGAGAAAAACAAAGAGCGTGACAAAAACATTGCTAAATTGACCGCTCAACTTGAAATGTTATCCAAATGTGTTATCAGAATAGGGGTAAATTCAGTGAATGCAATGTACTGGATAGTGTATGATGATGGGGTGTACATGAGATGTGGAAAATCGGAGGGTTTTCGACCAAGTTATCCAATGCTTGCCGGAAATCAAGGTTGGACCAAATATAATGATAATAGGTGGTACGAAAGGATTGGAAAGATGCTATATATATGCAGTCGGTCAATCCACATGATCCAATGAAGTCATCCACCGATGATTTGTTGACTAAAATCTTAAACAAGGTGGAGGGTTCAGATATGATTTTGCAAGAGATGAAAAGTGACGTTTCAACCTTGTCCACCACCGCGGTCTCACACTCATCGTCCATCGAGTCACTTGAAGAAAAGATAGGGTAGCTGACCGCTCTTGTGTATGGTAATCCCTATGAGAATTCAATGTTTCATGCCAATGAGAATCAAGGAAATCCTACTCAAATTTCAGCTATAGTTACTAGAAGTGGAAAGACTTTGCTAGAAATAACAAAGCCCGATAATGTGAATGCTCAAGGGGCAATTGCCGATGATGAATCACTTACAGGAATGAGTAAGACATAAGCAAAAGTAGTTGAAGGGGAGCCAGCTGAAAAGGCTAAAGTAGACAATGGTTAAACTTCATCTACATTGCCTCAAATTAAGATAAAGCCCCCTTTCCCTCAACGATTGAGGAAGAAAAATGACAATGCAAAATTTCAAAAGTTTGTGGAAAGAGTGAAATATTTGAAAGTGAATATTCCATTAGTGGATGCCTTGACCGAAATGCCGGGATATGCCAAATATATGAAAGAATTGGTGACAAAGAAGAGGGTAATAGATTGTGAAACCATTGAACTGTCGCAAACATGTGGTGCGGTAATGGCTAAGGATGCAGTCCTCAAGAAAGATGACCCGGGAGCTTTCACTATTCCATGCACCATTGGTGCATGTACTTTCGCAAAGGTCTTGTGTGATCTTAATACAAGCATAAATTTGATGCCACTAATGATATTTCAGAAGCTCGGACTTGAGGAACCAAAACCAACAAACATGCGGCTCTTAATGGTTGATCATTCAATAAAGAGACAGGTTGGTGTAGTTTATGATGTGCTAGTTATTGACACTCAATTTTGGTTCTCATTATTTAATTAATTAAGCTTCCGTAAATAATAATAATAATAATAATAATAGTAACAAAATATAGGTATATAACAAAACTTTTGTAAGAATATGAAAAAATAAATTTTCAAGCATTTTCATTCCATTTGACAAATTTATTTCATAAATATTGTTTCTTATAATTTATTTTTATATACATATTACAACATACTTTCTCATTTTCTAAATTTATGTCTAATAAATATTGTTCTTAAAGGTTAACTCGATTTTCTTAAACTAAATATAATTTCTTTGTTGCAAATAAGTATTTTTCGTACATTATTCAAAATTAAGAAGCTTAATTAATTAATGAGTTACTAATTCATACTAATTTTATTTTAAGAATGACCCATTTTGTCAAATAAGCTAATCTTGCAAAGTAATTATTCTCAATTTAATAAATTATGACTTTTTAATAAAGAAAGGGGTTATAATTTAAATGAGTTAATTTGAGTGAAAATTGGCAATCCAAGTCCCCTAAATTCATCCAATCGGTGTATGCCACGTAGGCGAGCACATGGATTGCTTCAGAATGGCCTGCACCTAATTTTTTTTTTGTACATGTACACTCGAGAGCGCATTTGGAGTTGTGATATAGCTCCATCTCTACCCAAATCAGAGAAGCGACTAATAGCCGCATAGGGTCGTGTCTAGCAACCCATTTTCGTGTCCAGCACCTTTCTTCCTCTGTTTAAAACTTAACCTATTTAGACAGATATTTACACATGTTGCTTACCTTTTGTCTAACATTTTTATAGATTAGGTACTTGTGTTTACATTTGTTTTGTTTATGTTTGGACATATGAACCAGGTCGATATGGTACGAATGTCATGGTGAACATAATCGCCTATCCTTCCGTCTCCTTTGTGGGGTGTTGAAATTTCCTATGATTACTTAGCTTAGAGATACCTAGGATCAATATTTTAAAAGGCGGGGGCGTGAGGTTGGGTGTTTTACTTAGTATAGGATGAGGCGTAAGCCTCGAGACGTGGGGCGTAAGCCCTGTGGATCTTTAAATTTTAAATTTACAATATATTATAATAATATAATAACACAAAATTATAAAAATACATCAATAGTTTGAAATAATTACTAACATGATTAAATAAACTCATAGAAAATAAAACTTCTAACATGATTATACAAGTATAAATAATCTAATATCTTAACTTTCTAATAATAAAAAAATCATTATTTCTAAAAGTATATTTTTACTATACAATTTACCCCCTAAAACAAAATAATCAATAAAACTTACTAGTATTATAATAAAAACATCACTCTATCATTAATAAAAATAAAATTACTTTCAAATAGCTAAATAAAATATGATAATTTTGAGACATATAACAAAACCATGAAGACTAAGTGAAAAATTAAATTTCGCTAGTACTTTTAAAAGAAATATTACGTAATATATAATCACCTTTACAGTGTTACCAAATAGTAAAGATGCGATACTACAACTTGTTATTTGAGTTACTCTCTTCTTATCTCTATAGATTGAAAAAAATATTAAGTATCATTCATTTATTCAAGAATTATGAGGGTCAACAATGTTAACTAAAGATTTTAACACATAATTTGTGTAAGATCTGTTAGGCGAGCCCCAAGCGTTGGGCGTTGGGCGTGCTTAGGGCGTAAAATTGGGCGCTTAGAGCGTAAGTCTTACAAAACTAAGCCCCAAACTTGAGTCTCGGGGCGTTTTTCTAGAGTCCCGCCCCAAGGTGAGCCCCGAGGCGAGTCCCAACAGAGTCTTTTAAAACAGTGCCTAGGATAGTAATAGCTTTTCGAGTTAAGTTTCAGTTGTTGCTAAGCACAATTTTAGGTTGCTAGAGTTGAGTTTCTAAGAGGTAAAAATCTGAAGAGTTTTCTACGCTTATAGACTGTTTTAATGAGCATTTCGTGTCATTCTTTTGGCTACGGTAGTAACTTCTAAAAATGCTGATTTTTGTAGGGGTGTGCAAAAAACTGAACCGAAAAAAGTGTTATTGTTTTATTGTTATTGGGTTATTGGATTAACGGTTTTATAAAAAAAAATCAGGTTATTGTTCGGTATTGGTTTTTAATATTGGGTAATCGGGTAAACCGATAACCCATTAAGACTATACTAAGTAAATATTAATCTCAATATACACACTTCACAATGACTTTGAGTTTACAACTTCACATTATACAAAACATCAAAACCTAAAGTAAGAACAATATTCATCTTAATTTCTCTTTGTGTTACACTTGTATAGTTCTTTTCATGTTTGTTATTATTGTTTCTATTTTATGAGCATTTGTAAAGTTATATTATTGTCTTGTCGCGTCAAATTTATTAGAGAAGTCATATATTTATTTTATAAATATTTTTCTTATTGGTTTAACCGAAAACCGAACCGTTAAGGACCAAAACCGATAAATTGAAAACCGATAAAAAATCTTATTGGTTTGGTTATTGGTTTAGCGTATTTAAAAACTGAAAATTGATAAACCAAACTGATAATACATAACACCGAACCGAACCGACCGATACACTCTCCTAGGTTTTTGGGAATAAAAAAAATGTTTTTGAGAGCTTAAGAGTATGGTATATTGAGTCTCAAAAGTGCAATGTTTTGAGCTCGAAAAGTGTTTAATTTTGAGCTCGAAAGGTGCAAAATTTGATTGTAAGAATCGCAGGTTTCTGAGGCTCAAAACGAAACCCTTTTTGTGGGCTTTTGAAGTGCAAGTTTTAGCTTGAAAAATGCTGATTTTACGAGATAAAAACTGCAGCTTTAAACAACTTTACCCTGCAGATTTTCTAAGTGTAAAAATGTGCAATTTTCCTTCAGTTTAAAACCTATTTCTTTAGGACCTAAAAGTGCAGATTTTTAGTGCAAAAAAATAAGTAAAAATAAAAGTGTATTTTGGAACTAAAACACTATACTTTGAGAGTTTAAAAGTGCAGCAGTTTGGGTCCAAAAGTACTTAAAAATACTACTTTCAAAAGGAAGAAGAAACATTATTTCAAAAGGGCCAAAGCAGATTTATAAGTTTGTTGGAATTGTTATCTTCTTTTAGTCTGAAAAGATACATACGGCTGAAGTTATTTGTTCCAAGTAAGACCACATATTTAATATCTCTACTTAACACTTCACTTTCTAAAAAGTTCAAATTTGCAATAATATCTTTCATCTTCCTTATACATATTTACTACTTCTCTCATATTTTTAGCACAATTGCTCCTCACACAATTTTACATATATTTTTTTTATACCTTTCATGAATCACATTTACATCCTAACAAATCTTTCCGCCTTCGTTTCTTTCCACTTTATTTATTTTACTTCTTCCTTTCCACTTATAAAACAAGCAAAGTATATTCATGTGTCTAGTTTTAGATATACCATTTCTTGTAAAAAATCTCTTAAGAGTTGCTTTGGTTAGCTTACATAATGATTTATCACGTTATTATTTATTTCATAACTGGTGTTCTTTTAGAACTTATAAAAATAGTTTAAACATTTTTTTATCTAATCAACTCTTATATTTTTACCAAAGTTTTGACCGGTAAATGGTTTACTAACGGATTTTAGAAAGAGCTTTTCATCCCTCTCCTTTAGGATAACTAGAATATCTTACCTAGAATTGGATATGTTAAGTAGACCATTAATATCAGTTAACATTAACATTATTTAGTTCAGGCGGTTTTAAAACCTTTAAAGGCTAACGGTAGAACAACCATGAGTTTGGGTAGGACACCATTAACTAAGCCTATTTTCTTTAAATCAACCCCTTTTTGTAAAAAATGGATTTATTGTTATTATTATTTATTTTTTTTAAAACCAAATATTGCTCAAATATTTTAATTTCTTAATATATTTATTTCAAGTCTTCAGATTCATTAACAGATTCAAAAAATACAAGGTACATACATATATATGTCATGCATACAAAGGTATATATTTTATTTTAGTTTTCTCTATACATGACGTATTATTTTGTTATACATACCATATTATTTTTTTATAAATACTATCCCTTTTATGAATGTTACCTCTTTTATAAATTGTAAAATTTTTCACACTTTAACATACATATTATTTTACTATATATGTATCTATCGTCATTTTGTCTCTACATGTAAATGAAATAATCATGTGTTTTAAACGACGTACATGTACATACTATACTTTATAATAAATCTAGCTAAGATCACAAACTTTATATAATATTTTAACATCTAGTATTATTATTATTTATTTATTTTGGAAATCCCGTTTTATGTATATCACACATATTACTATACATTTACATCCGCCTATTATCTTATTTTTTTTTTACATCTTAATTCTATATATAAATAAAATGACAAATGTTCATATCCTTAAACTCAATATTTATATATCTTTATTTAGGATAAGTTTATGTAAGATACATCAATATTTTCTAACATATAAAATTGTCATACATTTCAAGTACGTTTATTTGTTTACTTATCTATTTTATTGTACGATAAATATACTATTATTAATTTTGTTGTATACATATTATAGACGTATATATGGTATACCTTGTATTTTACTCATTTTTCTCGAATTAATGAAACTCACTTATCACTAATTTTATAAAAAAAATAAATGAATAAAGTTTCCTAATTATTTTCCTAAACTAAGTTTAAGGACTATCTTCGAATAGGCTCTGAGGGATACCTAACACCTTTCCCTCGAGTAATCAAAACCCTTACTTGGAATCTCATATGTTTTCACAGACCAACAGGATTTTTACATATAAAAATGGTTTTCCTATTTTTTTCTTAAAATTAGGCGGCGACTCTAAATTATTTTCAAAAATCAGAGGCACATCCATTTTATGTTGCGAACTATTTCGACCTAGCTCGAAAATAGGGTGCGACAGCTTGGCGACTCCACTGAGGAACATGAACTTAGCTTTTAACCTTAGAAAGCTCAGTTTAGGAATACGATTTGTGATTACTTGTTTATTTTCAGCTTATTATTTGCCTTACTTAAATGATATATTGCTTTGATTGAAAGGTCGCAAGTCAAATCCAAACTTGTGTTCCATATTTGTTTTGAAACACTACTTGTTACTGCTTTTCCTACACTGTCATTTGCACTTTCTATCGAGTTTTTGGCTGTACACATACACACACTGGTTCACGCGACGGGTGTCTCACACTCCTTAGAAACTTCTTTGGATTCTCTAGTTTCAGAGTTGGTGCAATTAGGTTAGTGGGCCTTCTCGCAATTACTCAGTCCTACTCTTAAACATCTAGGAAAAACTTTCACTCTAGAAATAGGTCATGTTGCATAGCCTTAGGCAAGACAATATAAGGTATTGTCATCGTGTTTAGGAAACTACCCACATGTCAATGAGTTTCTTCTTTTAAAACTCGATGACATACATTTGTGTGAAATTGATTTGAATGATCCAAACTAAAACACGTAATGGATTTGGAGAAAATAAACTTATCATACCCTTTACCTTTTTTTCAGATGAATATCAACAAAAACTTGCCAGATATCCAAATGGTTGTTTCAGCCCCACACAACCTACAAAATTGGTGGCAAAACATCCGTAGAACACATGGAGTTGAGGTTCGAAGGCACTTAGGTGCATTATTGTCACATCTGGGGACACGGGCTAACAAAGTCTTCATTTCTCTTTTGATGGAGTTTTGGGATCCAAGCACGGTGACCTTTAAATTTTTAGATTTCGAGATCACTCCCACATTGAAAGAGTTTAGTAGTTTACTGAACTACCAATCTGAGGAAGGTTGCCGGTAATTCCATCAACCATATGTTAAGGTGGTTTTCTGAGGCTCCTAGGACTGCATATCTTTCCATCTTTAAGGTATAAGGACAATGGAAAGGTCAAGCTAGACTACCTTTTTCAAAGGTTTGGGCATCTTGAAAGCTATGAGGAACATCGACAAGAATTTGCATGCCCCCGTGGAGAATGGGTACATTTGAGGCCAAGGGTCTTCGTGATGGCCTTCTTGGGGGCCATGGTATTCCCGATGAGGTTTTATTCTATCGATATCAACATTTTACCGATGGGTATGAGACTTTTTACCGATCCACAAAGATATTCCTTGATACATATGATTCTCACCGAGGTATTTTGGTCATTGTTAGCCTGCATGAGAGGGCTTAACTTTTTCGGAGGGTGCAATATGTTGTTACAGATCTGGGCGATAGAACACTTTTATCATCGTAATCCACAGATGGATTACTGGATAGATGCCCGTGACAAGATTAAAAGCCATGAGGATCGTCTAAGATATTGGGCCGGTGCACCGATAGGAGGGGAAGTGTGGCACACATTTTTGACCAACTTTACCAGGGAGGCCATCCAGTGGAAATTTTCTTGGATAAGGGGATTGGCATTTGTAAGGACTTGATACTTGTTATTTATCGAGTTGATCGGGCTAGTAGGTGTTCAACCATATGCACCTCTTTGAGTTATGCAACAATTTGGAGTTGTCCAAGACATTCCGCTGTGGTCGACCATGGCATTACATGAGGATGCTTTTACTTCAGTCTCACCAGGGCGGGTAAGAAATTTGCAATTCGAATGGGATTACATGGTTGAGCTAAACATGGGAGATGAAAGCTGGTGTATGCCGGAGTATTACGCATGTCAGACAACCAGTACAGAGGGGACCATGGGGTTTGTAGACAATAGTGGGTTGATTGGGTTAGAGAATCAGTGCTTCCTCGCATGGATCTCACTACGCCCATGTACAATCAGGAAGTTCTAGGTTTTGTCGACCATTTAATCAGGTGGTTGAAGAAGAAGAGGAAAAGGATCCCGAAGAGGACCCAGAAGAAGAGGTGGGAGAAGACCGTAGGGAAGTTTTTGAAATGGGCTCCAACATCTACGATCCAAGAGATGGAGGAGTGATAGAAATGTCACCGAAGTATGACCCGGAAGAGTCTCCAAAATACTACCCAAGGCCATATTATGATATGGACGATGACGATTGCGATGCTCCAACCTGGCCCTAGATTGTTTTGCTTCTTTGTACTTTTTTATATCTCCTCAAAGTGCCATGTGGCCTATCCCTCTTGTATGCCTTGTGGCCATCCCTGTACTTTCATTTCTTAAGCTTTTGACCGCCTACCTTATTGTAATAGCCAGGCTGCCTTTGATCAATGAAGTTATGTTTGCTCCAATCCAAAATGTGTTTAAATGGATCATTTATTATCAAACTAATTGCAACGTAGGCCTACCTCAGGCAAAAAGAGGCTCCATATTAGGACGCATTTTGAATGTTGCTAACTTGGCGTATATATGTGTTACATATTTGTTACATCTTTCAATATCTCCCAAACTAACATGATTTCCCTTTTTCTTAGTTTTGTTTTCTTTTTGTTCATCATTTATTCCCAAAGCACGTTGATTTGTATCGACTTGCAAACTGGATGACGCACGATACAACCTTCGATCAAAAGGAAAGATGGCTGATAGAGACGAGTTCAATGTTGCCGCAGACATAATGATACCTATTGAGTACCCCGAAGATTCTCGAAATATAACAGACATTTGAGATGACGAGAAAATGGCTCACATGGAACAAGAACTCGAGATCTTGAGGGAAGAATTATGTCAAGTGGAGACTTGGCCAAACTGTAGGCTACCACTTTCCCAACTTTCAAGATGCCTATCTACTTTCCAAAGGTTGACTTGCATTCTACCGACTTACCAAATCAGCCAGAACAAACTCAGCATGCTCCTTCTCACGGTCGAGCCCTATCAGCTTCACCAACTGTAGTCAGGACTGTTCCTGACCTTTCTACTTGCGACCATACCATACCTACAATGCGGAAAATACTCGGGGCACACATCACCGCTCCATATGAGCCATGTGTTCCACCTGTATATGCCATTGGAGCTCCTACCTTCACAACTCTAGCTGTGGTTAATGTCCCGTATGAGGTCGATCAATATGTAGAAATGGAGAAAGATGCTCGATTGAAAGAGGATGCATCGATAAATTCCCAACTTCATGGTCTAAGAAAGGCGTTGAAAAGTTTACAAGTCACTTGGAGGACGGAGAGCCTTGATTATGATAACTTGTGCATCCATCCAGACATTGACATACCGGTAGGGTACAAACCACCGAAATTTGACATGTTTGATGGAAAAGGTGACCCTCACGTACATTTAAGGGCATACTGTGACAAGTTAGTCGGTGTAGGGAAAAACAAGAAGCTAAGGATGAAGTTGTTCATCCGAAGTTTGTCTGGAGAAGCATTGACCTAGTATACTCGCCAAGACCCTCGCCAATGGCGTGACTAGCAGAAAATGGCTGAGGATTTCATGACCCATTTTAGATTCAATACCGAAATCATAGTGGACAGATTCTCATTGGCCAACATACAGAAGAAGCCATCTGAGAACTTCCAGGAGTACACACGACGTTGGAGAACGAAAGCCGCCAGGGTCCAACCACCACTAGATTAAAGCGAGCTCTCGAAGTACTTTATTCGAGCTCAAGATGGTATCTACTTTGAAAAAATGATGTCAATGATGGGCCAGAAGTTCAAAGAATTGGTCAATATAGGAGACTTTATAGAGAAAGACGTCAAATTTGGGAAAATTCAGTCCATGGTCGCATTGCAAGCTGCAAGTAGGGCCATACAATGAAGAAAAGAAAGGATATTTCAGCTGTCACTTACCAACATAGAGGACCATCCCACCGATACCCCAGCAACCCCCAAATTGTTGTGCACACTCCATATGTCCCATACCAGTATATAATACCCAACCACACTATAATCCACCCCAAGCACCAGCATACTGAAATCCACCAAGACCATATGTCCCTGTCCAAGCACCAATCCACCAAAATAGACCAGCATATGCACTAATACCACGTCCAAATCTTGAAGCTAGAAATACTCACACCCACACACCAATTGCCGAACCTTAAACCCAATTGTTTAAAAGGCTGAGGCTAGCAGGAGTGCTACAACCAGTTGAAGGAAAACTTCTCGATCTAATCCCTCGTATCTTCGATGGAAACAAGTGATGCACCTACGACTCGGGAATCCAAGGACACGACACAGAAGATTGTTATAGTTTGAAGAACCAGATCAAGTCTCTTATCAAGAGAGGAGTAATTAAATACACTCCAGCACCTCCCAATGTAAACATTAACCCCTTGCCAAATCATGAGAATCGAGAAGTCAATGTGGTTACTCTAGATGAAGAATATGAGGACCCTGACAGTCCAAACATGAATGAAGCAAATGCCACAACATCTTCGGCGCAACTTGTTATCACTGTTCAACTAAGGGAACCTCTGACTGTCCAAACATATCTCCCAAGAGTTGTAGTGACCCTTGCAATCACTAGAAAGCATGAGTATGACACCAAAGCTGTCCCATGGGACTATTGAGCAGGCGCCAAGGGCAAGACAATTGACACTACCGTGGCTCATGGAATGACTAGGTCGGAAAGGTGTTATGTCCCGGAGGATCTAAATCAAGGAGTTCTTGGAAAGGAATAGAATTCGAAGAAGAATGTTACCGATGATGAAGCCACATAATTTTGGAAGAAGATGAAGCCTAAAGACTATTTAGTCGAAGAGCAACTGAAGAAAACGCCAGCCCACATATGTATTTTGTCTCTGCTTATGAGTTCTGAAGCTCATAAGAATGCATTGATGGAAGTGTTAAACGGAGTGAGCATTCCAAAAGAGAACACAAGTGAAACCTTAGCTTCAATAATTAGATGAATAGTGGAAGCTAACAAGATCTCTTTCCATGATGATGAGCTGCCTGCGGAATGGGTTAAACACAACAAAGTACTTCACATCGCGATCAAATGTTATGATAAGATTGTGACTCGAGTTCTAATTGATGATGGTTCTAGATGCAACATCTGCCCTTTCACCACTCTGAGAGATTTAGGTGTGAATATGGGAGAGATAGGGGAAAGTCGCGTGAAAGTTAGATCTTTCGATGAAGCACAAAGAAGTGTCATTGGAGAGATCTATCTCACGTTACAATTGGGGCCGACTGAATTCCCCATCCTATTTCAACTGATGGATGTGTCATCCAACTATAACCTGTTGTTGGGAAGACCATGGGTTCACATGGAAAGAGCGGTTCCTTTCACTGTTCATCAGTGTGTAAAGTTCAAGTGGGGTCTCACAGAAGTTACCATTCACGGGGAGCTTAGTACCCTATTCATTCTGTTAATTCTATTCCGATCGCTGATGAATTCTACAAAGCCACTTTTCACACTTTTGAAATTATGCAAGCTGTAAGGGTCAATGAGGAAGCAGAGCCAAATGATACAAAATTGTCAAGTGCAGCAAAAATGGTTGCGTTAGAGATGTTGAAGTATGGGTATCAACCTAAGACTAGACTTGGACCCAAGTGCAATGGCATAGTTGAGCCAATTCAGCTGAAGCATCAAAGAGGCACCACCGAACTCGGATATGAGTCTACCTCGAGAAGAGTCCACCATAGGTCTAGCAAGACAATCTTTGTACCAAAACAAGCTTCGATTCCAGATCAAGCAGCTGATGATGACATTGTAGAAGGGATAGGAAATTTGTTCGTGGCCATGGTTGGAGAAGAGGAAGATATAAATCTCAGTAAATTGACCATTCGTGATGCCGAACTTGGAGAAATCTTGGAGAACTGGACCATCAGTCCGTCCCTGTTTCGACAAGAGTCCTGGTAGTGTGGAAAAGTAGTTTTAAATGATCAAATTGAGGCTTGAATCATCCCTAATCTTTTGTTACTTGCCTCTTCTAAAAGCTAGAACACTTTGAAATAAAAAGTCTTTATTTTCTTAAAAATTGTCTCGTTATTTTAAATGTCTATTTATTTTTAGCTACCTTTTGCACTTTTCAGTGCTTATATTAATAAAAATCCTTGTTCAATGATTATGACATGTAACGAATCTACCGAGCAAGGTATAAGCGATGAATAGGATCACGAAGAGTATGATGCCTGAAAATCTACCACATGAGATCAAGTAAGTTGAAAGTCAGAAAGAAATCTAATATGGATGAAACAGAGGTTGTCAACTTAGGAGATGAAGAAATCGCGAAGGAAACACGAGTCATCATACATTTAGAGGCAGAAAGAAAGCAAGAGTTAATAGAGTTGCTTAAGCAGTATGTTGACGTATATGCTTGGTCTTACGATGACATGGTAAGATTAAGAACTGATATTGTCTTGCAAAAATTACCAACCAATCCCACTTATCTACCCGTTAAACAAAAGAAAAGAAAGTTCAAGCCAAATTTGAGTTTAAGGATCAAGGAGGAGGTAACTAAGCAAATTGAGGCGAACGTTGTGAGGGTTACAGATTACACCACATGGTTAGCCAACATTGTGCCAGTGCCAAAAAAGGATGAAAAAATCAGAATATGTGTGGACTATCGAGACTCAATAAAGCCAGTTCTAAGGATGATTTCCCTCTTCCAAATATTCATATACTCATCGATAATTGTGCAAAACATGAGTTGCAATCATTTGTCCATTGCTTCGCAGGATATCACCAGATCCTGATGGATGAAGATGATGTAGAAATGACAACATTTATCACTCCATGGGGGTGTATTGCTATAGAGTGATGCCATTTAGTCTTAAAAATGCTGGTGCAACCTACATGAGGGCCATGACTACCCTTTTCACGATATGATCCACAAGGAGACTGAAGTGTACATAGATGATGTTGTTATCAAATCCAAGAGAAGTTCGGACCACCTGGATGACTTGCGAAAGTTCTTTGAGAGGTTGCAGAAGTACAATCTAAAGTTATATCCATCAAAGTGTGCATTTGGAGTACCTGCGAGAAAACTATTGGGATTCATCATTAGCAGGAAAGGCATAGAGTTGGATCCATCAAAGATCAAGGCAATCCAAGAACTACCTTCCCCCAAGACCAGGAAGGACGTGATGAGTTTCTTGGGAAGACTGAATTACATCAGTCGTTTCATAGCTCAATCCACAATGATCTGTGAACCCATATTTAAATTACTAAAGAAGGATGCCGCCATGAAATGGATAGAGGAATGCCAAAAGGCTTTCGATAGAATCAAAGAATACTTGTCCAACCCACCAGTATTGGTCCCACCAGAGCCTGGAAAGCCTTTGTTATTGTATCTATCGGTTATGGATAATGCATTTGGATGTGTATTGGGGAAGCATGATGAGACAGGTAGAAGAGAGCAAGACATTTACTATTTGAGCAAGAAGTACACACCATATGAGGCAAGATACACCTTGTTGGAACGAACGTTATTTGCTTTGACTTGGATCGCGCAAAATTAAGCATTACCTGTATGTATACACCACGTACTTGATCTCAAGAATGGATCCACTCAAGTATATTTTTCAGAAATCAATGCCTACAAGTAAACTGGCAAAGTGGCAAATTTTGTTAAGCGAGTTTGATATTGTGTACGTGACACAGAAGGCCATCAAAGGACAAGCCTTGGCTGATCACCTCGCAGAAAACTCGGTGGACTAGGATTACAAGACACTCACGACCAACTTCCCTCATGAGGAAGTTTTTTTGTAGGAGAAGACATATTAGAGTCCTATGATGGATGGAGGATGTTCTTTGATGGAGCATCAAACTCTATAGGAGCCGGAATAGGAGCAGTTTTAATTTCAGAAATAGGTCAGTATTACCCTATCTCAGCCAAGATCAGGTTTTATTGTACCAGTAACATGGCAGAATATGAAGCTTGTATTCTCGGACTTAGGATGTCCGTAGACATAAGCATCAAAGAACTCTTGGTAATAGGTGATTTCGACTTATTGGTTCATCAGGTGCAAGGAGAAAGGACCCCTAAGAATGTCAAGATCCTTTCTTATTTGCATTACATAAAAGAGTTAAGTAGGAGATTCACAAGGATTAAGTTTAAGAATATCCCTCGAGCTCAAAATGAGTTTGCCGATGCTTTGACAATATTGTCCTCGATGATTCACCATCCAGACAAGAATTACATCTAAACTATCGAGATAGAGATACATGATCAACATGCATACTACTTTCATGGAGATGAGGAACTGGATGGAAAACTATGCTACTATGACATCAGAAGGTTGATAGAAGCACAAGAATATCCTGAAAATTCCACAAGCAAGCAAAAAGGGACTTTGAGGAGGATGGCCAATCATATATTCCTAACGCAGAAATCCTATATAGGTGTAATGACCCTCCAGGTCATTTTTGAGTTAATGCATTTATTCCATCATTTAGAGCGTTCTTATAGCGACCCCAAGTCATTTATGACTTGCTGGCACTGACTGTTCGGTCGCCTGGTCGTTCGTTTGGATTTTAGGCTCGTTTTCCTATTTTGGAGCTTTTGATACTTAAAAAGTTTATTTCGGTCATAACCTTAGGTAAACGACCTTAGAACAAAATTCTAATGGTTTTATCAGCTCCAAAATGGCCAAATTAGGCTAGAAGCATGGTTGACACGAGTCCCGAGACTTTGTTGCGACTTTGGACCATTTGGCGTTTTAGCCTTTGAAATTTGGCCTAAGTTTGACTTTGGTCAATATTCTTAGAAAATGCGTTGGGATGAAAATTCTGTCAGCGCGATTAGTTCTGGAATGTTGAGTTTGGTCTAGAACGACCCTTCGTGCGCTTCTCGGGGCTTCCGGTCTAATCCCGAGGCCCGTTGTGGAATTTGGCTAAAAATGGCACTTGGGTGTGGGATTCATTTTTTGTCAAAATGACCTCGTATGGAAATTTTGACTGTGCCATTGAGTTCGAAATGTCGAATTTGGTGGGGTAGCATATCTCGTTTGTGTGCACAGGGTCCCGAACGAATCCCGAGCACCCCGTTGGAGACTTGGCAACTTCCAAAATCAGCTGTTGCAGCAGCTGATGCTGCAGGTCCCTTCCCTTCTTCGCGTTCGCGGGCAAGGAACCGTGTTCGCGGAGCTCTATCCCTCTTCCCTCTGGGTTCGCTGGGAGGCCTCCACGTTCACGAAGGTCTAGGATCCTTCCCTCCGCGTTCGCTGGCTACTGTAGCCGCGTTCGCGGAGAGCAAATCCGTCTAGTCTTTTATTTAAAGAATAGACGCGCTTAACTCGGGGGGGCTGCTTGAATTGGCTATTTCTCTCTTGTTTTAAGGCTGAATTGAGTGATTCCAAGTCCTGTGGATTCGAAATTGTTGTGACTTCGTGGGTGATTGATCGGAAAGTGCCGGGGAGGCTTTGTTGGAGGTAAATTTCGTGTAGAAGTTGCTGCCTTTGAGGTAATTCTTTGTTTAAAGGGTGAAATTCTTGCATGCTTTGTTTCTCGTTGTCCCGAACCCCGAATTGTGTTCCATTTTGAAACACAAGATCGGGGAGGTGTATTTGACCTTTTCACAGAGTGAATTATGGAATTACAAGGGCGGGACACACATTCCCATTTTTGACTCCAAAATTGGTCCGTCTCTGATTTTTGTAATTTTAGTGTCAAAACGACCGTGCTGAGGTTGTGATTCTATTTTTGACAGCGTGGCAGCACTCCGAGGCCATACAGAAGGAGAAAGCTCCCGCAACGTAATTTGAAGCGTGCGCGGTCGGCCTACAGGTAGGCTATGACTAATCATGATTAAATGATTGTATGTTGATTTGTATGAATTTAGGGTTGAATTGGTGGTTGATCATGTTAGATTCTTAGAATCCATGCCTTAGGCTATTTTTTGTGGGTTTTTCGGGTAGTTGAAGCTTGTCGGTTGCTATTGTTGATCATCTGTACCTTGTGGTGTGCCTTTCTATGGTTTGTGTTTATTATTGAAAGCATGTTTTGCCTTAGTCTAGGCTTGGACTAGTGATTGCCATAGACCTGTGTAATTTTGGTGTCGTCAGGCCTTGAAATCTCTCCGACGTCGCTTCAAATGACTTAGCTCCCTGTCGACTGATATAACAGACTTGGGTCTGATAGTTTGGGCCTTAGCTAGGCTGTAACACCGCTCTTGGAACCATATATCCATAATTCCCCTATTATTTTCCACTGGCTCCGGTGTGTATGATTCTTAGCTTGGAGGCTACTAGTCGATTCTGGTTGGATATGGTTCGGACTGGAGTGATTTATTGATGGTAGTTGGATTGGGGGGTGAGGTACTCCCCGTGATGCTCGGTTGGCCGTTGATCCTATTCCTAGCCTATTCGCTCCTGTTTGTGGTTCAATTCCCCAATTCACTCCACTGGGCGTGGTTCGAGTCCTTGCCTTGGTATTTTAGCTTGGTTCAAGTCCTGGCTTTCTTCAGTCGTGGTTCAAGTCCACCGCTCCTTATAGCTTGGTTCGAGTTCATAGCTACTTGCACATCGGTTCAAGTCCTTGGTCATGTTTATACATGGTTCGAGTCCACGGCTATCCGTAGCCTTGGTTAGAGTCCTCGGTTACTCCAAATCTCGATTCAAGTCCGTGACCCTTCATTTTCATCTCTAGATAAGCTTCAGGCATATGGATTGGTTTGGTTCAAGTCCACAGAGAGTTGTGGAAATCATGGGAACTTCTTCAGATCCTCTTACTTCATTGCTAGCTCTTCCTTGAACCTGTCGGGCTTATGGGAGTCCGCTCGGGTTTTACCTTTAACTTGCACGCGAGTGTACCCATCGGGTTTATGGGAGCCCGGTTGGATTTAGTGATTCATTCTCCTTTGTCTTTGTGTGTCAGTACACTCATATGCATACATATTAGATTTCTCATTCCGGTTTCTGGTTGTGGTTAGTATTCTCAAATTTCATATTACTTTTACTTTTTTTGCTCAGTGGGCATATGATGCCTATTGAGTACCTGTTGTTTAGGTACTCATGCTACATTCTACATTTATTTCCATGATGCAGGTCCGAGCACCAGCTACCAGTATTGACATCGAGCCAGCTGTTGTTAGATTCAGAGGAGAGGGTAGCACACAACGTCCTGGAGTTACCCGTCTCCTTCTGTATATATATATTAACTTGTCTTTTGCTTTTTGAGACAATCTGGTTTCTGTGGTCAACTTTCGGGACTTGTACTCATTTTGTTAGTAGCTCTGTACATGTGACTTCCAGGTTCTGGGAGTGATCTTTTCTTTGTAGATATTTTGGCTTGCTTTCGCTTCTCCTTTTATGATTCTGTTATTTATGTTACCGTTTAGTTTGAGTTTAGTTTTCTGCCCTCAATTCCATTACTTGTAGGTTCTGGGAAATAGGCTGGCTTGCCTGCTGGTGGGTTTTAGAAGGCGCCATCATAACTTGAGGAATCGGGTCGTGACAAGTTGGTATCAAAGCCCCAGGTTCACCGGTCTCACTTGTACAGAGCTAACGTCTAGTAGAGTCCTGTGGATTGGTGCGGAGACGTCCGTGACTTATCTTTGGAAGGCTACAGGATGTCATTAGGAAGATTTCCTGCTTTGTGTCATTTTCGTGCATCGTTTGTCTAATTAGTTTCATGGAATCTTATTTGTCTCACTCTTTCACAAGATGGCTCGCACGTGCAGTAGAGCATCCGGGGGTGATGCACCTGGGCCCATAGATAGAGCCCCAGCTGGGGGTAGAGGCCGACCCCGAGGTCGAGGCAGGGCTGCAGCACCAGCCCGAGATGCAGAGTGGACTCTAGAGCCGGAGGCGTAGATCATGTTCCCCCTCAGCCGGTGGGACTGGGACCATCCCAGCCACAGCCCACACCAGCTGCTGCTCCGGACCTTTAGGCGATGCTCGCCCAGATTTTAGCGGTCATAGGGGGTATGCAGCAGCAGGCCCCAGCACCCGCTCCAGCACCGGCACCGCAGGGTCAGCCTGCTCCAGCGGCTCCAGAGGTTTAGCAGCCACCAACAATGGCCCCCGCTCGATTGGATGATTTAGATGGAGTTATGCCACTACGAGAGCAGAAGATGCTCGGGGTGTTTATGAGATTGTCACCACCGAAGTTTTTTGGGGCTGTTGGGGAGGATGCCCATGAGTTTCTTACTACTTGCCGAGAGCGGCTGCATAATTTCAGACTGGTGGAGTCGAGAGGAGCCGACTTTACCGCTTATCAGCTAGATGGGCCTGCCATACAGTGGTGGCATTCTTACTTAGAGACCAGGCCAGCTGGGTCTCCATCGGTATCCTAGACAGAGTTCTCAGAGGCCTTTTTGGCTAGGTTCATTCTGCGGAGCATTAGAGATCGACTTCATGATGAGTTTTTGAGGTTGGAGTGACGCCCCATGACTGTGTCTAAGTACGAGTGCAGATTCCACAAGCTATCTCGTCATGCTACTATGATCTTACCTATGGAGAAGGAGAGGGTTCGGTGCTTTGTCAGAGGATTGAGGCTACAGCTGCGCATTAAGACTCAGTTCATGGTTTTAGCGGTCCACTCCTTTCTTGATGTTGTGGATCACTCTCGTACAGTTGAGCAGCTCCATCGCGAGGCCCAAAGGGGTAGCGGCAAGAGGGCCAGACAGGATGATAGTCAAAGTAGGCCCTGCTTTAGGCCTAGAGATTCACATGACAGGCCACGTCAGAGGTTCCATCAGGGTCAGTCCAGTCACCCATTCCAGGCGTCGCTACATGCTACAGAGGGTGACCAACACTGTCAGGGTGGCTCTAGTGCCGATCTGAGTCAGGGCCTAGGGGGTGTTCAGTCGGATTCTTCAGGCCGAGATGGCTGGCCTCCTGTTGTGAGCAGACCGCCACAGGGTTGTTATGCCTGTGGGGAGCTTGATCATTGGTCCAGAGAGTGCCCTCTTTGTAGACCAGCCACACTAGCTCCACCGGCAGCTAGACCCGCACCAGCAGCCACACCTCCAGCTAGAGGAGGAGGTCACCATCAGGGTATACGGGGAGGTCCCTGGGGAGGCAGTCAGGTGGCCGAGTTGATGCCGGAGGTAGGGGCTCCCAGTGCCACTTCTATGCAGCTCTAGTTAGAGTAGAGGCTGAGGCATCGGATGATACGATTATAGGTATGATTCTTTTATTCCATCAGCCCGCCTCAACTTTATTTGATCCAGGCTCCACTTATTCTAATGTATCTGCATATTGCGCTTCTCGGTTGAGCATGAGTCCAGAGCCCTTAGCAGTGCCGTTACGTGTTTCTACCCCGGTAGGTGATTCTTTAGTAGTGGATTAAATATTTAGATCCTGTGTGGTGACTATTCAAGGGCGGAACACTCGGGCTGATCTTATTTTACTTGATATGCTGGATTTCAATATAATACTAGGCACAGACTGGTTATCCTCTCACCGAGTGGTCTTGGATTGCTATGCCAAGATCGTTACCTTAGCCATGCCTGGTATTCCACCGATGGTGTGGCAAGGCTATTGTAGTCGCACGCCGTTGGGGTGATTTCTTTCATTTAGGCTTGGAGGTTAGGGGCTAGTGGGTGTTTGGCTTATTTGGCTCATGTCAGAGATGTTAGTAGGGAGGGCCCTACGGTTGATTCAGTGCCTACAGTCTGAGAGTATGCGGATGTGTTCCCTGCCGACCTGCCTAGTCTACCCCCATATTGTGATATTGATTTCGCCATTGACTTGGAGCTGGGTATTCATCCCATTTCTATCCCACCGTATCGTATGGCCCCTGCAGAGCTTAAAGAGCTCAGTGTTCACCTTCAGAATCTCTTAGGTAAGGGATTTATTCGGCCTAGTGTATCGCCTTGGGGTGCCCCAGTCCTGTTTGTGAAGAAGAAGGATAGTACTATGCGGATGTGTATTGATTACAGGCAGCTGAACAAGGTGAAGGTGAAGAACCATTACCCTATGCCTCACATTGATGATCTATTTGATCAGCTTCAGGGTGGTGCTGCGGTGCTTTCTAAGATTGATCTAAGAACCGGCTATCACCAATTGAGGATTAGGGCAGCGGACATCCCTAAGACCGTATTTAGGACTCGTTACGATCATTATGAGTTCTTGGTAATGTCTTTTGGGTTGACTAATGCTTCTGCCGGCTTCATGGACTTGATGACCCGTGTATTCAGGTCATATCTTGACTCCTTTGTCATAGTCTTCATCTACGATATACTGGTATACTCACGGAGCCGGAGTGAGCATGAACAACATTTGAGGGTAGTGCTCCAGACTTTGAGAGATCATCGGCTTTATACCAAGTTCTCAAAGTGCGAGTTTTTGCTTGAGTCTATAGCATTCTTGGGGCACGTGGTGTCCAAGGATGCCATTATGGTGGATCCGACAAAGATTGAGGCTATTCGTGATTGGGCCAGGCCCATCTCTGTGACTGAGATTCATAGCTTCGTCAGATTGGCAGGGTAATACAAGCGTTTTGTTGAGGGCTTTTCTACTATAGCGGCACCTTTGACTCGGTTGACTCACCAGGATGTTCCCTTTGAGTGGTCGGAGGAGTGCGAAAGGTGCTTTCTGAGGCTCAAGGAGTTGCTTACCACCGCTCCTATATTGACTCTTTCAGTTGAGGGCGAGGGCTTCAAGGTTTATTGTGATGCATCCGGCATTGGTTTGGGTTGTGTATTGATGCAGCGAGGCCGGGTTATTGCTTATGCATCGAGGCAGCTTAAGCTGCATGAGTGCAACTACCCCACTCATGACTTAGAGTTGGCGGCGGTAGTTTTTATGCTTAAGATCTGGAGGCACTACTTGTATGGAGTTCGTTGTGAGATTTACACTGATCACAAGAGCCTTCAGTACATTATGAGCCAGAGGGACCTTAATTCGAGGTAGTGCCATTGGATTGAGCTCCTGATGGACATTGACCTCTCTATTCTCTTCCATTCAAGCAAGGAGAATGTAGTAGCAGACACCTTGAGCTGAAAGGTGGTGAGTATGGGTAGTCTAGCCTTTCTTTCTGTTTCGCAGTGACCTTTGGCTTTGGACATCTAGTCCTTAGACAACCAGATGATCCGACTTGATATTTCAGATTGCAGACGGGTGTTAGCCTATGTGGGAGTTCAGTCATCTCTGCTAGATCGGATCCGTGGTCGACAGTTCGAGGATGAGTCCTTGGTGGCACTCAGAGATAGAGTATTGGCAGGCGATGCCAGATAGGCTACTTTAGATTCAGATGGGGTTTTAAGGTTTGCCGACCGATTGTGTGTTCCAAGAGTTGAGGGTTTGATTCAGCTGATCCTTAGCGAGGTTCATGATTCCAGATATTCTTTCCATCTGAGCACCGCTAAGATGCGTCATGATTTGAGGCAGCATTACTGGTGGAGCGGTATGAAGAGAGACATCTCAGACTATGTGTCCCGTTGCCTGTGTTGCCAACATGTGAAGGCTGATCATTTGAGGCCTAGTGGTGAGTTGCAGAGACTGCCCACTCCGGAGTGCAAGTGGGAGCGTATCACCATGGACTTCATTGTGGGCTTGCCTCAGACTTTTAGAGGTGTTGACAGCATCTGGGTCGTCGTGGATCAATTGACCAAGTCAGCACACTTCCTTCCCGTTCATACTTCCTTCAGTGCCATGAGGTTGGCTCGTATCTACATTCGGGAGGTGGTTCGTCTTCATGGTGTGCCTGTTTCTATCATTTCAGACCGGGGTTCTAGTTCACTTCCAGCTTTTGGAGGGCTTTTCAGGAGGAGTTGGTCACCCGTGTCAACCTTAGCACAATATTTCACCCATTGACTGATAGCCAGTCAGAGCGTACCATTCAGGTCCTTGAGGATATGTTACGGGCCTGTGTTATGGATTTTGGAGGTCAGTGGGACCAGTTCTTGCCTTTGGCAGAGTTTGCGTACAACAATAGCTACCACTCTAGTATTTAGATGGCCTCGTTCGAGGACTTATATGGTAGGCATTGTCGCTCTCCGATTGGTTGGTTTGAGTCTACGGAGCCTAGGCCGCGTGGTACAAACTTGCTTCAGGAGGTCTTAGATCATATGAGGGTGATTTAGGATAGGCTCAGGACGGCTCAGAGTACACACCAGAGTTATGCAGATCGTAGGCGTCGGTCATTGAGATTTGCCGTGGGTTACAAAGTATTCCTCTGAGTATCGCCCATGAAAGGCGTGATGAGATTTGGGAGGCGGGGCAAGATTAGCCCTAGATATATCGGGCCTTTTGAGATTTTGAGGACAGTTGGTGATGTTGCTTATGAGTTAGCCTTACCACCAGCATTCTCAGCTATTCATCCAGCTTTCCATATTTCAATGTTGCACCGGTATGTTCTAGATGACTCCCATGTGCTCCAGCATGATGCGGTTGAGTTGGATGATCGTCTGACCTATATTGAGGAGCCAGTTGCCTTCTTAGACAAAGATGTGAGGCAGTTGTGATCCAGATCCATTCCTGTGGTTAATGTCCTTTGGAGGCATTTTCAAGTCAAGGAGGCTACCTAGGAGACCAAGAAGGAGATGCAGGAGCAATTCCCCGGCTTATTTGAGTCTTCAAGTACTTCTTGACTTTTACTTTTGCAGACGAAAGTTCTTTTAGTCGTGGATGTTATAATGACCCTCCACATCATTTTTTAGTTAATGCATTCATTTCGTCGTTTAGGGCATTCCTATAGCGACCCCAAGTCATTTATGACCTTGCTGGCACTGACTGTGCGGTCGCCTGGTCGTTCGTTTGGGTTTTAAGCCCGTTTTCCTATTTTGGAGTTTTTAAAACTTGAAAAGTTGATTTCGGTCATAACCTTAGGTAAATGACCTCAGAATGGAATTCTGACGGTTCCATCAGCTCCGAAATAGCCAAATTAGGCTAGTCGCATGCTCGGCATGAGTCCCAAGACTTTCAGTGCGACTTTGGGTCATTTGGCATTTTAGCCTTTGAAATTTAGCCTAAGTTTGACTTTGGTCTAGATTCTTGGAAAACGCACTCGAATGAAAATTCCATCATCACAGTTAGTTCTAGAATGTTGAGTTTGGTCTAGAATGACCCTTCGTGCGCTTCCCGGGGCTTCCGGTCTAATCTCGAGTCCCGTTGTGGAATTTTGCTAAATATGGCACTTGGGTGTGGGACCCACTTTTTGTCAAAATGACCTTGTATGGAAATTTTAACTGCGCCATTGAGTCTAGAGTGTCTAATTTGGTGGAGTAGCATATCTCGTTTGCACGCACGGGGTCCTGAACGAATCCTGAGCACCCCGTCGGAGACTTGGCAACTTCAAATATCAGCTGATGCTGCAGGTCCATTCCCTTCTTCACGTTCGCGGGCAAGGAGCCATGTTCGCGGAGCTCTGTCCCTCTTCCCTCCGCATTCGCGGAGAGGCCTCCGCGTTCGCGGAAAGCAAATCTGTCTAGTCTTTTATTTAAAGACCAGACGCAACCAGCTTGAGGGGGGCTGCTTGAATTGGCTATTTCGTTCTCGTTTTAAGGTGGAATTGAGTGATTCCAAGTCCCGTGGGTTTGGAATTATTGTGACTTCGTGGGTGATTGATCGAAAAGTGCCGAGGAGGCTTCGTTGGAGGTAAATTTTGTGTAGAAGCTGCTGCCTTTGAGGTAATTCTTAGTTTAAAGGGTGAAATTCTTGCATGCTTTGTTCCTAGCTGTCCCAAGCCCCGAATTGTGTTCCATTTTTGAACACAAGATCAGGGAGGTGTATTGGACCTCTTCACGGAGTCAATTTTGAAATTACTAGGGCGGATCCCACATTCCCATTTTTGACTCAAAAATTGGCCTGTGTCTGATTTTTGTAATTTTAGTGTCAAAACAACCATGCTGAGGTTGTGATTCTATTTTTGACAGCATGGCAGCACTCCGAGGCCGTACGGAAGGGGAAAGCTCCGGCGACGTGATTTGGAGAGCGCACGGTCGGCCTACAGGTAGGCTACGGCTTCCTCTCCTTAGATTGAGCATGATTAAGTGATTGTATGTTGATTTGTATGAATTTAGGGTTGAATTGGTGGTTGATCATATTATATTCTTAGAATCTATGCCTTAGGCTATTTTTTGTGGGTTTTTCGGGTAGTTAAGGCTTGTCGATTTCTATTGTTGATCATCTGTACCTTGTGATGTGCCTTTGTATGGCTTGTGTTTATTATTGAAAGCATGTTTGGCCTTAGTCTAGGCTTGGACTAGTGAATGCCATTGACTTGCGTAATTTTGGTGCCGTTAGGCCTTGAAATCTCTCTGATTTCGCTTCGGACGACTTAGGTTCCTGTAGAATGATATAGCAGACTTGGGTCTGATAGTTTGGGCCTTAGCTAGGCAGTAACACCACTCTTGGAACCATATCCATAATTCCCCTATTTTTTCCGCCGGCTCTGGTGTGTCTGATTCTTGGCTTGGAGGCTACTTGTCGATTCTGGTTGGATATGGTTCGGACTGGAGTGATTTATTAATGGTAGTTGGATTGGGGGGTGAGGTACTCCACGTGATGCTCGGTTGGCCGTTGATCCTATTCCTAGCCGATTCGCTCCTGTTTGTGGTTCAATTCCCCAATTCACTCCACTGGGCGTGGTTCGAGTCCTTGCCTTGGTATTTTAGCTTGGTTCAAGTCCTGGCTTTCTTCAGTTGTGGTTCAAGTCCACCGCTCCTTATAGCTTTGTTCGAGTCCATAGCTACTTGCACCTCTGTTCAAGTCCTTAGTCATGTTTATACGTGGTTCGAGTCCACGACTATCCGTGGCCTTGGTTCGAGTCCTCGGTTACTCCAAATCTCGGTTCAAGTCTGTGACCCTTCATTTTCATCTCTGGATAAGCTTCAAGCATATGGATTGGTTCAGTTCAAGTACGCGGAGAGCTGTGGAAATCTTGGGAACTTCATCGGATCCTCTTACTTCATTGCTAACTCTTCCTTGTACCTGTCGAGCTTATGGGAGTTCGCTTGGGTTTTACCTTTAACTTGCGCGCGAGTGTACCCGTCGGGTTTATGGGAGCCCGGTTTGATTTAGTGGTTCATTATCCTTTGTCTCTGTGTGTTAGCACACTCGTGTGCATACCTATTATATTTCTCATTCCGGTTTCTGGTTGTGGTTCGTATTCTCGCATTTCATATTACTTTTGCTTTTTTTTTGCTCAGTCCGCCTATGATGCCTACTGAGTACCTGTTGTTTCGGTACTTATGCTACACTCTGCATCTGTTTCCATGATGAAGGTCTGAGCACCAGCTACCAGCGTTGACATCGAGACAGCTGCGGTCAGATTCGGAGGCGAGGGTGAGCTCACAGCGTCTTGGAGTTAACCTTCTCCTTGTGTATATATATATTGACTTGTCTTTTGCTTTTTGAGACAGTCTGGTTTCTGTGGTCCACTGTCGGGACTTGTACTCATTTTGTTAGTAGCTCTGTACATGTGACTTCCAGGTCCTGGGAGGGATCTTTTATTTGTAGATATTTTTGGCTTGCTTCCGCTTCTCCTTCTATGATTCTGTTATTTATGTTACCATTTAGTTTGAGTTTAGTTTTCTTCCCTTAATCCCATAACTTGTAGGTTCCTGGATACAGGCTGGCTTGCCTGCTGGTGGGTTATAGTAGGCACCATCATGTCTCGAGGAATCAGGTCGTGACAATAGGAGAACTTCAGATTTAGGATTGCTGAGGTGTGTTGACGCTGTAGAGGCGACAAGGCTTTTGGAAGAAATACATGCCTGAACATGTGGACCTCACGTGAATGGGTTCACTTTGGCAAAGAAGATTTTAAGAGCTGGATATTTTTGGATTACCGTGGAGAGAGATAGCATCCGGTACGTGTAAATGTGTCATCAGTGTCAAGTACATTGAGATTTTATACGAGTTCCACCGAATGAGCTCAATGTGATGGGTTCCATTTTATGAATGTTACTTCTTTTATAAATTCTTAAAATTTGTACACTTTAACATACATATTATTTTACTACATATGTATCTATCGTCATTTTGTCCCTACATGTAAATGAAATAATAAACGCTCATATGTTTTAAAAGACATACATGTACATACTATACTTTATAATAAATCTAGCTAAGATAACAAACTTTATATAATATTTTAACATCTAGTATTATTATTTTTTATCTTTTTTGGAAATCCCATTTTATGTATATCACACATATTACTATATATTTATACCCACCTATTATCTTATTTATTTTTACATCTTAATTCTATATATAAATAAAATGACAAATGTTCATATCCTTAAACTCAACATTTATATATCTTTATTTAGGATACGTTTATGTAAGATACATCTAAATTTTCTAACATATAAAATTTTTTCATACATTTCAAGTACGTTTATTTGTTTACTTATCTATTTTATTGTATGATATATATACTATTATTAATTTTGTTGTATACATATTATAGACGTATATATGGTATACCTTGTATTTTACTCCTTTTTATCAAATTAATGAAACTCACTTATCACTAATTTTATAAAAAAATAAATGAATAAATTTTTCTAATTATTTTCCTAAGCTAAACTTGAGGACTATCTTTGGATAGGTTTTGAGGAGTGCCTAACACCTTTCCCTCGAGTAATCAAAACTCTTACCAGGAATCTCACATGTTTTCACAGACCAACAGGAGTTTTACATATAAAAATGGTTTTCCTATTTTTTCCTTAAAATTATGTGGTGATTCTAAACAATTTTCAAAAATCAGAGGCATAGCCATTTTATATTGCAAACTATTTTGACCTAGCTCGAAAATAGGGTGCGGCACTAGTGAAGGTTGACAAATTTGTGTTCCCCGCTGATTTTGTGGTTCTTGATTGTGAGATTGATGTTGATATACCGACTATTCTTGGTAGACCATTCTTAGCCATGGGAAAAACATTGGTTGATGTTGAAGGTGGTGAGTTGAAGTTCTGAGTTAATGATGAAGTGGTCAGCTTCAATATTCATAAATCCATGAAGTATCTGAGTGATATGCATGTTGTATCTCACTTGGATCAAATTGATGAAGCGGTAGCAAGTATTGGAGAAGCAGCGTATCATGGGGATTTGTTAGCTCAAGTATTACTTAATTATGATCAAGATGGGATAAATGACTATGATGAAGTTGTGGCTTCCCTTGTGGGTGTAGGCTCACATACGTCATTTCAAACAAAGCTTCATCTTGATTTGTCTAGTCGTGAAGTGTCCCCAGCCAAGCCATCTATTATTGAGCTACCAAAGATAGAATTGAAGGAGCTCCCATCTCATCTCAAATATGCCTTTTTAAGGACCAACAACACATTTCCGGTGATCATTTCAAATGAACTAAAGCAATGAAAAGTAGAGTTGTTAATCATGGTGTTGAAGAGGCACATTAGAGCTTTGAGGTGGTCAATTGCCAATATTGTGGGAATTTCACCAGGTGTATGTACTCATAAAATTAAATTGGCAGAAGATTGCAAATCAAGCATTGAGCACCAAAGGCAGCTAAATCCTCCAATGAAAGAAGTGGTGAAAAAGGAGATTATTAAATGGTTAGATGCGGGAGTCATCTTTCCAATTGCGAACAGTCAATGGGTAAGCCCGGTGTAATGTGTTCCCAAAAAGGGTGGTATCACGGCAGTTCCAAATGAAAAAGCCGAGCTTGTTGCCACTAGACCTATTACCGGGTGGTGTGTGTGTATGGACTATCAGAAGCTTAACTCATGGACCAAAAAAGATCATTTTCCCATGCCGTCCATCGACCAAATGCTTGATAGGCTTGCCGGCAAGGGGTGGTAATGCTTTCTTGATGGATATTCCGGGTATAACCAAATCTCAATTGCACTAGAGGATCAAGAGAAAACAACTTTTATATGCCCTTACGGCACATTTGCCTTCAAGCGAACGCCCTTTGGGTTATGTGATGTGCCATCCACCTTTCAACGGTGCATGTTATCAATCTTCGCAGATATGGTGGAAGACTCCATGGAAGTGTTCATGGACAACTTTTCAGTCGTTGGAGATTCTTTTGAAGAATGCTTGAAGCATTTGGAGATGGTGCTCAAAAGGTGTGTGGATTCAAATCTAGTTCTTAATTGGGAAAAGTGCTACTTTATGGTGAAAGAAGGAATTGTGCTTGCGCACAAGATTTTCAGGAATAGGATTGAGGTTGTTCAAGCTTAAATCCAAGTAATTGAGAAATTACCTGCCCCAATTTTGGTAAAAGGAGTAAGAAGCTTCCTTGGTCATGCCGGGTTCTATAGGCGGTTCATCAAAAACTTCTCCAAGATTGCTATTCCATTGTGTAAGCTTCTTGAAAAAGAACGCACATTTGTTTTTGATAATGCATGCTTGGATGCTTTCAAAAAGTTGAAGGAGAAACTTATCTCGGCCCCTATCATCATAGCTATGGCTGGCAAGGGGACCGGGACAGCCCGTCCCGTCCCGGTACCGGCTCGAGACCCGTCTCGCCGGTCCCGGTCTCACGTGTCGAAGCGGGATAGGGGATAGGGGGATAGGGGGACGGGTAGCGGGACGGTTCACGATTTGGTCCCGGTCGACCCGTCCCCGTCTGTCCCGGTCCCGTCCCGGTCCCGTCGCGGGTTCCGTCCCGTTCCGTCCCGTCCCGTCCCATTTTTTTTTTTTGAAACTTTGCAATTTATTCGTTGGGGACCGTTGGGGCAACGGCTAGTGGGCCCCCCCAACGGATATATTTGAATTTTGGGAGTCCCAAACACCCCCCTACCACTCCTACTCTTTAATATTTTATTTTAACCCTCAAGTTACATAAAATACACTTTAGTCCACTCTTTATATTATAAATACCCCTTTATCCTTCTTTTATTTCTCACAAATTATCTACTCTCTCAATTCTATATTTTATATTCTCTCATTCTTGAATCTTGATTCTTGATTCCACTTAATTCTCAATTCTCAATTCTCAATTCTAAATTTATATTTCAATTAATATCATAATATTTATAATTCAATTATTTTATATTTTATATTGTTGCTATCAAGTATTGAAGCTACAACTTACAACTTACGATAATACATTTGGTTGGAGCAAGCTTCAAGAATTGGTTATAACCGTCTGCAATTAACGCAGACGTTTGGTACATTCGTTCCATTTCTTTATTTATACATTTTTTTCGCAATTAGTTTTTGTGTTATTAATATTTATATATTACATTTTACATTTTATTAAATATGAGTTCTAATAAAAAAAATACCGGTAAGGAAAAAATAGCAACCGTTGTTTCCAATTTATTTAATTTTCCTAAAAAAAGTAGTAAGGAAAAAAATAAAAGTAAATGTGGTGGTTCTTCTTCTAAATCAATGCCTAGAGTTAGAATTAATACAAATGATTCTACTTTTGTTGATGATACTTCTTTCACTCCTCATTATAATATAGATACAAATGTTGAAATTGATCATGAATTTTTAGAACGACGTTTTAATAATCCTAATGTTGATGAAAATTTAGATGATGAATTAGATGAAACACCTACCAGTCCGGCGACGGAAGCTCCAACACAAACTACACCTCCAACTGAAGAAGATAGTCAACTCCCCCACCCCTCCCCCCTTGTACCTCCTACAAGGGGAAAGGTGAAGTATCAACGCCCTAAAACTTCTGTTGTGTGGCAATTTATGACTTTAGATACTGTAAACTCTCTTGCTATTTGTAATAAGTGTAAACAAACATTTATACATAGAGTCGGTGGAGGTCAAGGTGGGACGGGGGGTTTAAATAGACATTTGCTATTTTGTAGACCGATTGAATATAAGGCGGCCAAAGCTCTAGCCGATAAAAAAAAAGGAATTCAAATTGATGATGATGATATTAATTCTAGTGTTCCTCAATCGGTAGAGTGTTCTAACATGGTACAAGGAACATTGGATCCTTCTAACCCCGGTGGTCCAATTACACAACGTAAATATAATAAAGAAAGAGATCGCGAAAATTTAGCTAAGATGGTTTCTGTTTGTGGTTTACCTTTTGGTTTTCCTTCACATCCCGGTTTTATTGAATATATTCAACAAACTTATAATCCATCTTTTAAAGGTGTTTCAAGAAATACAGTTAAATCTGATGTTTTAGAATTTCAAGGTAAACATTGTCAATATCTTCGTTGTTTATTTAGCATATTAGATTGTAGAGTGTCTATAACTTTTGATATGGGTCGTAGTGTTAATGGACGTGATTATTTAACTGTCACAGCACATTGGATTGATCATAACTGGAATTTGCAAAAAAGAATCTTAAGTTATAAAGAATGTGTAGAGAAAAAAACTGGTGCTTATATAGCTTCAACTGTTTTAGGTATTTTAGATTTTTATATGCTTTGTGATAAAGTGATGAGTGTCGCATTAGATAATGCCTCTAATAACACCAACGCTGCTGCTATGTTAAAAACTAGACTATGTCCAATTGATAATAACGCTTTCCATGTTAGATGTGCTGCACATATATTAAATTTAATTGTACAAGATGGTATTTCATTATTTGATTGTGGTTGTATGAAAATAGAATATGTTGTTTTATGGATTTTTTATGCTCATAGACCTGCTAGAATTAGGGAATTTAACGAGCGTTGTGTACTATGTAATCTTACACCACGAAAAGTTCCAAAACATGTTAAAACTAGGTGGAATTCTTTTTATGAAATGCTTTCAGTTGCTTATGAATATCAACGACCCATACAAATGGTTTTTAATGCCCATAATTCTGACCCACTAGAAAGAATTTGTGATGAAGATTGGATAGAAACCAAAGAACTATTGGATTTTCTAAAACTTTTTTATAATGCTACAACCATGTTTTCTGGAGTTTATTATCCTACTATTTCATCAGTCTTAGTAAATATTTGTGCTATTTCAATTCAATTTCAAACATACAAAAAAATTGAAAAATTTAGACCGTCAATTGAAGCTATGATTGAAAAATTTTAAAAATATTTTTTTCCTATTCCTCAAATTTTTTTAACTGCGACTTTACTTAACCCTCAATATAAATTACGAGGTGTACAAGGACTTGTTCAAAATTTTTATGATACTTTAGAAATTTTACCGGAAGAAGTTCCAAGTTGTGAATTTTGTAAGTCTAGCATAAAAGTGCAAGCCAAAATTTTATATGAAAAATATAAAACTATGGAAATTAATGAAGGAGTTGTTGCTCAAACTTCTAATGCTATCAACAATGATTATATTGATAATTATATGCTTGGTTTTCTTGGTCTTAATTCTACTAACCGTGATGATTTTGAAGAATATCTTAATCAGTGTTTGGAAACAGTTACCGATGAGCAGGGCAACGTAAAAGTATTAGATTGGTGGAGGAAACGTGGTAGTGCATTTCCAACTCTTAGCAAAATGGTTCGTGATGTTCTAGCTATTCAAGCTTCATCAGTTGCTTCAGAGGCTGCTTTTATTGAGACAAGGTTTCAAATTGGAGATCACAGACATTCATTGGTTGAAGAAAGCTTGGAGTCATCAGTTTTATTTAGAGACTGGATCAACGCCGAGAGAAGAAATTATAATTTGCCAAAGTTAAGCGCCAAACAAGACTCTTATTTTAATTCAATATTTGGATGTAGTAGTGACGATGAACTAGATGCACAAGAGTTTCAAGCATCATTGCCAACACCGGAGGATGTTACCGTCGATTTGATACAAGAGTTAGAAAAAAGTTTTATTGGACAATACAGATATTAGATTTACATACGAGAACTAATTGAAACAGAACCCTTCCTAGAAGGTGGCTGCGTAGATTAGTTACTCATGTAATATTTGTTACAAATATTAGATTTACATATGAGAACTTTTTGAAACAGAACCCTTCCTAGAAGGTGGCTGCGTAGATTAGTTACTCCTCTAATATTTAATTTGTAAATTGTAACTTGTAAGTTGTTAGTTGCAATTAATTTTTATTTGAATAAATTTAAAGGCTTTATTCAAGTCTTTTTTATACAACTATTGTGTTGCATTTAAATTTAATACTTTACTTATCAAAACTTACTTCAAAATTTGAATTTTGAAAGTTAAAAGATGAAATTTGAAATTTTCAAAACTTAAGCATTTTAACTTAGCTAAAAAATAATATTCAAAACAATAAAAATTAAAAATGTCATTCAAAAAAAATATAACTTCAAAACAATTAAATAAATACAAAAAAAATAAAAATCCCGTGTCCCGTCCCGTCCCGTCCCATCCCGTCCCTAAAACACTGTCCCATCCCGTTAATCTAGTGGGACGGGACGGGACTTATATTTGTCCCGCGAATCCCGGCCCGGTTCATCCCGGGTCCGGTTGAATTCCGGTCAAACCTCGACCCGTCCCATCCCGTCCCCCTATGTCCCCGTCCCCGTACCCTTGCCACCCTTAATCATAGCGCCCGATTGGAATCTCCCTTTTGAATTGATGTGCGATGCTAGTGGTTTGGCATTAGGTGCTGTTCTTGGGCAACATAAGAACAAGTTCTTTCATCCCATTATTATGCTAGCAAAACCTTAAATAGTGCTCAAAAGAATAACACTGTGACCTAGCAAGAGTTGTTGGCTATGGTATATGTGTTTGAAAAATTTAGAGCCTATTTATTGGGGACTAAAGTGATTGTGCACACTAATCATGCAGCTCCCCGATACTTAATGGCTAAGAAAGAGGCAAAACCGTGACTAATCAGATGGGTGCTCCTTCTCCAAGAATTTGACTTTGAAGTAAGCGATAGAAAGGGTTGTGAAAATCAAGTAGCTGAACATCTATCAAGGGAAGCGGGTGATAAAGTGATTGAGGAGATAGATATCGATGATGCCTTTTCTGATGAATCGGTGATGCTAATTTCTTCTCCTTCTATTCTTTGGTATGCTGATTTTGTAAATTTCATTGTATGTGGGCTGTTACCTGATGAGTTGAGTAGTCATCAAAGGAGGAAATTCTTATTTGATCTGAAGAAGTATATATGGGATGAACCTTTACTCTTTAGAGAATGTGCTGATAATATCATTCGGCGCTGTGTACTTGAAGTGGAGGTGCAAGAAATACTACAAGCATGTCATGCTTCACCTGCAGGTGGTCATCATGGAGGTATCCGTACAGCCACTTAAGTTCTGCAATGTGGTTATTACTGGCCCACTTTGTTTAGGTATGCTCATGCTTTTTGCAAATGTTGTGCCCAATGTCGAATGCAAGGGAGCATCTCCTGAAGACATGAATTACCACTGTCACATATCCTTGCAATTGAGTTGTTTGATGTTTAGGTAATTGATTTTATGGGCCATTTTCCAAGTTCATTTGGGAACAAGTACATTCTTATAGCAATTGACTATGTCTCCAAGTGGGTGGAAGATATGGCATTACCAAACAATGAAGCAAGAAGTGTCATAAAGTTCCTCAAAAAGAATATTTTCACCAAGTTGGTACCCCATGGGCTATTATAAGTGATGGAGGTTCACACTTTTGCAACCGTCAATTTGCAACACTTCTATCTAAGTATAGAGTCAAGCACAAAGTCAACACTCCATACCATCCGCAATCTAGTGGGCAAGTTGAAGTGTCAAATTGAGAGATCAAGAGAATCTTAGCCAAAACGGTAAATATCCACTGTATAGATTGGTCTAACAAGCTTGACGATGCACTTTGGGCTTATCGCATGGCATTCAAGTCCCCTATTGGTGTGTCTCCCTACAAGTTGATATTTGGTAAGGCCTGTCATCTACCGGTTGAGTTAGAGCACAAAGCATTATGGGCATTGAAAAAGATAAATCTGAATTGGGATGTTGCTTCTAAGTATCAAATGCGTCAAATCCTTTAGTTAATGAATTTCGACTGCTAGCATATAAAGCTCTGCTCTCTATAAAGAGAAGGTCAAGCGGTGGCATGATGCAAAGATTTTTACCTCACGAATTTAAGGTAGGGGAACCCGTCCTACTATTCAATTTGAGGTTGAAACTCTTTCAAGGCAAGCTCAAGTCCAAGTGGACTGGCCTGCACATAATCACAAAAGTGTATGGAAATGGAGCGATTGAAATTAAAGATGTAAATGGGGTGAGATTCAAAGTCAATGGTCAAAGGTTGAAGACATACTTTGGGGAAGGTTGTGATGTAAGAGTTGTTGAGGTGGTGTACTTGGATGATGCTTGAAGGCATATTCACATCGTGCCGCCACGTTAACTCAGGCACTTCTTGGGAGGCAACCTATGTGTTAGTCGCTTTAAATAATATGGGTGTCACTTGTGTAGGATTTGCATGTAGATCAACGTTGAAGAGAGGAACTCGGGGATTCGCCGAAGCTATTGAGCGAAGCTCCAACGAGCTCACCTAAGTGGGTGGCTCAACTTTAAGTGCACACAGTCTATTTTGGCGAACTGCACCCACATTTGGCGATACACCGATATAATTGGGCGGACCTGATGCAGTTCACCATTTATAGAGCAGAAATTGGGAAGACTACTGGAACTTTCGGCGAATTGAAGGAAAATTTGGCGATTCGTGCTTGTATTCTGTTACTTTTAATTTTGGATGATTGTATTACTTTGCCTTTTTTATATTATAGTTTTTCTTTTTATTGAGTGCGTCTCTTGTATCTATTTCATTCTCTCTTGATTTTGTAACCCCTACGAGTTTTTTATTGATAATGATTTGATGATTGATTGTGTTCAGTATCATTGTCTTGAATAGTACTCATGATGAGCATGATGTAGAGTGTTGGTGTTGCGAGAATGAAATCGATGTGGTTGCACTTTTGAGCGATCTCTTTGAATCTTTTGTTGACTAGCTGCGTTTTGATGTGATCCTTTCAATGAACATCACACGTAAGCTTTTAATATTTTTGGGTTGTGCTAAATGAGTGTATTTCAAAGTGCCATGTGTGGTGAGGTCTTACTTGAAAGCATGTGTGTGGAGTCCTAGAATTTTCCTTGTCAGTCTAATTATTTAAATCTTGGTGAATGTGAGGCGTGATCTTGGGCAATAATTCAAAGAGGGAACCCAAATGACCACAATCTTTTGTGACTACCTTGTGAGGGTGTGCATCCATTTTGGCACCATTTGAGCCTAACCCATTTGTTGACAAAACAAAAAGTAAACCCCTTGAAACAAATTACCCCTACCTTCTCACCTAAAATCCTTTTTGAAGCATTGTTATGTTCGAATAGCCAACTTAGGGTGTGGAAAGGAAGGAGGAATGAAAGCCAAGTGAAGGGCAAAGAAAGATTAAATGAGACTCAACTTTGAAATTTGCTACAAAAATAAGGAACCCCTCCTTATAAAAAATAAGAGTCATTGGGATGAAAATACTTCGAAAAATGAAAATGAAAAAGAGAAGTAGTGAAATAAAGGGAATTCCAAATAAATTGAGTGATAGATCAAAGTTTAGTTCTCAAATGAAAAAGAATGAAAAAAACTTGAGAAGAGGTGAAGATGACTACAACGATGCTTTGAAAAGGGTGAAGTCACCAAGCCAAATTGACCATAGCTTAACCGTCAGCCCCATTACAAGCCTAAAAGACCCTTGAGATCTTTCATGAATTGGGGTGTGTGATGATTGGAAAATATGGGCAAACCTATGGGACAAAGCGTGCATGTATTTCTCTTTTGAGAGAGTGAGAGTTGTATTGATTCCTTATTTCTTTGTTGATTTGCTTTGTGATCGCATGGAATCATTCTTGATGTGAGGGCACTTGAATGTATTTGTTGAAACATGGTCTTGCATTAGAAAAGAAGCTAAAGTGAGCTTGAGCTTGTGTTGAAACTGGCTAGTCATCATTTGAAGCTTTTTGATCATGATTGAGTGTAGCATGTTGTTGAGAGTAGTCTTGTAATGGCACTTGCATGTTATCTCTCAGTGAGTACTGTTGTAGACACCCTCATTGAGCTAATTGTGTTCTTGATTTACTTGAGGAAAAGCAAAAGTTTAAGTTGGGGGTGTTGATGAGTGGTAGATTTGCACTCATTTGAGGCCTATGTAGCTCAATAACTAGTGTTCTCAATGCCTAATTCCGTCCTGTTGTGATAATATTTTGATGATTTGCAGCTATGGAGGATAATGGACAAGGCAAGGATGAATGTTTGAAAGAATGACCGAAAATACAAAAAGAAGAGTAAAACTATACAATGTTGGTCGCCAAACACAAAAGAGGGAATCACCTAACAAGCCGATTATCGCCTAAATTGATAGTACAACAGGCTTCTCGACCAAAATTGGTTGGCGGAGTAAGGAAGAAGCGCCGATGTGCCTAATGAAGAAGGCTAATGTGGTGAACACCGCTGAAATCGACAGTGGCAGATGATAAATTGGAACTTTAAAAGGCGAACCAAGGAGATGATCAACGATTTGCCGAAAGAGAAAAGCTGACTTGAGCGGGATCGCCCAATGATGGTCGAACATCTAAAGCCTGGAGTGAGAAAGAGGCGAGCTGATGCACAATTGGTGATTCGACTAATGACTTCAGTGAAGCACGACTAATACCGCTGAGTGAGACGCGCATGTTAGCTTTGGACAAAATTTGGGAAACTATAAATAGCCCAAAGGAGAGAGAAAAAGGGGTTCAAAATTAGAGAGAAAAATCTAAACATTTTAGAGAGAGAAACACTTTCTATTGAGAGAAGAACACTTCTACCTCTTGAGATTGTGAATTGATAATCTTGAATTTGTAAAATTGAGATTGAATTCAAAGTGGGTTTGCTTGTAATTGCTTAATTTCATGTTACCCATGTCTGTTTTCTTTGAAGGTATAACCTCTCTACACTTTGTGATGTGTGGCTAAACTTCTTACCTCTTGGGGTGTGATTATAGGGTTGGGTGTTGATTTAACTTAGTGGGTATGTCGAATTGCTCAGTTTTACAGCTGTTAATTATGGATTTGAACTGTTGCCGTATGTTTAATTTATAAATTGAGGTGGCCAACTTGATTTTAGCTTCGATCTTGAATTGGTACTTGAAAAAGACCAATATGAGTGGGTGATTAGTTCAATGGTTGCAATTTAGTTATGCTTAATTGTAAATCCAAAGTAGTGGATTGGAATGAGAATTCGCATGAATGAGACCGAAAGGAGATTTCATGAAAGAGTGTTATGAGATCAAAAGATGATTAGCATAATTAAAGATGACCCAGCCTATCCATGATTCTCTAGTTGTATTCAGTAATTCAACATTACCGTTCAGTGGTGAATCGGTGGATCAGAGATGCCTTCCGTCGATCGGCTGTAGTCGATAAAGGTCGTAAAACATAGGAATGCAGTGGTGGCTGTCTAGCTGCAATCTTTTGTTTAGTCTGGCCTTGACGAGAAGGAAATGCCAGCATCCCTCCCGGCTCGCGTTCTCTACTATGATGTCCATTCCTTTCTGACTTCCCTGGGCAATCCGCCAGAGACAGGGACTTACCATTTGCTGTTCTAGTGGGTACGTTTTTATACTCATGTTATAGCTGCTAAAAAGCTATTTCGCATCTTTTAGAATGACACAATGAATCCAGACTAGCCTCCTGGACTGAACCCCCCATTCACTTGAGTAGGCCTAGATCAAAAATTCCATTGAATGAAACCTCGCGCTAGGGATAAGCCTCATTTCTAGGAAGCCCGCTGAGCCTTCAATCACATCACTATTGTTAGATCCTTTGATCGTGTATTAGTTATAGCCAACCTCTTTCTGTCCTCCTATCCGATAAGCATGTGCTTCCCGTGCTGATCCCGCCCTTAGACTGGAATACAAAGCTTGCCCGGTATAACTACTGCTTTGAGTTTAGGTAAATATAGTGACATCAATATTCAATCCCCACACCCCTAGAGTCAATTAATTTCGTGAATTTTCAATTTGTTGAGATACTGATAATTGTGAGTTGAAATTGCTTCATTAAATTTGGTGGAATCATCCACCCATTTACTACTTAACTACATCGAGATTGGTTGCAATTTAAGTCACCAATTGGATCCTTAACCTGATACCATTCCCTGTGGGATTCGACCCCGTCTCTTAGTTGGGTTTTTTATTGACAACGACCGCTATCCCTTTTAATTGGTTTTAAAGATGACACTTGAGCGTTATTAAAAACATTTTCTTAATGTGACCTTTTTCGTAAGGAATCAGAAAAAGGAAATTGATTAGAGCACTTAAACTAGATTTGTAGTACTACAACGTATCCAAAAAGCAACGTTAAACACCTTTTGGATCAATGAGAATTGATTTTTGAAGTTTGTCCCAAAATCTGGCAGTTCCTTTCACAGTTATGAGTCATCTCGCCAAAACATCCTTTTTCTTGGTGTAGGAGCATTAAAATGACGATAGGATTGATAGTGAAGAAACTAGACTCATATTACTGTGAGATATCCAAAAAATAACACCAAACTCCTCCTGAATTAACGGAAATTGATTTTTAAAATTGGTCTGCAAATCTGATCGTTCTTCTCACAGATTTGTGTTTTACTAGTCCATCAATTACTTCTCTCCTCTTTTGTGTGTTGTGTTCGATCGGCATCAAACTCCTTTAGATTTTATTGTTTCTGTTTCTTGAAGGTTATGGTTGTGGTTGCATCTTTGATTCTGTATTGACATGTTTCTTAAACACTAGATGTTGATGTTCAAGACCCAATTTGACCGCAATTCAAAGCTTCATGCTATTGGTACTGCCGTGTCGAACAAGGTTGTTATGCTGGTGCTCATGTTTGTCATGCCATATTGAAGGGTCATCTACTTACTGTGTGTGTTATCGGAAATAGATCAACCAAGAAGAACTGAAAACTTCGTGCAGTTGGCACCGAAGGCTCCAATATTTTTCTTTTCAGGTTTTTGAAAAAGCCTAAATCACCTAGAAGATGCATGAGTTGTCCACATGATTGGCGTGGAACCACTCGTCTCATCCTTGCAATATTGGCGGAAAACTTACCCGAGGCATTCACCTTCCTTGCAATCTTGGCAGAGACAACTTGCCACCTCCATTTTCGTTTCCCTTTGCAGCTCAACGAGAGAAACATTTGAAGTACTTACGTTTCATTTCTGGCGAGAAAGCACACAGTGTGAGCATAGCGAGAGAAATACTTGGTGTAGGCCCTCAAACATCGGCGAGCTATATTGAGGATAATCTCATGCTTCAAGCTTCAGTGTGGATTGACATCTTTCTTTTAATTTGGAGAAGATCTTGGACCAATATTATAGCTTCTTGGGAAGTACATGGAGCTCTCATTCCTTACACTATGTGATTCCAACTTTGCACACATTTGCAAGTATAATTATTTTTGAATGTAGGAGAAATGAAATTGCAAGATGCTTGATCCAACAGAAATAGAACTCAGCGTCCTACAATATATCAAAGTTTCAGATCAAAATTCCTTGCAGGTTGTTCAGAATTAAATTCTGAAGTTGATTTCGAAATTTGATGTCCGTTTCACAGCTTTGCGCGGTTGTGGTGGAAAATTCATAACTCAGAGTAGAAATGTCAAAATCACGATCTTCTTATTCCGTTGGAAAGACGACTCAAACAACTACAGGATGTGTAAAAATCACGGTCAATGACTTTATGGATTGATACAGATATTGCTTCAAAGTCAGCTCACAATTCTGTCTTTCTCGGCTCTTCAGCTTGGCGCGTCTGTAGTAGAAAATTGATAACTCGAAGTAGGAATGCTGAAATCGCGATTTTCTTTTTTCCATTAGTTGAAGACTCAAAGAACTACAACATGTGTAAAAATCTACCTTGCTCAACTCTTTAGTTTTGCGCATCTGTGGATGAAAATTTATAACTCGAAATAGGAGCAACAAAATCACAAGATTCTTGTTACATTGAAAACAGGACTCGAAGAACTACAATTTTTACAAAAATCACGGCCAAAGGCTTTCTGGATTGGTACATATAATTCTTTGAAGTTGACACAGACCTCTATTGCCAGCTCAGTGCAGCCACATTGAAATATTCATATCTTATCCAAATCGCGAACCATTTTTGGCATTGTAAAGGACATTTCCGTCGCTAAAACATATGATAAAATTAACTTCTAAATAAAATTATATTTGTACCATTTTATTTTATTGACGTCTGAGTCTCGCATTTAGCTATCACGCCCCACAAATCTTTATTTTCTTTTTCTTGGTTGTTTTTTTAGGCTTGTGAGGGAGCTCAAAGGGTCTCTATATCAGATCAAGATGACACACTACATGCGGATGTGTTGAATTTTTGAGCCACAAGCAGCAAGTAACATCTTCATGTGAAGGAAAGAGTTGTTGTAGTCAATCATGTCACGAATCTACTCATTTTCCAAGAATCACACATACTTGATTTTTATGTTTTCTCGAAGCTCATAATAGACAATACTTGAGGTGATCGGAGCCTCTTTTTTATTTCAAGGAAAGTGACTTCTCTCGTAGAACCTTCAACTAACACTTGCAAAATCAGATGGGGTGCTCAAGACAAATCGGCAACAAGACTTAGCTGCTAATCATTTTCATGACTTAGAATTTTGTAAATAATGATGTATAGTCATCTTCATGTCGCCCTTTCCTTTTTTTTTTTGTATTCATTTATGTATCAAACTCTTTCAATATTTGAGCAATAAAGATTTTCTTCCTTAACTTCATCGCAGATCCTCTTCTTCTTTCAACTATGTATGCCTCAATATTTCAAAAAGTATGATGAACACATAAATTCATGATATTTTTTTGGGACCGTACACAGTTTAAACTCATGCGGGTCTAGAGTAACATGTAGTTTAGGTTCATGTGTTAAGGAGCATTTTAACTTGAAGTTTAGGCTCATGCGTTGAGAAGCGTTTTAACTTGCAGTTTAGGCTTGTATGTCGAGGAGCATTTTAACTTGTAGTTTAGGCTCATTTATCGAGGAGCATTTCAACTTGTAGTTTAGGCTCGTACTCAAGGAGCATTTTAGGGAGGAATTTCAACAATGTAACTATCCTTCTAACCCTTTGTGATGAAGTATTATTGCACTTCAATTTGGTGTTGGATTTTATGCTTTCGCATAGTTGAAGTTGATTTACACTTGATTTTATGTCAACTTTCGAAAGTCTAATTTTAAAAGTCCCTTGATGCTTTTGCCTTTTGCGAGCGACCAAAGTCCAAGTGTTACCATTCTTTTAATTGGAGAAGTCATCTAACTTGGATGTGTTTGTTGTTTTCTTCAAGGTGGAAACTTTAACTAGTTCGAAGCTCCAAAATTATAACACAATGATTCTTTCTTCAATGTTTGGCGATGCCACAGGGCGTAGAGCTTCTTAAAATAAATCCCTTTTATGATCAAGTTTGGCACTAGCATGGTTTGTCTCAGCTATCTCACCATCATCAATGATGATCTTACCCTCTCACACTATTGTCATTATCTTTTCCTTCAGGATGAAGCATTTTGTGGTGTGATGACCGATGATGTGGTGAAATTTACAATACTTAGGATCATCGACTTTGTTGGTTGCTTTAACTATGGGAGTACTGCAATGACTTTCTTGGTCAGTAGCTCATCAAGAATCATACGAACGCCACAGTCTGGAAAGGAATACTCCTCTACTTGTAACTCCTTCAAGGTAGATTGTTTTTTCACTTCTCGCGTTTGTTGATTTGCCGCTTTCTCTCTCAACTTTTGTCTCGTGGAGGCCTTCATAGAAGTCGTGTTTACCACCATGAATTCCTTAGTTTGATATTCTAATAACTCCTTGAATTATGTAGCTTCTTTTCTTGGATCAAAGACAGGTGATGTCTTTCCATTGCTTGCAATGCTCAACTCCATGTCATGAGTGCATGTAGCTAATTCTTCAAAAGTTGTAGGTTTAATTCCTTGAAGGCTATATACAAGGCCCCAATGCATTCCTTGTATACAAATTTCAACTGCAGAGATTTCAGAAAGTTGATATTTGCAATCTAATCTCAACATTCGCCAACGATTGATGTAATCCACTACAGGTTCATCCTTACTTTGTTTTGTGTTTTTCAATTCCATCATGCTCACTGTACGACGGGTACTGTAGAAATGATTGAGAAACTGATTTTCAAGTTGCTCCCAACAATCAATGATTCAGGCTCTAAGTTCATACACCAATCAAAGACATTATGTTTTAAAGAACGAAAAAATTGTTTGATAAGAAGATCACCATGTATACTAGCACTACTACAAGTTTTGACAAAATGGGCAATGTGTTGCCTTGGATCTCCCCTCCTATCAAATTATTGCAATTTTGGTGGTTGATACCCAATTGGCATTAGTAAACCTTCAGTTCGCTTAGGATATGGCTTTGAATATCCTATGGAACTTTTTGGTGGGCCACCATATTGAGCTTTAATGGTGTTTGCGATCATATCTTGTAGTTGTTGAACTGTTAGACTGGCCACTAAAGCAGATCGCTTTGCGCATTGAGAGTCAACTGGCTTGGTGGGAGAATCAACATCAACTTTTTCTTGTATTATTAGATTGTGACGTGACTCTCCAGGATTGTAGAGATCTAACTTGCTCATAAGTTGGATGATTTGGAGATTTTTGCCATCAATAGACTTCAATGGTTTGCTCCATCATTGCAAACTTCTCATCCATGTCAGTTGCGTCAACCATCAAGGCATTCACCTTTGTTGAAATTGAAGAATTCATTGAATTCTTAGATTCACCAAAATTGAAGTCAGATTGAGAAAGTTCATCAAAACAACTTAGATGGAATGTTGCCCCAGGGATTGTAGCCATGAGTGTCATTTGAGACTTGCTCTTTCTTGCCATCTCCAAAGAGGTGAAGTATTCAGACTCATCCAAGCCACTAGTCATGAACGCGCGACGAGTGATTGGACTGGCGTCAGTAAAATCAAGAAATGTGGCAATAGTAGAGTTCTTGCATGAAACATCATTGATGTTTTTGAAAGCCACTACAATAGTTAAACTTGTAGTTATTTAATTTGTAGGAGGAAGAGATGAAGAGCAGAATTGGTTCCACTGGACGTGCCAAATTTGTTCTCAATAAATTTTTGTAGAGCTGAAAATTAACTGCAATCAAAATAAATAAAAGAAAAATGTTATTTTTTATTGATAAATCGTGTGAGTACAATTATGTTGTTCTCTTGATTCTTCTCTCCTAATATATTTTTGGTGATTTGAGGACTGTTAGTAGCGTATTTCTCTAATATAGGATGATGTAGACTTCTTGAGATGTATTTGATGTCCGAGAACGTCGGAAAGCACTTCGTCGTTTCAAGTCGATATTCGAGAAGAACTCCGTTGAATACTCCTTCAAAGAGCTATGTAGTTGATGTTGTAGCTTTCTCCAATGCTTGTTGAAGTGTTTACACAATCTCCTTTGAATGTCACATATATCTCCAATTTATAGTTGTAGGGGTCGGACAAGGTTGCTTATGATTGGCCAAAATATTTCATTTTGATACTTGACAGGTTATGATTGGTTCTTGAATTTGATTGAGACTACCACATCATTTGGACACGTGGCGTCATCTTGTTGGTCTTGGATGCCTAGTCACCGTGACATATGACATGGGTTTGGGCTTCAAGGTGGAATGGACTTTGGACTTGAACTTAATAAAATGGATGTATTTATTTGTAAAGCCCAAATTAATCATTCAACCCAAATAAGCATGGATTTAATCCAAATTTAGTATGAATTTAATCCAATAAAATTTATGTGTCTACATGATCATATATACCCCTACATGGATTTTAAAAAAATTTTAAAAATCAAAATGATAAATTTAAAATTAATGTTTTCACTTCCATTAGATGAAAGGGTATACATGACCCACTTTTGTAATAGTAGGAGTATATGTGAGCCACTTTTGTAATGGTAAGGGTATTTTATGAACCACTTTTGTAACAAGGAGTGTATCAACTTTAAATCGCAAGGTTGAGGGATATCAGTTCCTTTTCCCATAAATAAATAGATAAAATATGAAAGTAGTTTAAATATAATGAAATTTATTATATAGATAAATAGATGAAACATGAAAGTAGATCAAATATAATATTAAATTTATTATATATATAAATAGATAAATATATATTATATGTTATAAATAGATAGATAAGAGACATCTTGGTACTAGTTCATGAGTTGTGTAAACTAGTTTCTAGGCTTTGTATTTGAAATTAATGTTTTAATTCGTGGGAGGTGACAGGTATCCCGTGAAATTAGGCAAGGTGTGCGTAAGTTGGCCTTGACACCATGATTGTCCAAAAATTAATGTTTTAATTCCATATCTAAAACATAGATTTTTGGTCATCGTCGTGCTCTTTTACTTCAAATTTCTTTCGGCACCACCGTCATCAGCGTTTCCATTCAATTTCATCTTCTACTTTTCTTTCTTTTGTTAGTTACTATTTGGACAGATTTCGTTTCTCCAGCCACCAGCAAACTGTACCTCAAGTGAAATTTTTTGAGTTTTTGAAATCCAAGTTTTTAAGGGCTTTGCTAATAGCCGACGCTGCTCCAATACTGTTTTGACCACTTTTTGCAACAAACTGCTTTCTAGAAATCGTATAGACTCTATTATATTTAGAACACATTGGTTAAGACAAGACTCAGCTTAACTAAACATTGCCGCCAGTGCCATTGACACACAAGAACTCCGGCGAATATTATTTCTCACTGCCTCCACTCGTCGGCCGTCGTCTTCATTGGTGCTTCTAGGGTTTTTCGACACCGCCATATCTCGTTGATTGTTGTCACTTCTCAAGTGAAGTATCCAATCTCCTCTTCAAGTTTCAGGTTCTATCTTCCCAAATTATTTTCTAGATTTGCTTCAAGTTGTCTTTAGTTTTTGATTTTCAAATTTGTTTCCAGTGCTATATACATATTTAGAGTTATTTCATATCTAGTTTTCAGTGTATTGTCTTCAGATCTATATTTCTTGTCTAATTGTTGATTTTGTATTATTGCATATCTCTATCTCTCATTCATTTTGCTCTCATTTTAATTCTGCCCTTTGACTCTTTGTTTCGTGATCCACAACACCATATATTGTATAATTCTTGTGGTTTCTCTTGTATTAGTATACTAGGGGTACACATATTCTAGAGCTAGTTGCTTATGTTCATTCATTATATTGTTTCTTGGCTCTCTGCTTGATCTAGTAGTTTTAGTAGATTTTCATTTCGTTTACATCTTGGTTAGTTCACATCTGCCTAGTGGCTGGTGAATGATGGTGGACTAGGGTCATGTTTTTGGTCGAGGGAGAGGGGAAGCAGTGGTAAGTGGATTGCAGGTTCTCCTTAGCTGAGAGTAGGGTCTGGAAACATAGGGTGCTAACGGGGATGTCCATAGAGCTAGTGAAGATTCTCAAGAAAAGGAAGATAAATATAGCTTTTGTACAGGAGACTAAATAGGTAGTACCAAGGTAAGGGATGTGGACGGTATGAGTTGTGGTACTCAGGAGGCTCGAGGGATAGAAATAAAGTAGGTATTTTAGTAAACGAGAATTTTAGGGAGCAAGTGGTGGAGGTTAGGAGATCAATGATAGGATGATGACGATTAAGCAAGTCATTGGTGGACTTAATTGGAACGTCATTAGTGCTTATGTGCCTTAAGTGGTCTTGGACGGGGAGGTCAAAAAGCCTTATTGGAGAATTTGGATGAGGTAGTGAGAGGTACACCGAACACCGAGAAGATTTTCATTGGTAGAGATTTTAATGGCCATATCAGGACAAATTCTAGTGGCTTTGATGTTCATAAATGCTTTGGTTTTGGGGAGAGGAATGGAGGTGGAGCTTTACTTCTAGATTTTGCTAAAGTTTTTGAGTTGGTAATTGCTAACTCATGCTTTTCAAAGAGGGAGAACCACTTGTTTACATTTCATAGCATGGTAGCTAAGACTCTGTCATGACCATAAAGTATACCCTAGGAATGACATGGCATATAGGACCCCGAGAGGCCCCACACAAGCCACTTAGCATGCATCATACAAGAAAATAAAATTTAAAGAGTTCAAAAGAAAGCATTTCATACAAACGGGTTTGACAAAAACGGAAGTCTAACATAAGTCTCAAAGTCATCTATTACATCATAAGGAAAGTGATTGGGATGTAACCCATACATCACATACAAGTTCAAAATGAAATGACATAAAACTATAAGATGTCTCGGTCCTCGAAACATGAGAACTCACCAAAAGCTTGAGGAACCCAATAGATGTCTAGCCACGAGTGTTCGAGGTAGGAGCGTCGGACCCTAGATTCATGAGATAATGTTGGCACAAGTATGCATTAGTACATGAAATGTACCAAGTATGAGGCAATATGCATAAATATGAACATGACAGTAAAAATGACTTAAATCGAATAGGCATGATCATAATGAGACATTTAAAAGCTTTATAGAGAAGAAATGACATGCAGTTCATAGGACATAGTCAAATACAATAATATAAAGGACATAAGAAAAGCTTTGAAGAAAACATAATCATTTTGTGGGATATTAACTTTAACTGACAATAAGACCATGAGAGTTATATCATGGAATCCGGTATATCCCTCATACCGAAAGAAGGGGAAACTACTTTCCAAGCTTCCATACATATCATCATTTGATAAAGTGGATCCACTAGCTAGGTCATTTAAGACAATCCTACGGGGGCACGTTATTGATGAGAGCTGGATCTTCTATGTTAACTAGCATAGTCACTTCGAGAGAGTTATTAGAAATAGGTGTAAGGGGAGTTTCTTTACCCACCAATTCATTTTCAGATTCTTGGAATCTTGAGTTAGTGTCATAAAAAACAACAAGCATAGATCCTTCAAAACCCAAAGTTCTTTTATTAAAAACTAAAAGCACGACTAGAGGAAGAGCAGCCCAAAAATATACTTTCATCACTTCTAGGATCAAACTTACCCAAATCGTTCTTACTGTTTTTGTGTACATAGCACTTACATCTATCACGCCCCGAGCCTACACCCTGAACATGGCCGGCACTCAAGAACCATTGCTGGTCCCCAAGCGAACCCTTGGCCTGTCTGACTACTTAGCGGAAGACTTACTCAAGCAATAAAAAGCTTAAAAATAGAATTTTTGAACATTTAAATTCAAAGTAAAAACTCAGCTCAAACTGTCTGTAAATACTCAATAACATAAGTATAATAGTTTGCAAAAACATCTCAAGAAAAACTAAATACTGAAAGACTCCTCAACTCTATCTATCTATGAAGCCTCTATTATACAAAGATGAGTGTCGGGACAAGACCCACGACATCTCAAGACAACTGACTAGAAAAAAAAATGTGAACTCCTCTGGAATGCAAAGAGGCTCATCAAAGCAAACTGGAGTGCTAAGTGATTTCAACGAAGCACCTGTTAATGATCCTGAACACCTGTATCTGCATCATAAAAAGATGCATGTCGAATGACATCAGTACATGGAATGTACAAGTATGTAATATGGCTGAGTAAAACAAATAACTGAACTAAATGACTGAAAGCACTCGATTGAATCAATACATGAACATGAAGTTAAAACCATTTAAGCTTTACAATAAAATATGCAATAAAAGCAATACGAAAATAACATACTTTACTTGTGGGGAGTTTCTCTAACTGACAACCATTACTATGAGCCTAGCAATGATACAACGTTTCACCCATGTTGCAAGGGCTATCCTATACCTTGCCGAGGGTATAAGATGATACTGTAACTATGGATCCATCTAATAGGCCTTCTCAGAGGAAGTGAGGAGTTGCACGAAGATTCAGTGCTATCCTATCCTACGCTAGCTACGTAGTTTCTATGGGACTTTTGAGTTTTAATAGACTCTAACCTAATTTGGTGCTTGATACTACTCCCAAAATAATCAATATACTTTATGGTCAATCATCCTTTACAAAGAAAGGGACTATTACTTTACTTACTTTTCACTTTACTAAATCACCCTTTACAAAGAAAGGGATTATTACAGTACTGAAGTACTTTTAAAAAACATCAATCATACTCTTTCTTTTTCTCAACTATCAAATAGTACAAATGAAAACATTTGATTCTCTTTTCAAGGATTCTTTTCAAAAATACACTTTTAAAACGTATGCTCATGAGCTTATCTTTCAAGCCCAAAATCAATATATGAGGAACTTTCTTGCAATTTTCTTTGAAAACATAACTTTACTAAATCAATAAGGTTCATGTGATACTAAGCCTGAACAATATTATAAGATTCATATGTAAAATAGGAATCAAAACCTCAACTTGTTAAAGAACTGAATTCAAATATCAAAAACTATGAATAAATCAAGAACTAGGAAAATATCCTTTAGATGTAACGATTTCTGACTGAATTGGGATGTAGGGCGTGAGGGCGAACTGGTCAAACACTATGAATAGCCTTATACCTGGAAGAATGAAGTTCTTTGCAAAATTTGAAGAAACTTCAAGAACGCTTGAACCCTAGCTTTTCTCCTCTTGGAACCTTGCTCTAATGTCTTGAAATGTTAATGAATGTAAAAGAATTGTTCAACACTTTCTACGCCCTTAATTTGGTGTGAAACGATGTAGTTTAGGCTTAGAATAGGGTTAAAACGACGTAGTTTGGGGTACCAATCACTTTGGGAAAAGACCACATTGACCCTAACTTAAAAACTGATGAGGTGCCTCACTGGAAAGGCTTCACGAGCCGTCTAAGGCTTCACTGGACGTATAGCCGGTCGTGAAGCTTCGCCTGCCTAACAGTGCTTCCCTAAAATGAGCATAACGTTTTACTCCGAACTTCAAATGGAGAAAGCTTGGTGGCGTTGGAAAAAGAACTCAAAGATCTTTAATTTGATAGTTCATGGGTCACCTAATTTATTTTGTGTAGAGATATAGGATCATTTGAAGTTGACCCAAAACCTAAAAACTAATGGGTGACTTGTACGGGCAGTCCAAGTCACTACGGGTCGTCTAAGGGCTCGTGAAGGTGACCTTCACCTTGGAAGCCTTGGGCAGCCCTTCAGGATGCCCAAGACAGGCCGTGGACCCCTAAAGGGGCCGTCTAAAGGTGCCGTGAAGGGTCCATGGTCCATTTTGGGTTCATGGACTTGCCCGTTTGCCCTCTTTAGCCTTTCTCAAAGTTTGAGGTGTTACACGAAAGATTCAAAATTTCAGAGTAGAGTTGTGAGGTGTTATAGAATGATTTGAGTCTAAGCTTAGAAATTTTTGGGGTGTTACAACATCTGAAGGGATGAAAGTAGCCAATGTTCGGTTTCTTTCCCCTTTATAGTTTATAAGGGTTTTTCTTCAAAACGGTCTGGTAAGATACATGTTTAGAATATGACAGGCAATGCTTACTGCTTTTGCCCAAAAATGGTTAGAAGACTTCGATACAACTGTAGTGTTCTAGCAGTATCTTGGAGCGAACAATTCTTTCTTTCTACTAATTAATTTTGTTGAGGAGACTGAGGTGATGAGAAGTTTTGAGTGAAACCATTTTGAGCACATAAATCTTCAAAGGATTTTTTTTGAACTCTCCACCGTGATCACTTTGTATAGTAGAAATAAAATATCTTACTTCTCTTTGAACTTTTCTATATACACTTCAAAATCAGCAAAAGCTTCATTTTAATGAGTTAAGATTATGACCCATGTAAAATAAGAAAATTCATCAATAAATACACAAAGGCATATCTTTTACCACAAATTTTAGTTATTTTTTTAGGACCAAAATGATCCATGTAAAGAAGTTGGAGAAGCTTAGTAGTGCTCACGATGTCTTTAACGTCGAAGGAAGTATGAGTCTGCTTACCAAGCTGACAGGCATCACAAATGTGATCATTTTCAAACTATACTTTAGACAAATCAATAACTAATTCTATCCTAGACAGTTTCTTGAGAGCATGCAGGCTACCATGACTAAGTTTTCTATGCCATATCGAAGGATCACAAGAGTAGGTAAATTAACATTATTTAAAATATGGATATTATCCACACGATCTCTGATGATGGAAATTTTTTTGCCAGATTACTAATTGTGCATTGAACAACACTTCAAATTCTACATTGCATAATTGACAAATGCTTAACAGATTGTGCTCGAGACCATCCTAGACCTCACCTTGCTCAGATTTCATCTAAGACTGGCCTAGCCTAGAATTTTTAAATCACTATCCCAAAATTTCTCTTAATTAATTTCTTTCACCATTGGCTTACCCATAACGACTGGAAGGGTCATTACAAAAGTGGGTGAGTTTTTCTCTTTTAAGAGGTTTTTAGGTGAAAAAATTGACTTCGGTCTATATCTTGAGAATCCGATGTCGTATGAGATTTTCGTCAGTTCCATCAAATTCAGAAGGTCTATTTTGGGCTAGTGGCATGGTTGGTTTGGGTCCCCAGGCCTTGGGCGTAAATTTGAGCTGTTAGGCGAGATAATTATGAATGTTCAACAAATGTTTGCCTTTTGTGAACCGTCTTAGAAAATATAATCGGATGAGAGTTCCGTCCACTCACTTAGCTCTAGAATACCGAGTTTGGTTTGGAACGACCTTTGATTTGGATCCCAAGGTGATCGGGATAATTTTGTGGTATTTGGGGTTTTGTTGTTTTGCTTGTCTTTGTGTAAGTGTTGACTTGGTTCAATATTTTATCCGTACAACCTTCATTGGTTTTTTTATTGCTTTCGTTGAGTCCAGATTATTTTTTTGTTGGGGTAGCATAGTTCTTTTGTGGTCACGGAGTTTTGAACGAATCTCGAACCCCCATCGGGCATTTTCTCTACTTAAAGTTAAGCTGATGAAACATCCACTGGTGCATCAGGATTTGTTCTCCATATTTGTGGGCCTTGAGCCATGTTCACAGAGGTCTTGGTGTTTGACCTTCATGTTCATGGAATGAGCACCACATTTGTGGAGAATGATAGCATCCACGGAAGCTCTACTCCATTGAAGGACAATGATGAAGCTTTACAAACTCCACGGAGGCCCATAACAAGATCTCAAAACAAGGAGTTCAATGATAAGTTCAACGGGCTTCAATCGTTGATGCAAAGGTGTCTTGTTGCGGAAGAAGAGCTCAAGCTCGAGGGAGATGAATTGTCTAAATGCTACAACTATTTGGTGGCCCAAGTTGAAGTCCAAGAGGAAGAATATTGGGGTCCAAAGTTCTGCCTTGAAGAACTCCAAAGTGGTGTAGAAAGAGGCTCAAAATCAGCCCAAAAGGAGGCCAATTTCAGCCCTTAAGTGCTGCTGAAATTAGCAGGCTAATAAAGACCCAAAGGGGTCTCAAAAGCTAGGACCAAGGGGGCCCACAAAGTCCTTAATTCAGCCACAACTATTAGCATTTTTGTTTTACCTTAGCCCCCAAGCTAGGGTTTTATTTTATGAAGTTCTAGATTATTCTTTTAGGGTTTTATTAGGGCTAGAAGCCAAATTTTTTATTCTAAAAATAGGAGTGCTTTTTCATTCATTAAAAACACATTAGATTGATATTATAATATTTGAGAGAGTTCTTTTGAACCTTTGTGACTTGTTCTTTGAGAATTTATCTTTAAACCTTTACTAGTTTCAGAGTTTAAGGTATAAAGTAATTTCTTTTTGTGGTATGTGTGATTTCTTTTTGGTATTCTTTAGAAGGCGATTAGTTTATACTAATTACTATCTTTAGTTACTCATAAAGCGGTCAAGATCCAAGTCTATTGTTTTGATTCTTTTTCCCAAGTAAAGGCATTAGATTTCTTTCATAAATCTATATGTTGTTACTTGGATCTTCTCAAGGCCTTAGAATATAAAATCCTTTGAAATTCTTGGATCTTTCCTTTGAATTTTCCATATCTTTTTAATAGTTTCTGTTTCTTTTTCTATCATTGTTTCCGCACTCTAATATTCAACTCTATATTAGTGATCTCTGTAACCTAGTTGCTATCAAGTGGTATCAGAGCGATTCTATCGATGTTCCGTTCTTGATAAATCTTGGGATTTCTTCAATACTTAGGGCAAATTTTTTTTTTACTGTCATGTGAACAGTAATGTGTACGGTACTTTAAAAAAAAAGTTAAAAAAAATTACTGTCACATGAAAAGTAAAATGTGAGCAGCACTTTAAAATTTTAAAAAAAAGTAAAAGTGATAACTTGCTCTACAAGAAATCTGATTACTTTCTCTTTAAGTTTGGCATTAGTTTGTTTCCAAACCAAGTAGGAAACAAGAAGAGGGGATTCTAGATCTTTAAGGATAAGAAGGATTTTTTTTCTTGTTCTTATATTTCTAAAAAAGTTCCTTTTTATTCGTGTTTTGTTTCAACTAAAATCCTACTTGTTCTAGGACTAGTTCTTTACTTTCTTCTGTGCACCAAAAATTTATACCTTATTACTACAAACTTGATATACGTTTTGGTTTAATTATAAATCTACAAAGTATTCTTGTTCAAAGGTCATTTTGAGGGGAAAAAGGCAAGTGTGGGTGAGTATAAAAGAGGGTAAAAGCCACTTTGAAAGTGTGATACTTGATAATTGTTTTCCTTTTGTTTAGATGTCTAATTCAGGTAGTGATGAGGAAAGGGATTGTCTAGAAGCTGAGATCCAAGGAAGGAACAACTTCACCCTTCAAACTATGCACCATCAATTCGAGAGATGGAATTTTCACTTTCAAGAGATGAGGAATATGATTACCGAGCAAAATGATACCATAGCTGCAATTAGGAGGGAGAATAATGTTGAACACCCCTTTAATTATGTTTGGCCCCAAGTTAGAAGGAATGTACCCCATGTCCCTTTTGTAAATCCTGAATATGATAATGATGATATTGATGTTGAATTTAATCTAGAAAGACGAGATAGGAGGGGACAAAGAGGTAGAGTAGAAGATGACAATATAAGTAGTATAAAGATGAAGATGCCATCTTTCAAGGGGACAAGAGACCCAGACTTGTACCTTGATTGGGAGAGATGAGTTGAAGCCATCTTTGACTGCCACAACTACTCCGAGGGTAAGAAAGTTAAACTTGTTGTTTTTGAGTTATCTGATTATGCTACTTCTTGGTGGAAAAAGCTTGCTAGGGACAGATCGCAAGATGAGCTACCACCTATAGCTACTTGGGTAGAGATGAAGAGGGTGATGAGAAAGAGGTTTGCGCCATCATATTTCCAGCGAGATCTAAAGTCTCGCCTCCAACACTTGAGGCAAGGCTCCATGTCTTTGGATGAGTACTTCAAAAGCATGGATATGGCTATGATCCAAGCTAATTTCATGGAGGAAGAAGAGGCTACAATGGCTAGATTTTTAACTGGTTTAAATGTAGAAATAGCTGATGTAGTAGAAATACAACAATATGTAACTTTAGATGAGTTAGTTGATTTGTGTGTTAAAGTAGAAAAACAAATTGAGAGGAAGCAGCAAAATAACTCATGGAGAAGTCATCCGAACACCATCTCTAAGAATCCATGGTCAAATCAAGAGGGAAAAGTTCCTTCCAAACTTGAAGAAGATAGAGGTAAAGGTAAAGTTGAGGAGGGAGGCAAAACCTTTAATCCTAAATCTTCTAAACCTTCTAGTTTTATTCAATGTCACAAAGATCATGGAAGGGGACATATAATGCATGAATTTTCAAGTAGAAGAAACATCATACTTAGGGACAATGAAGGGTATGAGAGTAAAAAAAGTGAGGGGGAAGAAGAAGAGGGAGGTGTAAGTAAGGAAGATGATCTTGAATTGCCTGATGGTATAATTGGGGTGGTTAGGAGGATTATGACTATCAATTTGGGTAGTATTGATGAAGGGCATAGGGAGAATTTGTTCCATACTTGGTGTGGGATAAAAGAGAAGACTTATTCTATGGTTATTGATGAGGGAAGTTGTGCAAATGCGGTGAGTTCATACATGATGGAAAAACTAGGAATTACATGCATGAAACACTCTATCCCATATAGGCTCCAATGGTTGAATGATAGTGGCGAAGTAAAAGTAACCAAACAATGCATGATTTCATTCAATGTTGGTAGGTATAAAGATGAAATTCTTTGTGATTTAGTTCCAATGCAAGTATGTAATGTTTTAATTGGCCGACCTTGGTAATATGATAGGGATACTACTCATCATGGGAAAAATAATAGGTATAGTCTTCTGCATACTGGTAAGAAGTATGCTCTTGCACCATTGTCTCCTTCTCAAGTGTTTGAAGATAAAAAATGATTGAGGAAAAGAATGGGAAAACAAAGGGGAGAGATAAAAAGTGAGCTTGAGAGAAAAGAAAAGAGCCAAGAGATTGAAAAAAAGAGAGATGACCAAGAAAAAGCGAGACAGGGCAACAATCTAGGTAAAGAGATAAAAAAGGGTTTGAGTGAAAAAACGAAAGACTTTGGTGAGAGGAAAGACACTAAGGAAAAGAAAAAGGAGAGTCTTTATATAAAATCCAAATAGTGTTTAAATGCTAGAAAAGAAGGACTGCCTATAATACTGCTTACTTACAAGGAAGTGTTGATTAATTTTGACCAACTAACTCCTTTTTTACCAAATAGTGTTTTTTCTTTTTTGCAGAGTTTTGAAGATGTTTTTCCTGATGACACTCCAAATGGATTGCCACCTTTGAGAGGGATTGAGCACCAAATAGACTTTGTGCCTGGGTCTCAAATTCCTAATAGGCCTGCCTATAGGAGTAATCCTGAAGAGATTAAAAAATTACAAAAACAAGTTGAAGAATTGCTTGAAAAGGGATTTGTTCGAGAGAGCATGAGCCCATGCTATGTTCCAATCCTATTGGTACCCAAAAAGGATGGAACATGGAGGATGTGTGCAGATTGTCGAGCCATCAACAAGATAACGGTAAAGTATCGCCATCCTATCCCTCGTTTTGATGATATGTTGGACCAACTATATGGTTTCAAAATCTTTTCTAAAATTGATCCAAGAAGTGGTTACCATCAGATTAGTATGAATCCCGGAGATGAATGGAAAACTGCTTCTAAGACCAAATATGAACTTTATGAGTTGTTAGTTATGCCCTTTGGTTTGACTAATGCACCAAGCACTTTCATGAGACTAATGAATCATGTTTTTAAGGAATTCCACGGAAAATTTGTTGTGGTATATTATGATGACATCTTGATCTTTTCTCAAAATCTAGATGAACACCTAGAGCACCTTAAATAAGTTTTTGATGTGCTTAGAAATCAGTGCTTATTTGCTAATCTCAAAAAGTGTACTTTCTATGTGGATCGTGTGGTTTTCTTGGGTTTTGTGGTCAGTTCTAAGGGAGTTGAAGTAGATGATGATAAAATCAAGGTAATAAAAGAATGGCCTAAACCTAATTGTGTAACTGAAGTTAGGAGTTTTCATGGACTTGCTAGTTTTTATAGGAGGTTTGTGCGAGACTTTAGCATCATTGCTGCTCCTTCAACTGAAGTTATTAAGAAAGATTAGGTTTTTACATGGGAAAGGAACACGATGATGCATTTAACTTGCTGAAGGAAAAATTGTGTCCTGCTCCTCTTTTGCAATTACCTGATTTTTCTAAGTCTTTTGAAGTTGAGTGTGATGCCTCTGGTAAGGGCATAGGTGCTGTTTTGATGCAAGACTCTAAACCAATTTCCTACTTTAATGAAAAGCTAAGTAGAGCAATATTGAGCTACTCAACTTATGATAAAGAGCGTATGCATTGGTAAGGGTGTTAGCTACATGGCAGCACTATTTGTGGCCCCGAGAATTTGTGGTCAAGACTGATCATGAGTCATTAAAGTACTTGAAGAGCCAAGGTAAAGTTAGTCGTAGGCATGCTAAATGGGTGGAGTTTATTGAAAGGTTTCCTTTTGTAGTTGCCTACAAACAAGGTAAGGAGAATGTGGTTGCTGATGCGCTCTCAAGAAGGTATGTTTTGATCTCTACTCTTACTTCAAAGTTGTTCGGTTTTGACCAAACCAAGTTACTATATGCTAATGATTATGATTTTGGTGATATTTTTGCTGAATGTAAGTTGGGTCCTTTTGAGAAATATTTTCTTCAAAATGAATTTCTATTCAAGGGAAATAAATTGTATGTTCCTAATTGCTCTTTGCGTGAACTATTTGTTAGGAAAACACATTGTGGAGGGCTAATGGGACATTTTGGTGTACTCAAAACTCTGGAAATACTTTCTGAACATTTTTATTGGCCTAGCATGAGAAAGGAAGTTGAAAAAGTGTGTTCTCTGTGTCTTGAATGTAAACAAGCTAAGTCTAGAACACTGCCGCATGGTCTTTATACCCCTTTACCTATTTCTAATTCCCCTTGGATTGATATTTCTATGGATTTCATATTGGGGCTGCCAAGAACTAAATATGGTAAGGATTATATATTTGTGGTAGTAGATAGATTTTCTAAAATGACTCATTTTATCCCATGTAAAAAGACTAATGATGCATGTCATGTGGCTGACTTGTTTGTAAAAGAAGTGGTTAAATTGCATGGAATACCTAGAACTATTGTTAGTGATAGGGATACCAAGTTCTAAGTCACTTTTGAAGAATTCTTTGGGGAAAGTTGGGAACTAAATTGTTATTTTCTACATCTTGTCACCCACAAACCGATGGGTAAACGGAAGTGGTTAATAGAGCTTTAGGGAATATGTTGAGGGTTGTTTTGAAAAGAAAGTTGACTTCTTGGGAAGATTACTTACCTATTGTGGAATTTGTTTATAATAGAACCTTTCATTCTTCTAATAGAACCTATTGTGGAATTTGTTTAACCCCTTACTCCCCTTGATTTACTACCTTTGCCAACTAATGATTTTGCTAATCTTGATGGTAAGAAGAAGGCTGATATGATCAAGAAAATTCATGAACAAACAAGGCTTGCAATTGAAAAAAAGAATAAGTAAGTTGCATTGTGAAGGAATAAAGGAAGAAAATATATTGCTTTTAAACCTGGGGACTTGGTTTGGGTGCATATGAGAAAAGATAGAATTTCTTCAAAATGAAAGACCAAGCTAGATCCTAGAGGGAGTGGTCCATACAAAGTCCTTGAAAGGATTGGAGACAATGCTTACAAACTTGATCTTCGTGGTGAGTTCCAAGTTAGTGCTACTTTTAATGTTTTTGATCTTTCTCATTTTGATGCAGACTTGAATTCGAGGATGAATTCTCTTCAAGAAGAGGGGAATTATAGCATACAAGGAAGATCTACTCCATTGAAGGACAAGGATAAAGCTTTACAAACTCTAAGAAGGCCCATAACAAGATCTCAAAACAAGGAGTTCAATGATAAGCTCAACGGGCTTCAATTGTTGATCCAAAGGTGTCTTGTTCAGGAAGAAGAGCTCAAGCTCGAGGGAGATGAATGGTCCAAATCCTACAACTATTTGGTGGCCCAAGTTGAACTCCAAGAGGAAGAATATTGGGGTCCAAAGTTCTGCCTTAAAGAAGTCCAAAGTGGTGCAAAAAGAGGCTCAAAATCAGCCCAAAAAGAGACCAATTTCAACCCTTAAGTGCAGCTGAAACCAGCAGCCTAATAAAGGCCCAAAAGGGGCTCAAAAACTAGAACCAAGGGGCCCCACAAATACCTTAATTCAGCCACAGCTATTAGCGTTTTAGTTTTACCTTAGCCCCTAAGCTAGGGTTTAATTTTTTTAAGTTCTAGATTCCTCTTTTAGGGTTTTATTAGGGCTAGAAGCCAAATTATTTATTCTAAAAATAGGAGTGCTTTTTCATTCATTAAAAACACATTAGATTGATATCATAATATTTGAGAGAGTTATTTCGAACCTTTGTGACTTGTTCTTTGAGAATTTATCTTTAAACCTTTACTAGTTTCATAGTTTAAGGTATAAAGTAATGTCTTCTTGTGATATCTGTGATTTCTTTATGGTATTCTTTAGAAGCTGATTAGTTTATACTAATTATTTTCTTTAGTTAGTCATAAAGCACTCAAGATCCGAATCTATTGTTTTGATTTATTTTCTCAAGTAAAGGCGTTAGATTTCTTTCATAAATCTATATATTGATACTTGGATCTTGTCAAGGCCTTAGAATATAAAATCCTTTGAAATTCTTGAATCTTTCCTTTGATTTTCCCATATCTTTTTATTAGTTTCTATTTCTTTTTCTATTATTGCTTCTGTACTCTAATATTTAACTCTATATTTGTGATCTCCGTAACCTCATTGTTATTAGGTAAGGCCTTCAGCCTCCGCAGGCTGCACTCTGCATTTATGCAGGGTCAGTTGACCTGACCTTCACATTCACGACCCAAATGTCGTGTTTACAGAGGGTAACTCAACTTGACCACTGCATTTGCAAATAGGGTCCAACTTTTGTGGATAGGGTCCACGAACTCAACATGCATTTTCTCAAAAGAACTCAGCATGCATTTTCTCTTGAGGGAATTTGGGCTAATTGAAGGTGAAATCAATTGGGATTATTGGGAATTTTTGTTTAAGTGCATGGGCGCGTTTTGGGGTTTGATAATCTTTCATTAAACTCAAAAGTTCCGTCTAATTCTCCTCTTGAATTGCCTTTTTGATTGTTCTGAGGCCAAATTATGGTGGGACTGATTTAGGCTCGTTCAATGCTCGAATTGTGCTTGTTTTTGGGCACAAGTTCCTTGAGCTAATGGAGACCTCAGCATGCATTTTCTCTTGAGGGAATTTGGGCTAATTGAAGGTGAAATCAACTGGGATTATTTGGAATTTTTGTTTAAGTGCATGGGCGCATTTTGGGGTTCGATAATCTTTCGTTAAACTCAAAAGTTCTGTCTAATTCTCCTCTTGAATTGCCTTTTTGATCGTTCTGAGGCCAAATTATGGTGGGACTGATTTAGGCTCGTTCGATGCTCGAATTGTGCTTGGTTTTGGGTACAAGTTCCTTGAGCTAATGAAGACCTTGTGATGGAGTCAATTTTGTAATTTCATGCTGAGTCACATGGTCATAATTTGACCTTATTTTTCATTCTAAAATCTTTTATTGTAATATGGTATCATTTTTCTTGTTTTTACATTGTTATCACTAATTTGATAGCATGGCATCATTTTGAGGCCTTTAGAAGGTAAAAGCTCTAGAATAGAGGTTCGGGTGTGGTTCAGCCTCGAGGTGGGTTATGGTTGCTTCTTTTTAGAGTGGGCTTTGTTAGATTATATATATTGAGTAGTATTAATCATTAGGAAGGCTTAGGATAAGACTTTAGGTTTGCATGATCCTTAGATTATATTTTTGGCCATGTTTGGGTTATTTAGCTTAATATTTAGTCAATAAGCCTTCGTTTAGGTCGATCCTTAGATTTGGTTGTTGTTATAAAATCCTTAAGATGATTCTAGGTGGCATGAAACTTAGATTTATTTAGGTTTAGTTTGATTTGGTTGAATGTGTCTTTTAGTTATTTTCGAGCTTTTATCGTTTTACTAATGTATTATTTTGGGCCTGAAACCTTGGACTGACTGGAGTTCCAAGTTAGTATGACTGTACTATGACGAGTGTTTACCCGATTATTTGTGTGATGTGATTTCTTTAAGAATGGTGTGATTATGTTTTGTGTCAAATCATGCTCGCGACATCTACATTTGGCATATTTGTATCTTTAAACAAGGGAAAGATGTATCTGAGACCTACAAATGTTTTTGAAATGGTTTTCCACTTATTTTCAGCTTTAAGGGAGCGGGTTACTATTTTACTTATTAAAATTTAGGTTTTTGAAAGGAAACATTATTTTTGAGGTTCTATATTTTAAGGAGTTTATTACTTTAAATTTGTCAGTTTTACTATTAAATGTTTAAAATATTTGAGGAAAATCATCTTTCATGATAAAAATGGCTAAAAGGGAATAAGTTTTCTTTAAATATGCAACAACTTTTTACTGAAAGAGGTTCTATTTTACTTGATATTGTGAGCTCGTGGAACATTTACGAGTTGTACTACATGCATGCATACTACATATGTTGATAAGATCCGGTCGCCCACTAATTGATTCTAGGTTTTTATGATTATTACATCTGTAGTTGAGCTGAAGCGGGTTGTAGTTGTCCAAGGGAGTCCATCGGATGGCCAACGAGATAATTTCGAAACTTTTTACTTTATTCATGCATTGGCCACATGTGCATCACATCTTTTTATGTTGTAGTTTGTCTTTGATTAGTTGACTTGTATGGTTTGGAATTGTTGTTTGCCTACTTCACCGTCGATAGTGTTTGTTTACTTCTAATTACCTATCAATCTTGTTGTTAGTACTATCATGCTTCTTATTTATACATTTGGTCTTTCTGAGCTAAATCGGCCTATGATGCCTACTGAGTACCTATATTTTGGTACTCATACTACATTTCTACCTCTTTTTCTAATGTAACTCCCAATATGAGGCACCCTCGCTGAGCATTATATCTCGCATGGCCATCGCAGACTTGGATTATGGTGAGATCTTGGCATATAGAGACTTGTTGTTTTCCCTCTTTTGTACTGTCTATGTATTTTTGTATTTTGATTACACAACTTTGTTGTATATAGTCCTTTTTGTACTTGGATTATCTTGTACCGCTGACACCAGGTCTAGGGTGGTTCATTCTATATAGTTTTGTCTTTCTCGATCACTTTTGGGCCCATTTTATATATGTTGTATCGTATTTACATATATGTTCTTATGGGCCCTACTTTCTCTCTCTATATCTACTTCCTCTTATTTCTTTCTAGTTGTTTATTGTCTTCCATTTTGGGTTTGTGCTTGCCTATTGTGGAGGTTTATAGTAGGTTTCATCATGGCTTGATTTGGGATTATGATAGCGTGGTGTCATAGCTCTAGATTCACCGATCTTACTAGTACCAAAGCAAGTTCCTAGTAGAGTCGCGCGGATCAGTATGATGATGTATGTATCCTACATTCAAGTGGAAATAGGGAATTCGTAGGAAATACTTCACTTTTCTTATTCTTTATCGTGTGTTGTTGACTCTAGCAACTTCTAAGTTTCATTTGTTTTATTCTTTCTCAAATGTCTAGGACGAGATCATCCACGGGTGGGTGAGAGCCTCCTACACTTGCAGATGGAGCCCCAACTAGGGGTAGACGTCGAGGTCAACCTAGAAGTTGAGGTAGAGCACAATATATAGCACCAACTCATGATCAGGATTGGGCACCATTACCAGAGCCCATTATAGAGGTTTAGTAGGTTCACCATTAGTTGGATGGTGTGGGGCTAGTCCAGCCTATTCTAGGATTCATTGCCATGCCAATTCTATAGGATACTTTGGCTTGGATCCTCAATTTCAAGGAGGGTATGTCCTAGGAAGGGATACCCTTTCAAGTAGTGAGGTCACCTCCTTTGACTTGGGGTCAGTTCTCTAAGAAAAGTATATACCTCGCAGCTTAAGGGAGCGGTTACGAGATGAGTTCACAGACTTGTTGTAGGGATAGATCTCAGTTTCAGAGTGTGAGACATGGTTCCATGAGCTAGCCAGACATGCAACTATGCTTATGTTGACAGAGCATAAGAGGGTGCATAGATTCATCAGAGGGCTGGTTGCCCTTTCGGTTGGCTACAGAGTAGATGGTAGCATTAGGTTGTTCATTCCTACATATAGTTGATCATACGCACACCACTGGGGGATACGTCGTGAGGCCTACGGAGGTAGCGATAAAAGGGCTCGCCATCAGGGTGGTTTTAATGTGTCTTGGTCCGTGGCAGGGGTTTCCTAAGCATAGGTTACCCACAATAGTTTTAGCCTAGTAGGCTAGTTCAGGCGGCTCTATAGATTATAGATTGTAGCTTTGTGGGTACTAATGGTTAGGGAAGCCAGGCTTCAAGTCAGACTTCTCGGGGTTCACATTCAGGGTATGCATGTCATGGTGGTCATACAATTCTAGCTGAGTCATGTCAGCAGGTAGATTCTAGCAAAGATCTTTACGAGTGTGGTGAGTTGGCCCACTTTGCCAAAGATTTTCGTAGGGGACATGCTTTCAAGCAATAGGGCCAGTAGGTTCAGGCCCTAGGGCTCTAGTACCATCGACTAGAGGTGGTGTAGAGGGTAGCAAAGTTGGTCTCCAGGGTACTCGTGGTGGTCCTCAATCAGGCAGGTCAGGCGGTCAAGGTGGACGAAGCTATATGTAGGCTTTTTCAGGCAGGCCAAAGGTAGAGTCTTCTGATGCTGTCATCACATATATGATCTCTATCTCTTATCAGCCTACTTATGCATTGTTTGATCCGAGGTCTACTTATTCTTATGTGTCTGCTTATTATGTTACACATTTGGAGTTATCTTGTGAGCCTTTGTTTGTGACTATGCATGTTGCTACCCCTGTAGGTGATTCTTTAGTATTGGACTGAGTTTATAGATCTTGTATAGTGACCATGTTGGGGTAAGACACTTGGGTAAACCTGATTCTATTAGATATGGTGGATTTTAACTTGATTCTAAGCATGGGTTGGCTATCTCCTTATCATGTAGTCTTGGATTGCTTTTTCAAGAATATTACCTTATACATGTTTGGTATCCCTTCGATTGTCTTGACGGGTACTGATAACCATATGTCGAGGGGGGTGATCTCATTTCTGAGGGCGTGAGCCTATCTTGTTTATGTTCATGATACTAGTGCCGACACTCCTCCTCTTGAGTTAGTTCCTGTGGTTAGAGAGTTCGCTGATGTGTTTTTCTTATCGATCTACCTAGTCTTCCTCCTGACCGCGGCATAGACTTCAACATTGATGTTGAGATGGGCACGTAACCAGTTTCTATTCCAGCATATCGGATGGCTCCTGCTGAGTTGAGAGAGCTTAAGGAGCAGTTCCATGACCTCTTGAGTAATTGTTTCATCAGACCTAGTATGTTTCTATGGGGTGCTCATATCATATTCGTGAAGAAGAAGGATTGTATCTTGTGTATGGGTATTGACTACAAGCAGCTGGACAAGGTGACCATCAAGAACATGTATCCTATGTTGTGTATTGATGATTTGTTTGACCAACTTTAGGTGGCTGCGGTGTTCTCTAAGATAGACTTGAGATTGAGCTACCACCAATTGAGGATGAGGGTAGTGGACATCCCAAAGACTACTTTAAGGACTCGATATGACCATTATGAGTTCCTAGTCATGTCTTTTGGGTTGACTAATGCCCCAGCAGCGTTCATGGATTTGATGAACTATGTGTTCAGGCCCTACTTGGATTCCTTTGTGATAGTGTTAATCAACAACATTCTAGTCTATTTGGGGAGTAGGGAGCAACATGAGCAGCATATGAGGATTGTGCTCTAGACTTTGCGCGATCAGCCGTTGTATACCAAATTTACTAAATGTGAGTTTATTCTTGGTCCACGGCATTCATGGGGCACTTGGTGTCTAAGGATGGGATTATGGTGGATCCGACAAAGATAAGGGTGGTTTGTGATTGGGCCAACCCTACTTCTTCTACCAAGGTTTATAGTTTTGTCAGGTTAGTGGGCTACTACAGATCGTTTATGGAGGGATTTTCTTCCATTGCAACACCTTTGACTAGATTGACTCAGAAGAATGTCCCTTTTTAGTGGTCTAACAAGTGTGAGATGAGCTTTCTAAAGCTCAAGGCCTTGTTGACTTGAGCGTCAATTCTGACTATTCCTGTCGAGGGCCATAGGATTACGGTCTACTATCAAGTTTGATACTTAAAAGAAGTGTCATGATCAAATTGTCAAAAACACCTTAGGGTGATGTCAAACATGATATCTCAACTCAAAATTATTGGTCATGTTCTCTTAGATAAACAACAAATTTAGGCAGTGATCCAGTCTCTTCCTAACAATTAAGAACATTTGAAGGTTAAATCAACCCATAATCATAGTATCAAAACATTTTTCAATGTTGCCCATCATGTTGAACTTGAATACGAGTGACTTGGTGCTACTAAAGCTGCTTCTAATGCCTTTGTGGCAGAATCAAGTGGTATAAAGTCTTCATGCTTCAAGCGCAAGAAGAATTGGAAAAGGAATGGGAAGAACAAAGAGATAGAAGGACTATCTAAGAAAATGAATAAGCTAAATTTCAAGAAGAGAACGATTTTACAAGAAGGGAGACAAGAGAAAAATGAAGTTCTATAATTGCCAAGTTCCATGGCATTTTTCTCATGAATATACCAAGTCGAAAAAGGTAGCATTTCTATATGCATAACTCAGTGTTGCATATGTTTCTAACACTTCTTTACTAACTGAATCTTATCCTATGTGGATTGTTGAATCAGGATCCACCAACCACGTAGATCAAGGTGGATCTATGTAGGAAATAATGCTTGCATTGAATTCAAAAGAATAGGCACCTACAGAGTGGACTTGCGTGGTGGCCTATCTTTGATGTTGCATGACATCCTATATGCTCCGGAGATTTTACAAAATTTAGTATCTGTGTTTGTTCTTTTAGATGTTGGTATTGATTTGTTCTTTAGTGCTAAAGGTGTTAGAATAACTCTAGACAATGTTTTATATGGTTTCGGACTTCATTATAATCATTTTATCATTTTAGATTGTAATTCTTCAACTTATGACTATTATGTTGATAGTTGTGGCATGTTATTTGATGAGTTGGGAATTTTGACTCATTTAGGGCTTGTTATTTAATGATTTAGTGTCCTCAATGCCTATTTTATGTTCATAACTAATGTTAGATTTCTTATGTGTAGCCATGGAGGCTCAAAAACAAGGCAAGGACAATACATCGCGAAAAGAAGAGAAAAAAAATTGGAATAGCTGAAGAAAAGGAAGGCTGGAGCTCGCAAAAGCCAATCGGCGACTCGCCAAGTGAGCATCTAGCTAGCCTAAAGTTCCAGTGAAGTGGCTCATGAGCCAAGCCAACTCTGGGAACCAAAGGAGAATTCGGCGAAACGCCGAACTGAATGGGGAACTCGACCTGGATCGCCTAAATGACCTGAACCATTTGAGGTAGAAATCAAGTACAAAAAGGTGAGGTGGGGTACTTCGGCGAATCGCCTAGTCATTTGGTGATCTCGAATTATTTCGCCGATTGGTCCCATGTGCTGAAATGCATGGAAATATTTGGCAATGTATAAATTGATGTTTGAAGAGAGAGAAAGGGAGGAGGCTGAACTAGACTGAAGAAAACATTCATACTTTTGATATTTTTGAGCATTTTGAACATTCTTGAGAGGGTTTTGATCTTAGACATTGGGTTTTGAAGGTTTAATCTTAATTTTGAGCATTTAAGTATTAAAGACCTTGCCATTTGGATGAAAAATCTTTTTGGTAACTATCTCTTACTTTTTTCTATGATTTGCTAAAACCCTTGTCCTTAGGGGTGTGATTATGTAATCAGATACATAAATTAGCTTATGGGTGTTTCTAATTACTATATTTAATGTTGTTTTGATGTGGGTTCAGTAGTTTATACATGTTTTCATTTTTGAGCTGAAGTTGCAAATTTAGTTCTAGCTCTATATCTCTATGCTTGCTTGTGATAGATGCATTAGAGTGTAATTTATGACTGATAGTTGTATTGATTCTTATCGATACAACCCAGCTTGATAAAGTTTGTTAAATTAAGGAATTGAGTTGTTTTGTATTGAAAGCTTGTTGAGGTTCGATAGAACACACTTGATACATGATAGCTAATTGATAAAAGGTTGTTATAGCAATAATCCATCCTACCCATTGAGATTCAACAACTTAAAGAAATTAGTGATCACCTATTAAGCGAAATTAGTATTCAATTGCTCACACACTCCTAAGGTCCTGCTCTCTATTGATTAAAATCCCGTATTAATCATCTTCATTAGAAATTGGCTATTCAACTCTCTTGGTATTCATAATTAAAACTTGATGATTTACATTATGTTGCGTTTTGCGTATTTAGATTCTACAAAAGATTAGAACACGCTCGTACTTCGTAATTGAATTCTTTTTCGTACCGCTCCTTGTGGGATCGATCCCAACTCTCCGTTGAGTTTATACTTGTTAGAGACCGCCTACACTTTGAATTGTAAGAGGTGTAGTTGAGTGTTATAAAAAATGATGGTACTTCGGCGGATCGCCGAGTCATTTGGTGATCTCGACTTATTTGGCCAAATGGTCTCACGTGCTGAAATGCATGGAATTTTTTGGCAACGTATAAATTGATGATTGAAGAGAGAGAAAGGGAGGAGGCTGAACTAGACTGAAGAAAACATTCATACTTTTGATATTTTTGAGCATTTTGAAGATTCTTAAGAGGGTTTTGATCTTAGACATTGGGTTTTGAAGATTTAATCTTTATTTTTAGCATTTTGTGTATTGAAGACCTTGTCATTTTGATGGAAATTTTTTTTGGCAACTATCTCTTACTTTTGGCTATGATTGGCTAAACTCCTTGTCCTTAGGGGTGTGATTATGTAATCGGATACATAAATTAGCTTATGGGTGTTTCTAATTGCTATATTTAATGTTGTTTTGAAGTGGGTTCAGTTGTTTATTCATATTTTCATTTATGAACTGAATTTACAAATTTAGTTCTAGCTCTATATCTCTATGCTTGCTTGTGATAGATGCATTGGAATTGAATTTATGACTGCTAGTTGTATTGATTCTTGTCGATACAACCCAACTTGATAAAGTGGGTTAAATTAAGGAATTGGGTTGTTTTGTATTGAAAGCTTGTTGAGGTTCGATAGAACTCACTTGATACATGATAGCCGATTGATAAATGGCTATTATAGCGATAATCCATGCTACCCATTGAGATTCAACAACTTAAAGAAATTAGTGATAACCCATTAAACAAAATTAGTATCCGATTGCTCACACACTCCTAAGGTCCTGCTCTCTATTGATTAAAATCCCGTATTAATCATCTTCATTATAAATTGGTTATTCAACTCTCTTGGTATTAATAATTAAAATTTAATGATTTACATTATGTTGCGTTTTGCGTATTTAGATTCAACAAAAGATTAGAACACGCTCATACTTCGTAATTGAATTCTTTTCCATACCGCTCCTTGTGGGATCGACCCCAACTCTCCTTTGGGTTTATACTTGTTAGCGACCGCCTACACTTTGAATTATAAGAGGTGTAGTTGAGCTTTATCAAAAATGGCGCCGTTGTCGAGGAGTGGCATTTAGAATTCTTTTATTGAAGTGTTTTTGTGAACTAATTTGGTTGTAGTTGAATGTTCTTATTAGTTTGTTGTTATGTTGCTCTCAATAGCCGAAGAAATGAGTGTGAATGGGAGTAATGCTGGCTGTCAACTTTTACATGATGATGACATCGAAAACTTGAACGATGTCAATGAGTATCAAATGGGAAGTGCCGGAGCTATCCGTTTACCCCCAGCTGTGGGTAACGCTATTTTTCATTACCGAAACTATACTCCAGCTGCTGCAAATTAAAGGGTTCTTTGGAGGACTTGCTCATGAGGACCCTCATGATCACATTCGCAATTTTGTGGATGTGTGCGGACCATTCACCTTCAGGAATATCGCTCATGAGTCAATCTGGCTTCGTTTGTTTCCCTTCTCTCTAATGGGGGAGGCAACGAAGTGGCTTGCCAAATTATCAAGAGACTCTATTACTTCTTGGGAGGAGCTCACAGTGGCGTTCTATGAAAGATTCTTCGCTCCCTCGTAGATGGTGAAGTTGAGGGATGGCATTCAAAATTTCAACCGGATTGATGGTGAACCCATTCATGAAACTTGGTTGAGGTTTCAAAAGCTACTCCTCCAATGTCCTACTCATGGGTTGCCAGAAAATGTGCTCTTGCAATATTTCTACCGGAGTCTTGACTCCGTCAACAAAGCTATCGCTGATCATCTTATCAGGGGTAGAATTATGAGACAACCATTTGTCGTGGTATCGGCTTTGCTTGATGAGATGACCAAGATTAATCGAGCATGGCACACGAGAGAGGATCAAGCGTTTCCTCTAAATGTTGGGCAGACCAAAGAACAAATGGAGAAGAACCAAGAGCGCGATGAAAACATGGCCAAGATGATGACCCAAATGAATTTTTTGACGAAACATGTCCTGGGAGGTGGTTATAAGAATGTAAATGCGGTTGGCGCTAGTGGTGGAATGAGTCTTGTTGATGCACAATTCGAAGCCATGTATAATGAAGAGGTACAATTTTTGTCAAACCACGTAGGGGGTTCTTGTCTGAGCTATCCAAGGCCAGGTGGGAATCAAGGTTGGAACAAATATCGTGATGGTGGTTGGAGAGATAGAGATAGAGATTGGTGTGATAGGGGTGTAAGTTAAAGAGATAGAGATGGTAATAGAGATCATTATGTACCTCCCCATGACTGTCAAAAACCGAAAGAACCTAATGCCAACCCCGAGAGCTTTCAGACCAAGGATATGCTTGCCCGCATCCTAAATAAGGTAGAATAATCGGATAAAGTGCTCAAGGAGATGAAAGCCGACTTCTCCTCTTTGAATCAAACGGTGAGCTCTCATTTGGTTTCGATAAAGCAACTTGAGACCCAAATGGGTCAAATCTCATCTCATCTAAACCCAAGACAAAAAGGGGGTCTTCCTAGTGACACCTTGGCCAATCTGAAGAATGACAATGCCCAATGCAAGGCAATCTCGACCCGGAGTGGTAAGGTTGTAGGAAGTGATGTGCTAAATGACGATAAATCTAGTCCAAGTAAAGGGAAAGCTGTTGTTTTGTAGGGTGATGGACTGGCCGAAGAATTGAACAATGAAACTTCTGATGAGGTTGATGATGCACCAAAAATTGTTGTTTCCGATGAAGATAAAAATTCAAAGGTGGGGGCTGTTCCTCCCTCGATACCTCTAAAGTCAATGCCCAATGTTATTCCACCATTTCCTCAAAGATTGAAGAAGAGGGATGAGGACGCGAAGTTTCAAAAAAATTTCTCCATCTTCAAAACTCTATCTATTAATCTTCCATTGGTGGAGGCATTGCTAGAGATGCCGGGTTATGCAAAGTTTATGAAAGAGTTGGTCACGAAGAAGAGAAGTATGGATTTTGAGACGGTTGAAGTATCTCATAGTTGTAGTGCCATTATGTCAAACGTGGTTGTCAAGAAGGATGACCCAGGGGCATTTACTATCCCTTGCACTTTAGGGATGTTTCAATTTGCTAAAGCATTGTGTGATTTGGGGGAAAGTATAAATTTGATGCCCTATGCCATTTATGAACAACTTGGGCTAGGTGAGCCTAAGTCAACAACTATGCATCTTCTCATGGCCTACTGTTTTATCAACCGTCATATTTGTATTCTCTATGATATTTTGACGAAGGTGGAAAAGTTAATATTTTCGGCGGATTTTTTGATCCTTGATTGCAAGATTGATGTTGAGGTCCCTATTATTCTAGGTAGGGAATTCTTAGCTACCGGGAGAGCTCTTGTTGATGTGGAAAGTGGTGATTTGAAATTTTGGGTGAATGAGGAGGAAGTTACTTTCAATGTTTGTAAGTCTATGAAGAAACTAAGTGACCTCCATGTGATATCGGTCGTTGATATGATTGATGAGGCGGTTGCTAGTGTGGGTGAAATTTCTTGTGTTGGTGAATCTTTGGCCGCCGACCTCTTGAATTATGATGGGGAAGAAGTTGAAGATTATCACTAGGTAGTGGCTGCTCTATCGGGTTTAGGGTCTTATCCCAAGAATCCCGTGAAGCTTGATATTGATTTGAAGAATAGAGAAAGTCCTCCAACAAAGCCATCCATTGAAAAACCACTAATGCTTGAGTTGAAGGTACTTCCACTGCAACTTCATTATGTATTCTTGGGATCTAATAACACTTTACCCGTAATTATTGCCGCGGATTTGCTTGAATGGAAAATACAAGCACTTGTCAGTGTGTTGAAAAAGTTCCTCAAGGCTATTGGATGGACGATTGCAGACATTGTGGGAATTCCTCCCGGTATTTGTACCCACAAAATTCAATTGGATAGTGATTATAAGCCAAGTGTAGAACATCAAAGAAGGTTGAATCCTCCAATGCAAGAAATTGTCAAAGAGGAGATCATCAAGTGGATTGATGCAAGAGTGGTTTACCTTATTACAGATAGCAAGTGGGTGAGTCCCGTTCAATGCATCCCAAAGAAAGGTTGTATGACCGTGGTCCCAAAAAAGGTGAACTTGTGCCATTACGACCGGTTACCGGTTGGTGTGTGTGTATGGATTATAGGAAATTAAATGCATGGACCGAGAAAGATCATTTTCCAATGCCCTTTATGGATTAGATGCTTGATAGACTTGCAGGGAATGGATGGTATTGCTTCTTGGATGGTTACTCGAGTTATAATCAAATCTCCATTGCACCGGAAGATCAAGAAAAGAGAACCTTCACATGTCCCTATGGAACGTTTTCTTTTAAAAGAATGCCTTTCAGATTGTGCAATGCACCGGCAACTTTTCAGCGATGTATGCTCTCTATTTTTTTTGATATGGTACAGGATTCGATGGAAATCTTCATGGATGACTTTTCGGTTGTGGGGGATACATTTGAAGCGAGCCTTGAGCACCTTGGTAAAGTCTTGCAAAGGTGTGTTGAAACAAACCTTGTGCTCAATTGGGAAAAATGTCACTTCATGGTCAAGGAAGGTATTGCGTTAGGGCACAAAATTTCGGGAGAAGGCATACAATTTGATCAAGCCAAAGTTGAAGTTATAGCCAAGCTGCCTCCTCCTATTTTGGTTAAAGGTGTTAGAGTCTTCTTGGGTTATGCGAGTTTCTACCAGAGGTTCATAAAAGACTTCTCTAGGATAGCTTGTCCTCTTTGAAAGCTTCTTGACAGAGAAAGTGTATTCGAGTTTGATGAAGCTTGTGGCAAGGCATTTGTGTTTCTAAAAGAGAAGTTAGTTTCGGCTCCGATCATTGTTGCTTTGGATTGGAACATCCAATTTGAGCTAATGTGTGATGCTAGTGGTGTGGCCTTGGGGGCTGTACTTGGCCAACGCAAGGGAAAGTTGTTTCACCCGATCTATTATGCAAGCAAGACTTTGAATGTAGCTCAAAAGAACTACACCGTCACTGAGCAAGAGTTGTTAGCCGTCGTGTATGCGTTTGAGAAGTTTAGAGCATACTTATTGGGGACCAAGGTGGTGGTGCACACCGACCATGCTGCTATACGTTACTTGATGGCCAAAAAGGCTGTAAAGCCAAGGTTGATCCGATGGGTGTTGTTGTTGCAAGAGTTTGACTTTGAAGTCAAAGATCAAAAAGGGTCTGAGAACCAAGTGGCAGATAACTTGTCAAGGCTTGAGACAAATGTGGTTGTTCCCGGTGAAAGAGACATCAAGGAAGCCTTTCCCGATGAATCAGTAATGGTTGTGTCGAAGGGTACCACACCTTGGTATGCTGATTTTGCCAATTATGTAGTATGTGGGATTCTTCCCGATGGGTTGAAATTTTACCAACGAAAGAGGTTCATTTTTTATGTGAAAAAGTATTTTTTGGATAAGCCTTACTTATTTCAGGAGTGTGCGGATCATATGATTAGAAGATCTGTTTCGAAAGTTGAGGTAGATGCTATTCTTGACGATTGCCATACGTCACCGGTTGGTGGACAACATAGTGGAGTGCATACCGCTGCAAAGGTGTTGCAAAGTGGTTATTATTGGCCAACGTTGTATCATGATGCAAACTCCTTTGTCAGAAAGTGTGTTCAATGACAAAAGCAAGAAGGAGTGTTGCGAAGGCATGAATTACCTCTCACTCTGATTTTAGAGGTTGAGTTGTTTGAAGTATGGAAATCAATTTTATGGGGCCTTTTGTGAGTTTGTATGGGAAAAAATACATCTTGGTGGCTGTTGACTACGTCTCTAAATGGGTAGAGGTTGTGTCTTTACCTAATAACGAAGGGAGAAGTGTGGTTAAATTCCTCAAGCGGTTCATTTTCACAAGGTTTGGCACTCCACGTGTAATTATTAGTGATGGGGACTCTCATTTCTATAACTGAATGTTTTCATCGTTATTGAGCAAATATGGAGTCAAGAATAAAGTTGCTACACCTTATCATCTGCAAACAAGTGGACAAGTCGAGGTGTCAAACCGTGAAATCAAAGGGATCTTGTCCAAGAACGTTAATGCAAATCAAACTGATTGGTCTCGGAAGTTAGATGACGCTCTTTGGACGTATAGAACTGCATTCAAGACCCCGATTGGTATGTCCCCATATCAATTGGTGTTTGGTAAATCTTGTCATCTATCGGTTGAGCTCGAGCATAAGGCGTTGTGGGCTTTGAAGGCCACGAACTTGAATTGGGAAGATGCGTCCAAGGATCCACTTGACCAACTCCATGCTTTTGAAGAGTTTCGACTTCGAGCTTATGAGAGTTCAACTCTTTATAAGGAGAAAATGAAGAAGTGGCATGACGCCAAAATCCTTCATCAAGAATTTAAAGTTGGTGATCTTGTGTTGCTCTACAATTCTCGTATGAGACTCTTTCCAGGAAAACTGAAGTTAAAATGGTCGGGTTCGTTTAAAGTACATCATGTGTTTACAAATGGGGCAATAGGAGTTGAAATCGAGGATGGATTGATGTTCAAGATGAATGGGCAATGACTTAAGGTTTAATTTGGAGAGCGCCCCAGTGTGTTGGTGATTGATGTGGTGTATTTGTACGATGCTTGAAGGCATGTCCACGTCAAGCCAAGACGTTAACTAAGGCGTTTCTTAGGAGGCAACCCAAGTTTTACTTTATGTTGTTTGAATAACGTTTGTTGGATGTGTAGGTTGGAGTCATCTTTTGTACAAAATGCAAAAGGGTGAGGGGCTGGACTACTCGGCAAGTCACCAAATTGCCCCCATCATCGCCCAAATGCATCGCCCCTTGAAGGTCAAAAGTGAAGAAACTTTTGGAAGATTAGGCGAGCTGAAAGCCATATCAGTGAGTCGCTGAATGGTTCAGCGAGCCCGATCGAGCTCACCCTTTGGATCTACTGAAGGGCTGGCCTTCTGTTAAGTTTGGCGAGCTAAAGACAGATTCAGCGCATCGCCGAATGGTTCGACGACATTAGTGAGTTCGCCAACTGAACGGTTTTTAACCTTTTAAATTCAAATCTTTTATTTTGTTTGAAATTTTCAAATTCCTTAGACTTCCTCTCAAACTTTAGAGTTAAAATTCATAGTTCGGGTCGTGTGCTTTGCTTTTGGAGTGTCAATTGGACTCGTTTTCCCTTCCTCTTTGTTACGTCAGTCTAGTTGTTACTTTGAGGTTGGTTTTTCGACCTTCATGCCTTTTGAAGTATTATTTGGTAGTGAATTGGGTAAATTATTGTTCACTTGAATTGTATGCTTTGATTGATGCCCATTGCTTCGTATTATATTAATTTGATTGCGAGCATGATTAAAACTATTGTTTGGGGTGTTTTTGTCCTAAATTCTTGGGGTAGATGATTAATTGTGAGTCTTGCTTGTTGGGTTATGTGTGGGTGACGCCTGAGTAGCCCGAATTCAATCGAATGGCTTGATTTTACCCGATGACGGATTGGCTGACATCATTCTTAAGGGAAAAATTATAGTTTTGTTGATTTCGAATCGATTGGGGGAAGTCAGAGTACCCCGGGTAGAAATTGGGTAGTGGGTGATTGCTAATTTTTGAAAATTGTACATAAATTGATGTGTCGTGGGATGTTAGTTGTAAATAAAAAAAATGGGGGGGGGTGTGTGTTGAGTCAATTCGGCGAGCTGCGTCGAGTTCGCCAAGTTTGTTCGGTGTGTCGCCGAATGTCCTCCCTATCACCTTTCTGACCTGTTTGTGTGTTGTTATGTTCTTTTATATTCGGCGAAGTCCCTTTAGTTCACCGAGTGATCTCAGTGACTCGTCAAATGATCTTGTCATCGCCCTTTTTAGCCTAAATTTTTGATGATTTTTTTTCTGGAACTTTCGGCGATGTCTCTGTGTCTCGCCGAACTGACTCAGCGACTGGTTCGGTGAGCTTTTCTTCATTTTTGTCTATGAGGCATGTTGTTCTAACTTGTTTGAGATCTCATTTTGTTCTTATTTTTGTGTCTTTACAGGAATGGCAAGACCCAAGGTTCCCGCTAAAGGTCCACCACCCCGCAAGAGGGCAAAAGAGGTGGTAATTGCGGAGGAGATTGAGCAACCCAGACCCACTCGCCATCAAACTTCGCAAGCCAGGGGGAAAGGTAGACAACAAGTCTCAGCCAGTTCTAGCTTGGACAGCAATGCGCCATCAATACAGCTCACATCCACTGACTTCGAGGGTGAGGAAGCAGGGGAGTCCGGGGCCCCAATAGCTGAACTAATCAAGAGGAAGCAATCAGAGTTGTGCTCCAAAGAAGCTCATGACCCCCTAGCAGCACCACCTGCTCCACAGGCTACATATATGCATCCAGTTCTGGTCAATCCTCCGAGGTCAATGAACAGATTGAAGGCTGAGGGTTTGAAAACCATACTTGAGGAAAAGCGGTTGTCCACGGATGGTGTAGTGGACAGATAGCCTATTGTCTAGGAGACACCGAGGTATCATAAATTCCAGCAGTTCACCAAACCTCGGAACCCATATGTTCCTTCATGGGTCCAAGAATTCTATGCGGAGTATGCAAAGTTGATGGCACCGGTCGAGTTTATGATGGTGCGAGGAAAGAAGGTGAAGTGTAGTGCGGACAACATAAATGATGTGTTGAACTGCGCAGTATGAGTTTGGCATTCATTGGCCGACAAAATCAAGATCAAGACTTTGGACGACTTGAAGGGGTGGCTTGCCCCGTTGCTGAGTGATGCAAAACCCCCATGGATCGAGGCGGGGGCTACAATTAAGAAGAAGGACCTGAACGTCATAGCTCGGTACTGGTTTTGGTTCATTAGCAGTACACTGATGCCGTCTCAGAATGAGTCTATTATTCGGCATCCGAAAGATGCACTTCTGGGTTTCATAATTGGCTGCGAGATTCTGAATTTAGGGTCAATTATTTCACATGAGATGGCTATGTGGATCAAGAAAAATCAAACGTCATTGCCATTTCCGATTCTAATCAGTGACTTGTGTCGTCGAGCGGGTATGCCTTTTGACGCAAAGAAGGATATTGAGGTCACTCCGAACTCATCTTGTGATATCCGTAGGATCGAAGCTGAGTACTTAAAAGATGAGGCGAAGAGGAGAAAGAGGCCCCCGGTGGAGACTTCTCCAGTCGTTGATGTGGATATTATGGAGACCAGCCCTACATCTCTTCCTCCCGTCGTCGAGCCATCAGGTATACCCACATCCTCGACTTCTACTACTCCTGCTCCTACCCCCATTCCTAGTTCCCATCCTTCATTGACACAAGCAATGCTTATTAAAATGGACCACCTTGCCTATTCGGCCGATGTACGAGCTTCGAGGGTTGAGGCCGCTATCCCCACGATGATTGACCGTGCCATTGCTGCCGCCCTTGCCCCTATTTAGGAGGAGTTGAAGGAACAACGCTAGTTGATTACCGCCCATGGGCTAGCATTGGATACCCTTACCGCTCGGGTGGAGGTGTGTGAGTACACGGACCAGAGCCCTGCTGAGTTTACAACCGTGAAGGCTGATATTGTTGGGTTGTATCGGGATTTAGACAAGCTGAAGTCCACCGATATATCCATGTTTTGCGGTAGTGTAGAGGTCCCTGAGGGCCCTAGTTCTGAGATCCCTCTTCCTACTACTATCGAAGACGCAGCCACTACTGATGAGAAGGGGGATTCAATCACTCCTGAGACGGATGAATAGGATTTAGCTTATGAGAGAGACATCTACGAGGACTTGGAGGGTGATTTGATACAGGTGGCCACAACAGCTTCACTTCGAGACACGTCCATGATTGGGTCTAGTGGGTCTAAGCCCACAGCTGAGGATGTTGCCCAGACTTTAGGAATTGGAGGAGTGCCGAGCACTGATGCCCAAGTCGAAGCCACACTACCTAGCTGTAGCTCACCTCAGGCTTAGCCTGACAGGGGGATCTTTACTCTCTCTCCATTTTATTTCTTGTTGATACTTTTTGTTTTATTTTTGCATTGAGGACATTGCATTTCTCTTTTTGGTGGGGTGAAGGCATCTAGCTTCCTACCTTTTTTGATTGTATGTTCATTTTGAGATATTGTGTTGTTTTTGTTTTCTTTTAGAGATATTGCTATGTTTTCAATTGGAATGAATGTTTTAAATTTTGATCCCTTGATTTCTCTATCTCGCAATTGCTTTTTGGTGAATTTTGTTGTGTGAATGATTGGTTGATGTTCTCTTGTACATTCGAGTGTCGGTCGTGATCAATATTGATGACTTGAATAGTGATCTTGATGAACAATATGCTTGTGTGAGTCCAATGAGGATATTTGAGTTGCATAAGTCTCTTGTGAACTCTTAGCATCTCATTGTGACTAGTTGAATGTCGAAGTAAGTCTTGCAATGACCGTTGCACGCAAGCTTGACTCGTAGAGTTGTGATCCACAATCGTGTTTGGATGCCATGTGTGGTGAGCTTTACTTGAAAGGTGTGCATGATCATACCTAGAACTTGCCCTGTTGGTCCAATTGACTAGCATTGGTGAATGAAGGAAATGATTTAGGCATGAATTTTTTAGAGTGAACCTAATTGCTAAACCTTTGTTTGACCACCTTGTGAGTGTGTGAACCCAGCTTGGCACCACTTGAGCCTACCCTTTTCTTTGGATGAAACGTGAACACAATTGTTTAGGTCGGTTGTTGAAATTGCCATGTCTTTCCCACCTATAACCTTCGTAAAGCATTGGTTTGTTTGAATAGCCAACTTAGGCCAAGAGCCTAAGTTGGGGGTGTGGTAAGAGTGAAGAAAGAAACCGAGCAAGAAGTTCATGAACTTTGTCCTTGGAAACTTGTGAAAAAGATGGAACCCCTCCATATAAAAAAAGAGAAAGGGGAAGAAAAGTGGTGAAGGAAAAGAAAAAAAAGAGAAGAAATGAATAAATTGTATCCGTTGTGGATTGTTATGGAAATAGAAAGGGGTACACCAAAAATTTTGTGTGCTATGAATAGGCCAAGGATGAGTTGTGAATATGAAAATAATGAAAGAAAAGGAAAATAAGTGAAAGTTGAGCCATGCTTCATGGAGATAGAGTTTCTAAGCCAAAATGATCATACCATGACCCTAAGCCCCATTACAAGCCTTGAAAGATCTTATTGATCCTGCATAACCCTAGTGATGTGTTAGTGGGAAAATACGCGCAAGCCTATGGGATAAGTCATGCATTTTTTTCTCATTTGGGAGTGTGAGCGTTGATTTTGATTCCTTAATTATAGTCTTTGATTGGCTTTATGAGAGCATGGAATCATTCTTGATGTGAGGGCATTTGAATACTTTTGTTGGGCATGAATTTGCGTTCGAAGTGAGCATTTGTCAGCATGAAATCTAATTGATGATGGCTAGTCAGAGTTTGAAACTTTGAGTGCACATTTGAACATTGCATGTTTGAATTGAACCTTGTGTGCATTCTCATGTTGATTCTTAAGGAGCACTACTTGTAGACATCCCTGTTGAACTGATTGATCTCATGTTTTACTCGAGGACAAGCAAAAGTTTAAGTTGGGGGTATTGATGAGTTGAGAATTTTGACTCATTTAGGGCTTGTTATTTAATAATTTAGTGGCCTCAATGCCTATTTTGTGTTCATAACTGATGTTAGATTGCTTATGTGCAGCCATGGAGGCTCAAGAACAAAGCAAGGACATTACATTGCTGAAAGAAGAGAAAAAAATTAGAAAAGCTGAAGAAAAGGAAGGCTGGAGCTCATAAAAGCCACTCGGTGACTTGCCGAGTGAGCATCTAGCTCACCTAAAGTTCAAGCAAAGTGGCTCATGAGCCAAGCCAACTCGGCAAACCAAAGGAGAATTTGGTGACACGCCGAACCGAACGGCGAACTCGACCCAGATCGCCCAAATGACTAGAACCATTTGAGGCAGAAATCAAGTACAAAAAGGTGAGGTGGGGTACTTAGTGGATCACCGAGTCATTTGGTGATCTCGACTTAATTTGCTGATTGGTCCCACGTGCTGAAATGCATGGAAATTTTTGGCAACGTATAAATTGATGTTTGAAGAGAGAGAAAGGGAGGAGGCTGAACTAGACTGAAGAAAACATTCATACTTTTGATATTTTTGAGCATTTTGAACATTCTTGAGAGGGTTTTGATCTTAGACATTGGGTTTTGAAGCTTTAATCCTAATTTTGAGCATTTGAGTATTGAAGACCTTGCCATTTGGATGGAAAACCTTTTTTGGTAACGATCTCTTACTTTTTGCTATGATTGGCTAAAACCCTTGTCCTTAGGGGTGTGATTATGTAATTGGATACATAAATTAGCTTATGGGTGTTTCTAATTGTTATATTTAATGTTGTTTTGAAGTCGTTTCAGTTGTTTATTCATGTTTTCATTTATGAACTGAAGTTACAAATTTAGTTCTAGCTCTATATCTCTATGCTTACTTGTGATAGATGCATTAGAGTGGAATTTATGAGTGATAGCTGTATTGATTCTTTTCGATACAACCCAGCTTGATAAAGTCGGTTAAATTAAGGAATTGTGTTGTTTTGTATTGAAAGCTTGTTGAGGTTCGATAGAACTTACTTGATACATTCTAATTGATAAATGGTAGTTATAGCGATAACCCATCCTACCCATTGAGATTAAACAACTTAAAGCAATTAGTGATCACCCATTAAGCGAAATTAGTATCTGATTGCTCACACACTCCTAAGATCTTGCTCTCTATTGATTAAAATCCCATATTAATCATCTTCGTTAGAAATTGGTTATTCAACTCTCTTGGTATTAATAATTAAAACTTGATGATTTACCTTATGTTGTGTTTTGTGTATTTAGATTCTACAAAACATTAGAACGCTCATACTTCGTAATTGAATTCTTTTCCGTACTGCTCCTTGTGGGATCGACCCCAACTCTCTGTTGGGTTTATACTTGTTAGCGACTGCCTACACTTTGAATTATAAGAGGTGTAGTTGAGTGTTATCATTCAACTAACAATGATATTAATTTTATTACATGACATGCAAGATTAGGCCACATAGGGCCATATCGAATTAATAGGTTACCAAAAGAAGGACATTAGGTTCTTTCTCCAAAATAGATATGTCAACTTTTGAAAATTGACTTGCTAGAAATATTACACGTAAAACATTTGGGAAGGCTAAAAGAGCTGAGTTCTCATTTCAATTAATCTATTCTAATATTTGTGGTCTAATGAATGTGAGGGCAAGGTCCGGTGCTGCATATTTCATTACATTTATTGATGATTTCACGCGCTTTGGTAATGTCTATTTGATTTCTCATAAATCTGAATCATTGAGTGCTTTAAAAGATATATGAATGAAGATAAAAATCAATTAGATATGTAATGACCCTCCAGGTTATTTCAGTGTTTACACCTTCCATTCATCATTTAGAGTGTTCGTATAGGGATCTCAAGTCATTTATGACTTGCTAGGACTGATAGTTCGATCTCTTTGTCGTTCATTTGGTTTTTTTGTGAATTTCTCTATTTTGGAGCTTCCGAACCTTTAATGGTTGATTTTGATCAGAATTTCAGAAAGATGGCCTTAGATTGCCATTCTGATGGTTCCATTAGCTCCGCAAAGGTCATTTTAGGCTAGTGGAATGGTTGGATTGAGTCTCGAGGCTTTCGATGTGAGTTTGTGTCACTAGGCATTTTAGCTTTGGCCTAAGTTTGACCTTGGTAAATATTCTTGGTAAACATGCCTAGATGAGAATTTCGTCAGCATGGTTAGCTTAGGAATATAAAGTTTGATCTAGAACGACCCTTCGTATGGATTCAGAGGCTTCTGGGCTAATTCTAAGCCCCCTTGTGGATTTTGACTTAAAATGGAGTTTATGTATGGGACCCACTTTTTATCGAGACGACCTCAAATGGAATTTTGGCTGCTCCGTTGAGTTCAAAATGTTAAATTTGATGGGGTTGCATATCTCGTTTGTGTGTAGGGGGGTCCGAACAAATTCCTAATACCCCGTTGGAGATATTGAGTTTGCCAAAACAAGCTGATATGCATCCGCTGGTGCAGGCATGTTTTTGCCTTCACATTCACGGGCCATCTTAGTCGTGTTCATGGAGGAGAGTTTGGCTGGCCTCTGCATTTGTGTGGCCTGGCCGCGTTCCCGAAGGTCAAGTTGTTGATTTTCCGCATTCGCGAACACCTTGTCCTCCTTACCTTCGCGTTTGCGGGCCCCTGGATGCATTTGTGAAGGATTATTTCTTGACCCTATGTGTTTGCGAGCCTTCTGGGCCACGCTCGGGGTTTGGTGTTTTAAATAAAGATACACCCAATCAGCATTGGACTCCAAAGTTCATTTTGTGATTTCTCCCTCTCCTTAGCTCTGATTTTTGTGATTCGAAGTCCAATGTGCTTGAAAAATGTGAGATTACGTGGGTGTATGTTCGGAGATTGTTGTAGACTTGTCATTCAAGTTAAAATTCCATGTTTCTGGGCTGCATTATCTCATTTGTTGTTCTTTAATTGTGAATTAGTTGCATGATGTTGGTTCCCATTGTTCCGAGCCTCAAATTGTGTTCCATTTTGAAACACAAGTTCGGGGTACTGTTTAGGATCTTTTGACTGAGTTATTTCTAGAATTTCCAGCATGGGTCCCACGATTCCTATTTTGACTCTAAAATTGACCCGTCTCCATTTTAAGTGAATTTAGTATCTAAAAGACCGTATTAATATTGTGATTCTATTTTTGATAGCGTAGAAAAATTCATAGGTCGTACTGAAAGGAAAAGCTCTGGAAACGTATTTAGAGCGCACGCGGTCGGCCTAAAGGTAGGCTATGGCTTCCCTTTCCTTAGATTGAGCTGGGTTATGTGAAATCATGTTGAATTGAGTATATTGGGGCGGGTACCTAGTTGATTATGCTACTTTACTTAGAAATCATATTTTAGGCTTATATCGGGATTTTTTGGACTAGAAGTGTGTTGTTTGTGTTATGTGACCATCCTTACCTTGTGGTGTACTTCCATTGTTGTTGTTATTATCGGACTTGAGCATGTTTGTCCTTACTCTAGGCTTAGACTAGTGTTGCCTTAGACTTGTGATATTTGGGGCCGTTTGGCCTTATTTCTATTACAATGTTGTTTTGGATGGTTTTAGCTCCGTGTGGACTGGAGTAGCTAATACACCCAAATTACACCTCCATATAGAAGTATAAACGGCCATTGTTAAACAAAGAACCTAACAAAGGTTAGGGTTGATCCCACGAGGAACAAAGTCTAGACTTAGGCTAATTATTGTTGATTGTACTTTTAGACAACTTATTTTCGTAAAAAGAGGGGTTTTGTTAAACAAAATAATAATTGATTTATTGTAGTAGCAAGTAACCAAGTAAACATAATTTGCAGTTTTGTAAGATCACTATGAGATGAAACTAGGGTATACCTATTCCCCACAAGTTTTTAACACAGTAAACCTAATAATAGTAACCCTTTCCTAGTGTATAACATGCATAGTCGGTAAGTTATGTATCTCCTAAGTAATTGGTCATCCAAATAGAGAATTTCACCATGCAACTTGGTCGGTCTACGGGTGTATGATTTACTAACCCTTACCCTTGACCTCATATTATCCCTCACTTATTTGGGTTAGGCTATTAGATGGCGGATTATCAATGCTAAATCTCCATTGTTTAATATCTTTTCCCATTCGTTACTTTCTTGGTCGAGCAAGTAGGAATAAGGCAAGTTCTAACGGTGCACATCATTAAAAAGCATTCAAAACGAAGAGATCAACAATACATGCATAAACACTATTCCAGAATTACTTAATTATTAGTTTTACGTTGTTAATTACTCATGGTTCCTACAACCCTAATTGTGGATTTATTTACTCATTCTTGGGTTATCACAATTCATAATAGGGTTAATAGAATAAATCATGACTTACAATTAAAGTAGATGAAATCCATAATCTTCAATTGATGAACAAAAACAAAGCAATACTATAAACCAACACTTCAAGAATTGATTGCACCAAATGTTTGCAAGTAAATTCTCAAAGCTAAAAGTATGCATCTCAAAACGTCTAACAACCCAAAAACAAAAAATACAACTAATATTTATAGATAACACAATCCTAAATAGAATAGGAAAAGAAATCCTAAGGAAATTCAGCTTGGGCAGTCGCATCTACGCTTGGTACCTATGGCTCGTAGGAGTTTCTACCACTCGAAGGTACCTTCTGTCAATCAGCAATTAGTCTTTCATCTGGGGAGCCATTTCTACGGGCATGATCTACGGCTCGTAGATCTTTGTACGGCCCCTTCTGTTCAACCGTCAATCAAGTACTGAAGCTCAACCTTTTAGAATTTTTCTACGACTCACATGTATATACGGCTCGTAGAAGTAATTATGGCTCATCAAAGGCTTCCGTCGTTTTACACTTAGCTCCAAAAATCCACTCTTCAATCTATGGCTCACTCCTACGGCTTGTAGGTTGAGTCGTCAAACATCAAACATGACTATTGCTGCCACTTTTCAATCCTAACTGCTCCAAGAACTATTTCCTACAAAGTTCAATGAAAATACCATCACATCTAATAATAAATGCTTAAGACACACGCAAAACCCCAAGTTTAAGCATTAAAAGTACCGTAAATCCACGGTACATCAACACCCTCAACTTAAAATTGTTGCTTGTCCTCATGAGACACAACAAACTCAAAATTATACTATTTATGCTAAACGACACTAGCAGAAGCAACCTAAAGCTCAACCAATCACATGGCAGTGTCTCAACATCAACCTTCCTTATTAATTCCCAACACAGTGCAAACATTATGTTAAACAACAAGACAACTCATGCGGATCAATTTATGACATAAATATACCAATAGACACATTCACATTCACAGATAACAATCACCAAGTTACTAACTCCTCAATAATGTAACTTGTGCCCTCACCGCAAAGAAATCCCTTTACTCACACACAATTTGATTATAGTTCAATTTTAGGGACTCAGTATATGCTCACGCTCAGAATTGAATTCAATAAAGTACATGCACAATACCATAGGCTTGCTCTTATTTTCTACACTTCAATTTTCAAACCGTTAAATTAGGATCACTCTAGGACTTTCTTAGCTTGTAACGTAGGCTCAGGGTCAGGTATGATATATTTGGATATTAAGTGACTTTTCTACCCTCTTTGACATTACATCGGCTATTTTCCTCTTTTACAACCAATAATGGCATCGTCTTACTTTTCGCTTTCATCTGTATTATTCATTGAAGCTAGGGTGTGATTTTGACTTGATTTTCTTGCTTGATTTAGCTTTTCTTCAACTTTTCATTTAAGCTTTACATTCTATTGTCTTTTGTATTCAATCACACCATCTCAGACATTCTTACACATTTTTTTCTTCTATCCACGCGCAAATTCTTTTCATACCTCTTTCATTTCTTGTTTTCCTCCACAATAGCCACCCTCAACTTAGGTTTTTAGCATGAGTTGAGGTGCACGATATCCCAGGAAGGACCAGGGCCAAATCAAGGTGAACACTCTGAAGTAGCCACCCTCAACTTAGACTTTTAGCCTAAGTTGAGGTACACAATGTCCAAGGATGGACCAGGGCCAAAGTAAAGTTTTAATTAATTTACTCGGGGAAGGTGAATTGGGCTAATTGAAAGAATGGTCTTATTTAGGCTCAAAAATTTGGGTCAAAGGGATCAATTTATTTATTTGGTTGGTTGCTTTTAGGCTTAATTGGACTGATTTTCAACAAAGGCCTATGGCCCTTTCCTAATTCACATTTTAAATCATCTTAGCAAGACTAATGGGGCAAGTTCTAGATTGTCTCATACAATATGAATATACAAACGTCCTCACACACACACGACACATTGTTTCGCTATCAAATCGTCAGTGTATCTGGTTTATGCTATAGCTTAAGACATGTTGTCCAATCGACTCCTGTTATGTCATATAAAGATCCTACACATTCAACTTATCAATCACATAGATATAACACATTTTCCAAAATTTTGGAAGGGTGTCAATTTCATGCTCTATTGCTACCATGCTTTCATTTCTAGTCTACTTCTACAATTTACTATCCTAAACATGCCGGTTCAACAGAAATTAAACAGTTCCTTGGGAAAAACGAACACAGGCAAGAAAACCACAAGGAAGGATTGTGAGTTGGGTTACTCAGACTTCACCCCAACACTGACAATACATTCATCCCACCGCACATAAAAATATAGTGTAGTGCCCTCAATGCACAGATAAAATTAAAAACATAATGTGAGACAAACTTGTGGCACTCAAGCAGCGACACTATCAAGAGGTTGGTGGGTTCGATCACCCCAAACCCAATGTATCAATCTGTGACGCGCCCTCAGTGGCACCCTCTGGAGTAATCTACGGTTCACCATCAGTAGTGCCCCCAAACTAGAAGCTCCAATAGCTAGCTACCTCACTCTCCTTTTTTGGATCTCCTCATCAACTATAGACCGACGTTGTGCAGCCTCAAGCTCCTCTCACTCTCTTTTCTTCGCTCTACGCTCCTCATTTGCCCACAGGTCCTTTTGTGCTTTCCAGCCACACAAAAGGGGTCAATAGTAGGCTCGTCCTTACCAAATAGAGCAAAAATAACATCACCTCTACCCTTGGTAGGTGAAGGCTCTGGTGAAGCAAAATCAGTCACTGTCAGTGCATCTATGTCAGCCTAGAGAGTGGCTAGCTCAGTCTGAAAGGTGAGAGGTCTACAGTCGGCCTAGGCTGGGGCCTATCCAACTTCCTAAGCTCGAAGGCATCGATCCTCTGATGCACTGCCTGGATCTTATCATCGATGATCCTCTGCATCCTCTCCTCCGAGTCCTCCACTACCTTGCTCATCCAAGGCCTAATGTGCTGCAGTAGGGTGGCCATCTGAGTCTCAAACTTCTATAGTCTTGCAAGTGGCAGCAAGATGGAACCTTTAGGAAGTGGAGCATGTGGTGTGCTTGCAGCCGGGCCTGATGAAGAGGAAGGAGAAGCAATCATATGAGGCTTCGTAGAGGAGGCTAGAATAGTGCCCTCCTAAGAGAGCTCCAGTGCTAATGCCTCCCCTATAGATTGCATATCAAGCTGAATACCCCATTGTGGTGCTGCGGGGTTTGTATCATCTCGAATGAGGCTGACACCCATGGTCTTAGTCACCTCAATTGTAATGACCTTCTAGGTCATTTCTGTGTTAATGCCTCCTTTCTGTCGTTTAGAGTGTTCCTGTAGCGACTCCAAGTCATTTATGACTTGTTGTCACTAACTGTTTGGTCACCTGGTCGTTCATTTGGTTTGTATGCTTGTTTTCCTATTTTGGAGCTTTTGAACCTTGAAAAGTTGATTTCGATCATAACTTCAGGTAAATGACCTCAGTTGGGAATTCTGACGGTTCCAACAGCATCTGGAGTGGTCAAATTAGTCTAGAAGCAGGGTTGGCCCGAGTCTCGGGGTTTCCGATATGATTTTGGGGCTCTTAGCTCTTTTGCCTTTGAAATTTGGCTGAAGGTTGACTTCGGTCAACATTCTTGGGAAACGCACTCAGATGAGAATTCTGTCAGCGCAATTAGTTCCGGAATATCGAGTTTGGTCTAGAATGATCCTCGAGAACTTCTGGGAGCTTTCGATCAAATTCCGAGGCCTCCGGTAGAAATTGGCTAAAATGGCCCTTTGGGTGTGGGACCCACTTTTTATCGAAGCGACCTCGTATGGAAATTTTAACTGCACCATTGAGTCTGGAACGTTTAATTCAAGGGGGTAGCATATTTTGTTTGCGTACACGGGGTTTCGAACGAATTCAGAGTACCCCGTCGGAGTTTTGGAGTTGCCAAAACTCAGTTGATGCAACTATCAAATATTGCAGACATACCATCTGTCCGCGTTCGCGGGATAGGCTCCACGTTCATGGAGGAGTGAGGGAGTCTACTCCGCGTTTGCGGATGTCTGGGTGCGAGTGCTCCGCCTTCGCGTGAATTTCTCCGCGTTCACGGAGTTTTGGTGTTTAGGGTGTTCTTGTTCTCTGCATTTGCAGGTCTGGGGCTGCGCTCATGGAGCTGTGGAGGATTTCTCTCCGCGTTCGCGGAGCCTTGGCCGCGTTTGCCGAGAAGAGCTTGGATCAGTGGTCTATATATGGAGGTCGAGGTTCATTTGGAAGAGAACTTTGAAAATTCATATCTCCCTCCTCAGTTATCGGTTTTCGGTGATTCGAAGTCCCAGGCGTTCAGAATCTTGTTGGCTTTGTGGGTTTTTGGTAGATTAGCCTTGGGTACTCCTCGATTGTCATGAATTCAAGGCGTAAGTTGCTTTCTTGGCCTATTTTATGAAAAGTTTTGTATTTTCCTGTGTTGGCTGTTTCGAGCTGATCCGAGCCTCGATTAGTGTCCCATTTTGGACTACATGTTTGGGGGAGGATTTGGGACCTCTTCAAAGAGTCAATTCTGAAAATTCTGGAGCGTGTCTCATGATCCCAATTTTAACTCTGAAAATTGATATGTCTCCAATTTTGTTGAATTTAGTTTCTAAACGACCGTATTGACGCTGTGATTCTATTCTTGATAGCGTGGCAGTAGTTTGAGGCCATTCAGAAGGGGAAATCTCTGGTGGAGTGACTAGGACCGCGCGTGATTGGCTTTTTAGTAGGTTACGGCTTCCCTTCTTTCTAGATTGAACATGATTCTGTATATATTTGTCGACTTGTGTGAATCTGGGGTTGGGTAGCTAGTATTGTTCTTTTTCTTCTCGATTTCTCTTCGTTTAGAGTTGTTTTGTGGGCTATTCGGGGCTAGTATCATGCTGTAAGTTGGGTTTTTGGCTTTGATTATTGGTATTTGTGTTGTGAGTTATATGTTGGGTGGTTATCTATTGGTTCATGCGTGGGTTCGGGTTAATTGCTTTCGTTGTGTTGATTGCTCGTGTTTTTCGGCCTTAGATTAGGTTAGGGTAGTATTGCCTTAGTCCCATGTTCCTAGTTGACTTGAGTATGTATCCGACGTCGATTCGGATGGACTAGATCCTTGTAGACTGGCATAGTAGACTTGGGTCTGATAGTTGAGCCTTAGTTTAGGCGTTTTCGTGGCTTTGGATCCTTTATCTTCTTCTCTTTTTCTATCCTCGCAATTGCAGTTTATTGCGTGAGAATTTCGCTATTGCATCGCTATCGATGGGTTTATGCTAGGCTAGGAGCCTTCGGTTGATATCTTTGTGGGGCGGCGGCCCGTGGTGTTTTTCCTTGAGTCGTTTTGTTATTGGTTCTTTGATCCGGTTCGAGGTTTTTAGCTCCAGCACACTACTAACGTTATTCGGTTAGCATCCGGTATTTCCAGGTTATTGCTTATGCGTCGAGGCATCTTAAGCTGCACGAGCGCAACTACCCCACTCATGATCTAGAGTTGGCAACGGTAGTTTTCGCCCTTGAGATCTGGAGGCATTACCTTTATGGAGTTCATTGCGAGATCTACACTGATCATAAGAGCGTTTAGTACATTATGAGTCAGAGGGATCTGAATTCGAGGCCGTGCCGTTGGATTCAGCTCCTGAAGGACTATGATCTCTCTACTCTCTACCATCCGAGAAAGGCGAATGTAGTAGCGGATGCCTTGAGTTGGAGGGCAGGGAGTATGGGTTGTCTAGCCTTCCTTTCTATTTCAGTGTGGCCCTTGGCTTTTGACATTCAGTCCTTAGCCAATCAGGCGATCAAACTTGACCTTTCAAATTCAAGCCGGGTGTTGGCTTATGTGGGGGTTCATTCATCTCTGCGTGATCAGATCGGTAGTCATCAGTTTGAGGATGAGGCATTGGTGTCACTCAGAGATAGAGTTTGGCAGGTGATGCTAGGTAGGCTACCTTAGAGTCAGATGGGGTTTTGAAGTTTGCGTGCCGTTTGTGTCCCGAGGGTTGATAAATTGATTCAGCTGATCCTTAGTGAGGCCCATGATTCCAGATATTTTATCCATCCGGGTACAGCTAAGATGTATCGTGACTTGAGGCAGCACTACTGGTGGAGCGGTATGAGGAGAGACATCTCGAATTATGTGTCTCGTTGCCTGTGTTGCCAGCAGGTGAAGGCCGAGCATTTGAGGCCTGGTGGAGAGTTGCAGAGATTACCCATTCCTGAGTGGAAGTTTGAGCGTATCACCATGGACTTCGTTGTTGGGTTGCCATGGACTTCTAGGGGTGTTGATAGTATTTGGGTCATCGTGGATCGATTGACCAAGTCAACACACTTCATCCCAGTTCATTCATCCTTCCATGTTGAGAGGTTAGCTCGTATATACTTTCGGGAGGTAGTCCTTCTTCACGGTGTGCCTGCTTCTATCATCTCAGACTGGGGTCCACAGTTCACTTCCAATTTTTGGAGTGTATTTCAGGAGGAGTTGGGAACCTGAGTAGATCTTAGCACAACTTTTCACCCGCAAACAAATGACCAGTTGAAGCGTACTATTTAGGTTCTTGAGGATATGTTGCCGGCCTGTGTAATAGATTTTGGAGGTCAGTGGGACCATTTTTCGCCCTTGGCAGAGTTTGCGTACAACAACAGCTACCATTCCAGCATTCAGATGGCCGCATTTGAGGCCTTATATGGTAGGCGTTGTCGCACTCCAGTTGGTTGGTTTGAGTATACAAAGCCTAGGCCACGAGGGACAGATTTACTTCAGGAGACCATTGAGCATGTGAGGTTGATTCAAGATAGGCTCAAGACGGCACAGAGTAGAAAACGGAGTTATGCAGATCATAGGCGTCGATCGTTGAGATTTGTCGTGGGTGATAGAGTATTCCTCCGAATGTCACCCATGAAGGGTGTGATGAGATTTGGGAGGCGGGGCAAGCTTAGCCCCAAGTATATTGGGCCTTTTGAGATTTTGAGGGCAGTTGGTGAGGTGGCTTATGAGTTAGCTTTACCTCTAGCATTCTCAGTTGTTCATCAGGTTTTACATGTTTCGATGCTGCGTCGGTATGTTCCAGATGAGTCTCATGTGCTCCAGTATGATGCAGTTGAGTTGGATGATCGTCTGACCTATATTGAGGAGCCAGTTAGTATTCTGGCCAGAGAAGTGAGGCAGTTGAGGTCGAGAGCCATTGCTATAGTTATGGTCCATTAGAGGCATCGTCCAGTTGAGGAGGCTACCTGGGAGACTGAGCGGGAGATGCAGGAGCAGTTCCCTAGCTTATTTGAGCCCTTAGGTACTTCTTGATTCTTACTTTCGAGGACGAAAGTTCTGTTAGTAGTGGATGTTGTAATGACCCTTTAGGTCGTTTCTATGCTAATGCCTCCTTTCTGTCATTTAGAGCATTCCTGTAGCGACCCCAAGTCATTTATGACTTGTTGGCACTGACTATTCGATCGCCTGGTCGTTTGTTTGGTTTTTATGCCTGTTTTCCTTGTTTGGAGCTTTTGAACCTTTAAAAGTTGATTTCGGTCATAACTTCAGGGAAACGACCTCAAATGGGAATTCTGACGGTTCCATCAGCTTCGGAGTGGCCAAATTAGGCTAGAAGCAGGGTTGGCCCGAGTCTCGGGGTTTCTGGTATGATTTTAGGGCCCATTAGCTTCGCTTCCTTCGAAATGTGGCTTAAGGTTGACTTCGGTCAACATTCTTGGGAAACGCACTCGAAAGAGAATTTTATTAGCGCGGTTAGTTTCGGAATGCCGAGTTTGGTGTAGAATGACCCTTCGAGAACTTCCGGGAGCTTCCGATCAAAATCTGAGGCCTCCGGTAGAAATAGGCTAAAATGGCCCTTTGGGTGTGGGACCCACTTTTTATCGAAACGACCTCGTATGGAAATTTTGACTGTTCCATTGAGCCTGAAACGTCGAATTTGCGGAGGTAGCATATTTCGTTTGCGTGCACGGGGTTCTGAACGAATTTTGAGCACCCGCACCCTGTCGGAGTTTTGGAGTTGCCAAAACTCAGCTGATGCAGTGTCAAATATTGCAGACATCCCATCTTTCCTCATTCGCGGAGGTCTGGGTGCCAGTGCTCCGCGTTCGCGTGAGCTTCTCCGCATTCACAGAGTTCTTTGTGTTTAGGGTGTTCTTGTTCTCCTCGTTCGCGGAGCTGTGCAGGGTTTCTCTCCGCGTTCGCGGAATAGAGCATGGATCAGTGGTCTATATATGGAGGTCGAGGTTCATTTGGAAGAGAACTTTGAAAATTCATATCTCTGTCCTCGGTTATCGGTTTTTGGTGATTCAAAGTCCCAGACGTTCAGAATCTTGTTGGCTTCATGGGTTTTTTGTTGATTAGCGTTGGGTACTCCCTGATTGTCATGAATTTGAGGCGTAAGTTGCTTTCTTGGTCTATTTTGTGAAAAGTTTTGTATTTTCCTGTGTTGGCTGTTTGGAGCTGATCCGAGCCTCGATTAGTGTCCCCTTTTGGACTATAGGTTCGAGGTAGCATTTGGGACCTCTTCACGAAGTCAATTCTAGAAAATCCAGAGCGGGTCCCACGATCCCGATTATGACTCCGAAAATAGGTCTATCTCCAATTTTGCTAGTTTTAGTGTCTAAATGACCGTATTGACGCTGTGATTCTATTCTTGATAGCGTGGCTGCAGTCTGAGACCGTTCAAAAGGGGAAATCTCTGGTGGAATGACTAGGAGCACGATGGATCGGCTTTTTGGTAGGTTACGGCTTCCCTTCTTTCTAGATTTGTGTGATTCTAGGGTTGGGTAGCTAGTATTGTTCTTTTTATTCTCCGTTTCTCTTTGTTTAGAGTTGTTTTGAGGGCTGCTCGGGGTTAGTATCATGTTGTATGTTTGGTTGTTGGCTTGGATTGTTGGTATTTGTGTTGTGAGTTATTTGTTGGGTGGTTATCTAATGTTGCATGTGTGGCTTCGAGTTAGTTGCTTTCGTTGTGTTGATTGCTTGTTTTTTTCGGCCTTATATTAGGTCAGGGTAGTATTTCCATAGTCCCATGTTCCTGGTTGACTTGAGTATGTATCAGAAGTCAATTCGGATGGACTAGATCCTTCTAGACTGGCATAGCTGACTTGGGTCTAATAGTTGAGCCTTAGTTTAGGCATTTCCGTGACTTTGGATCATCTATCGTCTTCTCTCTTTCTATCCTTGCGATCGCGGTTTATTGCGTGAGAATTTCGCTGTTGCATCAACTATCGGTTGGTTTATGCTAGGCTGGGAGCCTTCGGTGGGTATCTTGGTGGGGCGGCGGCCCGTGGTGTTTTTCCTTGAGTCGTTTTGTTATTGGTTCTTTGATCCGGTTCGAGGTTTTTAGCTCCAGCACACTGCTAACGTTATTCAGTTAGCATCCGATATTTCCAGCTCTAGGTTGTCGAGGCTAGGCTCCTGCTCCGGTCCGTAGCTGACATTACACGATTGCAACCACATATTTCCAGTGCGAGTCCGTGGAGCGGAGGCTACTAGTCAAAACTACGCAGGTGGCGTTATCTGGTTGGAGCCGATATTTCCACTGCTAGACTGTCGAGCGTGGGTTGGTTGTTCCAGTACAAGGCTGAGGTTACGTGGGTGGGACTCGGTATTTCCATCTCATGACTGATGAATTGGGCTGGACCCAAGTTTGTTCCAGCTCGAGGCTGACGTTACCCGGTTAGAGTCACGTATTTACAGCTCGTGACTGATGATTAGGCAGGGCCCAGGTACTATCTTTTTGGGTCCGGGATCCATGGGTGTTGAGGCTTCTAGTGTTGATTTCCTTCGTTTCTGTAGAATAGCTCTTCTGTGTACCTGACGGGCTTATGGGTCTGTTCGGGTTTTATTTAAACTTGCGCACGAGTGTGCCCAGCGGGTCTTATGGGGGGGCTCAGCTGGGTTTAGCTTAGTTTTTCTTTGTTTACTTTCTGCTTTCTCTACTTCCATTCTGTTGACCTCTGTTAGTTTGATTCTATTTTATCTGCGTGTCTCTACCTTACTTGTTTAGTTGGCCTATGATACCTACTGGGTACCTATTGTTTTGGTACTCATACTAGACTCTGCATCTGTTTTCGTGATGCAGGTCCGAGCATGAGTTATTAGTGCTGAGATCGAGCCTACACCTATCAGTTCAGGAGACTAGTTTGAGCACATGGTGTTCTGGGATTACCTATCTCCTTCTGTATTTATATTTTAGCTTGTCTTTTGCTTTCTAGACAGTTTGTTTCTGTGGTCCACTTTTGGGACTTGTACTCTTGTTAGTAGTTTTGTACATGTGACTTCAAGTTTTTAGGAGGTTTCAGTTATGTATATAGTTTTGTTTCATTTCAGCTTTCTTGTTTTGTGCATTCTTTTGTTGCTTCCGCTTAGTTGAGATTAGCTTCCACCCTCAGTCCCATTACTATTTAGTTTTGGAATAGGGTTTAGGCTAGCCTACTAGTGGGTTGGTAGGCGTAATGTTTACTTGAGAGATCTGGTCGTAACATCGATGTACTGATCAGCAGGGTAGACCGGGACCGTCACCTCTCTACATAGCCTGAATATCAGGCCAGGAAATAGAAGTGTGTTGGTCTTCAGGAATGCCCGCTCATGAATCTCAGAAGTAATAATTCGGTCAAAATCTATCTTGTGCCCCACCATCAGACACGCTATCATCACTGCCCGATCAAGTGTGAGCTGGTTGTCCGCCGTCGTAGGGGAAAATTAGGCACAAACTATAGACCACCAAACTTTGTTTCAATGTTAAGAGCAGCCTTCTTAATAGTTAGTGTAAGGTCTCAGACCCACTCCGTGTCTACTCCCTGCTCGGTGATGTAACTGGCCACCCATCGCAGCAAATTTTCCTGCTACTTCATATCTCTCTTGACAGCCCTATTTCGTACCTGTGGCATTCGGCAATAAAACTCAGCAGTATTAATCTATTGCTCGTGTGAGGGGTCGTAAATATAATGTCAAACTATGGCCTCCGATATGCTCATGATAATGTCCTGTACCAGTGTGGAGAGAAGTGGAAGCTGCTCTGATGCCTTTGCCCTCAAGGCCATCATGTATTACACCGTGGCCGCGTACGATGCATAGAACTCTCCAAACATAATCGGAATGTACTTGCCCGGTGCCTCTACATCCGTTCACACATGTGCCTCTTAAAGAGCTCATGCAAGGCAGTTGTGGTGTGAAGACTGCCCGTGAGGACCCGTCACTCCTCTGTAATCGGCTGGGCATGTTTGTTTTGCATATTTTACTGGATCGCGTCAATGTAAATCTGAAAAATGCCCCTCACACACCATAGATTCGGCCTACCGGTGATATGTATAGGCTTAGCTGGTCTGGTGAGTGGTGGGTCACGTGCCTCTCCGGTCTTAGATGCATCAGAGGCAGATGCAGAGACTGACTCCGAGTCGGAGCCTAACTCAGACTGTGAGGCAGGTTGAGAGCTGGAGGCTGCCCTGGGCTGTGACTCTCCACTACTCTCTCTCAAACTTTGTGCTCCCTCTTTAGGCTGGGAAACACCATCATGGCTGGCGGAGTCTGACCCCTCTGACACCGGAACAATTGCAAGCTGCCTTGTTTATTGACGAGTCACTTGGGGTGACTTAGGTGAGTCATTTCCCATCCCCAGATAAAACTTAGATCCGCTTCGTTCATCATCAGTGTTTTCGTCAATCAGTTGATGTCAGGCCGAAGGGATGACTGACTTAGATTTCTACTTGTGTTGGTAGGTGTTGATTCATTTTGGCGGCATCATGCCTATGAAAGACTTTATTAGTACTTAATTATATTAAACAAAGTAAGAAAAAGACTAAATATCAAATTACAAAACCAAACGAGCATAGAAAACAATTGCAGGAATGTACACTATTTTTTTACCTAGGGTTGGTTCTTATGGACCGTAGAAGCTTCAACGGGCCGTAGGACCCAACTGTAGAAAAGGAAGTCAATTTCTTAGTTTCATAAGTTGGAATGACGGTTCGCCAATACGGTCTGTCTATGGTCCTACGGTCCGTACATCAAGCCATCATTACTAACTTAGGCTACTGTTTTGTGCTTTCAAGAGGACAGGACTGATCTACGGTCCGTAGGAGATCCTATGACCCATAGATCGAGTCGTAAACTCTAATTTTAGCAATTTTAAGAACCAATATTCATTCTACATATAGTGTCAATATCAATTCATCCTAAACATATCTAGATCAGGCATTACAACACATTTTTGTTTAATTCTGTCATCCTTAGGGCTTTCACATATCATCTATTCAGAATTACACATAGTATCATCACAAACCCTAAGTCAATAACATACTTCAAATAAATTTGTTCATATATTAACACAAATCGACGACACTCACAATTACCTTCATCCCAAGGGTACAATTTAACCAGTTTATACATACAAAACAAGTAATATATACCCTAGGTCAAGTAATCAACTTCAATTTCAACTATGAATTTAATTAATTTAGTTCAAAAGCAGTACCTTATAGAAGAAATACAAAGTTGTGTGAGTGTGTACATCTAAAGCTTGACAACCAACTTGCTAGATTCCTCACCCGTGACTTGTGATTTCGAAGACAGACAAATGATGGAAAATAGGAAGAACAGAAGAAGAAGAATGGGAGAAACTAGGAGAGGAGGAGTTTATATCATAGGTGGTGGGATTGTGTGGGGTCTGAAATAGATGTGAAAAGGTGGGAATTTTGAAAGGTGTAACCAATTGAGGGGTTGTAACGGATGGGAAGAAGGAAGTGGGGAATGAATTTGAAAAGGGAGGGTTTTATTGGGGAGTCGCGGGTCGGGTCACTAAGATTAAAATAGACTGGAACTACGAAACCCGTCTATGGTCCGTAGGTAGTCCTACTAGCTGTAAATGGGTTCGATCATTTCACTCAACATGTAGTAAAATTTAGAAATCATATCTGGGATCTATGAGTGTAGACTATGGACCGTCAAAGCGAGTACGATTCGTACTGTGCAACTGTAAACTTAAAGTTGCAACTGTATTTGGACATCAAATTCTACGGATGTCATTACGGTCCATTGAATGAACGACGACTCATACATGGGAAACATAGAACCAGTCGTTACATGACTTACCTATGACCAAGGTTATAGGATCAGACCTATAGTCCGTAGGTTGCCCTACGACTCATAGGTCCAACCCGTAGAACCTTCTGCACTTAAAAAAATTTCAAAATTTTCTTACTTACCTTCACATGTAGCACACATTAGGACTTCCTTTTTCATCTACTTGACATGGACCCTAGACTAACCTAATCTAGTCAAAACTCAAATTCAAAAACGTAAAAATCACTAGAAAACTTTAAAACTAGCTAAATTACATCTTGGGTTGCCTCCCAAGTAGTGCTTGATTTAATGTCGCAGCACGACACCGACCCCTTGACTACTCAGACATCATCAATATCCCATTCTTTGATCACCTCTTTGACCTCTTTCGGTTGACCCAAATAGATTTTGATCCTTTGACCATTTACCTTGAATCTTGCTCCTTCTTCATTCTCAAGTTCAACCGCTCCATGTGAAAACACTTGGACCACTATGAATGGTCCCGTCCACTTGGACTTGAGCTTGCCAAGAAACAAGAGTAACCTTGAATTGAATAGAAGTACCAAATCACCAGGAGAAAATTCACGCTTTTCAATCTTTTGATCATGATACTTCTTCATCTTTTCCTTATACAAGGCTGAACTTTCATATGCTTTTAGGTGAAACTCATCAAGTTCGTTCAACTCATTCAACCTCTGACTTGATACGACATCTCAATCTAGATTCAACTTCTTGAGTGCCTAAATCGCTTTATCCTCTAACTCTACAGGTAAGTGACAAGATTTCCCATATATGAGTTGATAAGGAGACATACCTATGGGAGTCTTGAATGCGGTGCGACAAGCCCATAGAGCATCATCAATCTTTCTCGACCAATCAGTTCTATTTGCATTCATAGTCTTTGCAAGGATTTGTTTGATCACTCTATTGGATACTTCAACTTGCCCACTAGACTGCTGATGATAAGGAGTTGCTATGCTGTGTCGAACACAATATTTTTCAAGCAATTCCTTGAACAACTTATTACAAAAGTAAGAACCTCCATCGCTGATAATCGCCCTTGGTGTACCAAATCTAGAGAATATATTCTTTTTCAAGAATGCGTTGACACTCTTTCCTTCATTGTTTGAAAGCGTGATAGCTTCCACCCATTTATACACATAGTCAACCGCCACAAGTATGTACTTCATCCCATTTGAAATCACAAATGGACACATAAAATCAAGACCCAAAACATTGAAAAGTTCAATCACAAGTATGGGATATAGTGGGAGTTCTTGCTTCCTTGAAATACCTCCTTCTCTTTGACATCGATCACAAGACTTGGCGAAATCGTGAGCATCTTGGTGGATAGTAGGCCAATATTACCCACACTGTAAGATCTTATGAGCCATCCAGATTCCACTATGATGGCCACCAATAGGAGACGAATGGCAAGCTTCCAACATACTCATCATGTCTACCTCAAGAATACAGCGATGAATAATCCCATCAGCACAAATACGAAACAAATAAGGCTCTTCCCATAGAAACTTTTTCACATCATACATGAATTTTCTTCTTTGGTGGAATGACAAATTCGAAGGCACCACATCACTCGACCAATAATTAGAGAAATCTGCAAACCAAGGGATAAGATCAAAACAAGCAGCCAAAACCTGTTCATCTGGAAACGTATCATTGATTTTAACTCCATCAGCTAACTTCAACATTGCTTCTTCCTCTAATCTGGATAAGTGATCAGCCACTTGAGTTTCTATCCCCTTTCTGTTCTTTACCTCAAAATCAAATTTTTGCAACAGTAGCACCCATCGAATTAGTCTCGGCTTTGCATCCTTCTTTGCCATAAGATATCTAAGTGCTGAATTATCTGTGTGCACAATGACTTTAGTACCAAGAAAATATGAGCTAAATTATTTAAAGGTGAAAACTACGGCAAGCAATTCTTGTTCGGTGACTGTATAGTTATTTTGAGAAACATTTAGGGCTTTGCACGCAAAATATATCGGATGAAGAATTTTCTCTCGCCTTTGCCCCAATACTACACTAAGTGCTACCCCACTCGCATCACACATAACTTCAAATGGTTGATCCCAATCAAGTGAAATAATGATCGGTGCAGATATCAACTTCTCTTTTAGCCCCTCAAATGCTTTCAGACAACCATCATCAAACTCAAATTTCATCTCCTTTTCGAGCAACTTGCACAATGGTTGTGCAATATTTGAAAAATCCTTAATGAATCTCCTATAAAAGCTAGCATGGCCAAAAAAGCTTCTAACACCCTTCACAGAGATGGGTGGCAGCAATTTTTCAATCAGTTCAACTTTTGCCCTATCAACCTTGATACCTTTTTGAGAAATTTGATGACCAAGGACTATACCTTCTTTTACCATAAAATGACATTTTTCCCAGTTCAGCATGAGATTACACTCTTCACACAGTTTCAGCACGTCACCCAGGGGTGTCAAACAATCATCAAATGAGTCACCAACCACAGAGAAGTCATCCGTGAATACCTCGATGGTATCTTCTACCATATTAAAAAAAATAGACATCATGCAACATTGAAGCGTAGCCGGTGCATTACACAATCTGAAAGACATCCTCTTGAATGCACACGTGCCATAGGGACAAGTAAAAGTCATCTTCTCTTGATCTTCCAGTGCGATCGATATTTAGTTATAGCCTAAATGCCCATCCAGTAAACAATACAAACCTTTTCCAGTAAGACGATCTAACATTTAGTCCATGAATGGCATTGGGAATTGATCTTTCTCCATCCAAGCATTCAATTTGTGGTAGTCCATGCAGACCCTCTAACCAGTGACATGCCTCATCAAAACCAGCTCATTCTTTGCGTTAGGAACCACAGTGATTTCCCCCTTTTTTTGCACACACTGAACCAGACATACCCAATTACTATCAGCAATTGGATAAACCACCCCAGCATCTAACCACTTAATAATTTCTTTCTTCACAACCTCTTGCATTGGTGGATTTATTCGTCTCTGGTGCTCAATACTTGGTTTACTATTAGGCATAAGTTGAATTTTGTGAGAACATATACCCGGTGGAATACAAATAATATCAGCAATCGTCTATCCAATCGCCTTTTTGAACTGCTTCAACACCGATATTAAAACCTCTACTTGCCTTTCATTAAAATCAATTGTTATTGATTGGTAAAGTATTATTTTGGCCCAGGAACACATACCGCAAATGAGATGGGAGAGCCTTTAGCTCTAGTTTTGGAGGCTCATCAATAGATGGTTTTGTAGGCAGAGTTTCTTGATTCGTCAAATCTAAATCCAGCTTCTTTGGTGGGCGACGAGGGTAATCCACCCCATCATGTGCAGTAGCTAGCTCATCATACCCGTCAATACCGTCTCCATCAAAATTCATGATCACAACAGCTAGCGCTTCAACGCCCAATCTCTCCTCAATAGACACCTCTGATTTCTCCTCAATAGTATAGTTGACCACAGATATTGTTTAAGGTCACTTTGATGCTTCATCAATTTACATATATTAAATGTCACCTCTTCATTGTTTAGTTATAATTTAATCTGCCCAGTAGCAAGGAATGGTCTCCCCAAGATGATAGGGACTTCAAAGTCAACCTCGCCATCTAATATCAAAAAATCCACCAAATATATGGAAACCTCAACTATAACCAAAACGTCATGGAGTACCCCAATCGGTTTATTCATAGTCCGATCAACCATAAGTAGCCACATTGCAGTCGGTTTGGGGGCTCTTAAACCCAACTTCTTGAAAACAGACAGCAGAATCAGATTTATGCTAGCACCCAAATCACATAGTGCCTTGGCAAAGTGAAACATACTAATGGTACATGGGATAGTAAACGCTCCGGGATCCTCCTTCTTTTACACTAACGATCTGGTAGCAATGGCACTACAATACTGTTGTAATTCCCCAGACTCGAAAGGGTGGAAAATTTATGATTTTTTGGGTTAGTGCCAGTAATGACGGAAGCCACCTACGGATCGTAGATTGACTTACGGCTCGTAGGTGGCAAGCCCAAGTTTTCAAATGGAAAATTTCAGAACCCCAATGATGGCCTGCCAGGACGGCCCGTCGTCCAGTGTACGAGTCGTAAATGGGTCTCATAGGTCTCCTTCAGACTTAGTAAAATTCCTAAGACCTAAGTTCAAATCTACGGTGGCCATGTATGGTCTGTCGATTGGCCCACGAGCCGTACATGGGACCCATCGTTGCAGGGCCAAAATAGACAGTCTCTGAACCCAACTATGGTTGACCAGGACGGTCCGTCGATGGACCAATGGACCGTAGGTCAGACCGTCGATGGGGCCTGGAAGTTATATTTTAAAGGGGTCATTTGTACTTTTCACCTAATGGCCTTTTTACTAATCAAAGTCGGTCTCCCTCAACTCCTAACACTATATAAGCCCTTCTAATCCTAAAATCTACCCTTTCCAATCACTTTGCAAGATTTTCCCAAAATTCTCCTCTTTCAAATATTTCTCTCTCTAGAAGTTAGAAGAAGAAGAAGAAGAGGGCAAGCTAGGGTTAAAGGAATCAAGCTTTTCCTCATCAATTGCTTAAGGAATTGAGACCCTAAGGTATGATAGTGTTCATCCATGGAGCCCTATCCTCCATGGAGCCCCTAAATTCTCCAATTTTCAAGTTAGAAGTTCTCAATTGAATTAGGGGTTTTCTTCCATGTCATGGGTTCTTTGTAATGTTGATTTAATTGATTGATTTATGAACTTTGAAGTATAAATTAACTTGAATTTCATGAAATTAGATGAATCCCCATGAACCCATGCCTTTTCCCCAATTTCGAAATTGTGAATGTGTTGTTGGGTTGAATTGTGAAGACATGAATTTCATGAATTCTATGTGAACCTATGTATGAACTATGATTATTAAGCTATGAATTTCATGATGAGATTATGAATGACCAAAAGATGGTTTTATGGAATTAAGCATGTTCAATAAAAAACTATGATTTTACTCTATTATGTGGGTTCCTTCAATAATGGTCAAATTACCTTGTTTATGGCTTTCTAAGCATGAGTTTGCTTTGAATTGCATGATTGAGATAAATTATTATGAACCCATGTAATTTCCATGAATTGTAAGTTTGAGAATGGTGAACTATGTAAAGATGAAGTTTATGAAATCATACATGTCTCTTATGAAGCTAATGGTGAATTAAGGGAGCTTTGAGATTGAAGTACCAAAGTTTATGATATGTTGATATTGTTGTTGAGTTGTGAAAGGAATTCTCACATATTACTCAACCCATGAATGTGAAAGGTTTCCTCACATATAATGATTCATAACTTGTTGAAAGGTTTGCTCAACTAAAATTGAATCAATGATTAAGGAGCTATTCTAATGAAGGGACAAGAGGCGATCACCCATGTTCCCTAAGATAGACAAGAGGCAATTACCTATGTCTACTTATGATAAATGAACTATGTCTAATCCATGGGAATTATGCTTAGCACCGAGTGGACAAGTGGTGATTACCCATGTCCCTTAAACTATGTGTCACCATAGGTTTGTCTAGATTGACACTAGCTAGTTGATCCATGTAAGCTATATGTTAATTAAAGGGTCCTACCTTGGCAAGTAGGATGGCACTATCGGTGTGGGGTTTTACACCGAATTCCATGTTGATGGCTCACATGGTCTTATATGTCGGTTAGGGATACTTCCCACAACGATGAATTAAAGTGTTTTTACGATGTTCGTCAAGTAAGGTAAATATGTTTAGCTTGCTTGGACCATGGTTTATGTTTTATGCTTCTTAACCTTTATCATGTTTTAGCTTGGTCATTGGATATTATGAAAATGTCCCATTTTAGCATGTTTTAATGGATTTTGTGCATTGCTATCATACTTGGTACTTGATTGTACTAACACATACTCTTGCCTACATTTACTTGTTAATGTAGGGTCCGGCGATTCTCCATCTATTCGTGGCTAGAGCTTAGTAGAAGATTGTTGAAGACTTGGTGAGTCCTCATCCATTCGTGGATATAGCCTAGTTTTTATTACTTTCATGTTTTGTTCACTTTGGAATTGTATTGGGTTACGTCCCAAACTTTATTACTCTTTCTTATGTTAAATTGGCTTTGAGACATGAGATGTAGACTTCCGCCATATTTCTTAAAAAGCTTTTATATGACATTGTCTTTTGAACTCTAAATCCTCTATGATCTTGTATGTATGTATGCTAAGTGGCGTGTTAATCCGCATCGAGTAGGGTCTTGTTCATGCGTGTGAAGCACGCCACATTTATGAATGAGAGGCTATAAGACATTTAAGAAACCTCACTTCTTTCATTATTCTTAAGTCATGCCATAGTGTTTAACTTTATATGTTTCTCTCCTAATTCCTATTCAATGCGTTTCAGGATATGGCTACCTGAAGAGCTTATGCTAGAAGGAATGCGGGAGAGAATGTGGAACAACAAGCTCCTCCACAAGTTCTGGTCGACCTTTTGGCCGAACAAGTGTCTAATGGGAGTTTAGGGCTGCTTTTCAAGTGTTGGCCCAACCCGTGAAGGCTCAAGCCAGTAGAGAGGTTGTGGCTCCGGTGAACCCAAATGTGGGTACGGCGGCATCAAGGGTGAGAGATTTCACAAGAATGAACCCTCCAGAATTTCATGGTTCTAAGGTGGAGGAAGATCTGCATGAGTTCATTGATGAAGTGTACAAGGTACTAATGATCATGGGTGTGACACCGGAGGAAATGGCGGAGTTGGCCGCCTATAAACATAAGGATGTTGCTCAAGTTTTGTTCAACCAATGGAAGAGTGAGAGGGTGGATGATGCGGGTCCTCTTGATTGGGAAAAATTCAAGGTCACTTTTCCTGGTAGGTTCTTTCCCCTTGAGATGAGGGAGGAAAGGGTTCTTGAGTTTATCAACCATCATCAAGGAAGCATGAGTGTGAAAGAGTATGCTTTGAAATTCACACAATTATCTCGATATGCTCCTTCTATGGTTGCCGATCATAGGGCAAGAATGAGTAAATTTGTTTCGAGAGTGTTCGAAATGGTGGTCAAGAAATGTCGTACCACTATGCTTATCCATGATATGGATATTTCTCGTCTTATGGTTCATGCTCAACAAATAGAAGAGGAAAAGCTTAAAGAAAGGTCTAGAGAGGCAAAGAGGGCTAAGACCGGTGATGGTAATTTCTCACATTCAAGGTCCGATGGACATGGTCGTTCTAGATTTCGACAAAGGTTCTCCGGTCAAGGTTCCTTCAATGCTCCTCCTAAATCCAAATAGGATAGGGTGTCCAACCCTAAGCCTCAAGGAGGAAATGATGGTGGTTTTTCATCGACTACTTGTGCTAAGTGTGGGAAGAAGCATGAGGGTAAATGTCTAGCTGGTTCTAATGCATGCTTTGGTTGTGGCAAGATGGATCACAAGATAAGGGATTGTCCCTTAGTGGCTAAAAATGAAGGGGATAACCGTCGAAGAACTCAACCTCAAAATCCATCGAGTTCTAGTGGAAATCAAAAGCAAAACCGGTTCTATGCATCTCAAGCTCTCCATGAGAAAGAGGATTCTCCTGATGTGGTTATCGGTATGTTGAAAGTCTTTCATTTTGATGTTTATGCGTTGCTTGATCCCGGTGCTACTTTGTCTTTTGTGACGCCATATGCAGCTATGAGGTTTGATGTTGTTCCGGATGTGTTGTTTGATCCTTTTCATGTCTCTACTCCGATTGGTGAATCCATTGTGGCTAAGAGAGTCTATAGAAATTGCCCCATCTTTTTATCTCATAGAGTCACTCATGTTGATCTTGTAGACCTAGATATGTTTGAGTTTGATGTCATTCTTGGGATGGATTGGTTGCATTCTTGTTATACTTCTATTGATTGTAGGACCCGAATGGTCAAGTTTCAATTCCCAAATGAGCCTATCCTAGAATGGAAGGGGGGAAACTCTATTCCTAAAGATCAATTTGTGTCATGTCTTAAACATAGGAAGATGATTTCTAAGGGTTGCATATACCATCTTGGTAGGGTGAGGGATGTGGATTCCGAAACCCCTACTCTTGAGTCGGTCCCCGTTGTTAATGAGTTTTCAGAAGTGTTTCCCGATGATTTACCCGGTATTCCTCCTGAAAGGGAAATAGACTTTTGTATTGACCTATTCCCAGATACGCAACCTATCTATATTCCTCCTTATAGAATGGCTCCGGTGGAACTTAAGGAACTAAAAGAGCAATTGAAAGACTTGTTGGATAAGGGCTTCATCCGAACAAGTATTTCTCCATGGGGTGCTCCGGCCTTGTTTGTAAGGAAGAAAGATGGTTCACTTCGTATATGCATTGACTACCGCCAACTAAACTAGGTTACCATTAAGAATAAGTATCCTCTTTCAAGAATAAATGACTTGTTTGATCAACTTCAAGAGGCTAGTTACTTCTCTAAGATCGACCTTCGTTCGGGTTATCACCAATTGAGAGTGGAGGAAGATGATATTCCAAAAATAGCTTTTCGGACTAGATATGGCCATTATGAATTCCTAGTGATGTCATTCGGGTTGACAAATGCTCCGGCCGCATTTATGGACTTAATGAATAGGGTGTTTATACAATATCTTGACATGTTTGTGATAGTGTTCATAGATGATATTTTGATTTACTCAAGGAGTAAATCCGTGGGAATTATGCTTAGTACTGAGAGGATATTGAGATGGAAGTTCTCCCGTAGTAGAGGCCAAGTTTCTAGTAGCAATCTCATTAGCCCATTAACTAGTGCCACCATAGATTTGTCTAAGATAGACATTAGCTAGTGGATCCTCTTAAGCTAGAAGTTTATGGTTCTTACCTTGGCAAGTAAGGACATCTCTTTTCGGTGTGGGATATAGATCACATGGTCTATGTCGGTTAAGGCTCACATCCCACAATAATGAAATAAGGTTACTTTTTAAAGGTATCTCAAATGTGTTTTAAATGATGTTTAGCTTGCATTGACCACGATTATGCTTATGTTCTCTAACATGTCATTTTATGAATTAACTTGGTCATTGCATGTCATATAAAGTCCCTTTCTAGCATGATTTTATAACTCTTATGCATTGCTATCATACTTGGTACATTCCATGTACTAACGCATACTCTTGCCTACATTTTTCACTAATATAGGGCATGACGACTTTCTCCCTCCATTCGGGGCTAGATCATTGTACTTGTGATTCAGAAGACTTGGTGAGTCTTCATACTTCGAGGACGATGTCACTTTTATAGATTTATGTCTTTCCATTTTGAACTTTGTATGTGATGTATGGGTTACGTCCCAATCACCTCCTTTATCATGTATTAGATGGCTTTGAGACTATGTTAGACTTCCACTATTTTTGGCAAACTCTTACGATATAAAAACTATCTTTTGAACTCTTTAACTCTATTAACTTATATGATGTATGCTAAGTTTCTAATGTAGGGCCTCTCGGGTTCCTATACACCATGTCACGTCTAGGGGGTACTTTAGGTCATGAAAAATGTCTCCTTACCAACTTGTGTTTGGGAAGTCCTGTCACTTGCCTGTAGAGCAAGAGCACAAAGCTATGTGGGCACTCAAGAAGTTGAATCTTGATTAGGGTGCTGCATCAAATCATCAGTTGAATGAGCTGAATGGACTTGATGAGTTTCGCCTAAAAGCGTATGAAAGTTCAGCCTTATACAAAGAAAAGATGAAGAAGTACCATGATCAAAAGATCTAAAAGCGTGAACTTGCTCCCGGTGATTTGGTCTTTCTCTTAAAATTCAAGGCTACGCTTGTTTCTAGGAAAACTCAAATCAAAGTGGACTGGAGCATTTAGAGTTGTGCAAGTGTTTTCACACGAAGCGGTTGAACTTGAGAATGAGGAAGGAACAAGGTTCAAAGTGAATGGTCAGAGAATAAAAATCTACTTAGGGCAACCAGACGAAGTTGAAAAGGTGATTGAAGAATGGGATCTTGATGAAGTCTAAGTAATCAGGGATTCTGCATCGTGCCGCGATGTTAAATCAAGCGTTGCTTGGGAGGCAACCCAAGATGTAATTTAGTTATTTTGGAAGTTTTTCTAGTTTTTAGTTTTTAATTATTGGCTAGAATAGGTTAATTAGGGTCCGTGTCCAAAAAGTGTCAAAAATATGTATAAGGAAGGCCTAATGTTTGCTACATGTTCAGGATCGACAGAAGAAATATGGAAAATATTTAAGTGCAAAGGGTCCTACGGATGGGTCCTATGGGTCATAAGAATTTCTATGGACTGTAGGCCCTATCCGTAGAACCTTGGTGGGTTGAAAACATTAAGGATGAGTTCTACGGTTCCTATCTACAAGTGATCATTTATTCAACGACCCGTAGATGGTATCCGTAGAATTTAAGTCCAAAATACAGCTGCAGCTTTAGGTCTATGAGTGCACAGTACGGATCGTAGCTTGTCCTACAATCCTTAGTCTGTACCCGTAGACTCCAGGTATGTTTCTAATTTATTCTAAGTATCAAGTTGACCTATGAAAGCCATCTACGGCCCGTAGGATATCCTATGGTCCGTAGATGGGATTTCGTAAGATCCAGTGAGATTAAGTTAAGAGACCTAACCCGTGACCCTTTTTACATAATACCTTTCACTCCCATTCCTTAACCGTTTCCCATCCCCCCTCTCATCATTAACACAAATATCAACCCCTCACTTCACTCAATGTATCCCATTCCATTCAGTCTCTTCACATCCCAGTATGAAAATCCCACAAAAAAAGGGCGGATGTCAGTCGATCCTAAATGTGGGATTCGAAGTTTCTATGTGTCTATGTCTGAAAACACACTCACACAACTTCAAATCACTTTTCAAGGTATAATATTCCTCCCTAAAATTGATTGAATTTGGAATGTGGTTGGAATTTGAAGTTGACACTTGACCTAGGGTTGTGATGATGCTTGTTATTGATGTGCTAAATCGTTTAAAATCAACCCTTGGGATGATAGTATTGTGAGTGTTGTCCATTGTGTGCATAGGTGTCATAGTTTTGTTTGAATAATTTACACCCAAATTGTAAACTTGACTTAGGTTTTCCATTGTGACGCTAATTATTGTTTGATTTAAATTGTAGTTATTAACCGTAAGAATGATGGTTTTGAGTTGTGATAACGTGTTTAACTGCATACCCATGTTTAGCATTAAGGTTGTACTGATTTATTGTGCAAAGTTGTGTGAAATAATCACATTGTCCCAGGCAGGTTGTGACCTACGAAGGTCTTCTACATGTTGTAGACTCATCTACGACCCGTAGTTGCCCTTCGTAGATAGGCTTAAAGGATCAGTGCTAACTCTTTCACAAACACCCTTGTACATATGCTATCTATGGGCCGTAGTATCTTCTACGGACCATAGATAGGACTCTTACAAGGCATCTGATTGTTGTTTTTTTAATGAGAAGAACTATAAATCCTACGACTTGTAGATAGGTCTCGTAATTCATAAATAAAATTCCAGCAGCTCTAGTTGTAGACTACGGGACTGACCTATGGCCCGTAGAACCTTTGACGGCCCGTACTGTCATTTCGTAGTTCCAACTATTGAAAATTAAAATGTGGTCTTCCTTCCTATGATTGGACCCTACGGGTCTTAGAACATCCTATGGCCCATAGAACCTCAACCGTAGGGCCAAAACAGTGTACTGACTAAAAAAATTGAGTTTCGTTGATTTATTTTTAGTTTTATCTTGCTTTCTTCTACTCTCTTATGTGTTATTAACGAGTGTTCCCGCATGTACTATGCCACCAAAAGGTCGTTCACAAAGAGGGGGAAAATCCGCCGCACCCTCTGCGTCCCAGTTTCAGTTGCAGGATGAACCCACAGATAATGAGCAGAGTAGGTCAAAATTCAACCCTGACGTGGGAAATGACTCACCTCGAGAACCCTGGACCACCAGACAACAATCCCAATAATTGGAGACGATTCTAGACCCAATTGGTATAGCTGCACCACTCCGAACATCTATTCCCTAGTTTGAAGAGGGAGCTGGCTCACAGAGCGTTGAGTCTGCATTAGGCTCTTAGTCTGGTTGTGATGGATCTAACTCCGAGGATTCAGAAGATCACATTCAGTTTGCTCGCATTGCGGGTCAACCAGATTGTTTTGAGGTCCGGGGCATGTTCCAGGTTTTTTGAAAGGCGGCTGCTCGTAATGCAAAAAAAACACCCTAGATGGACTATTACCGAGGAGTTAAGAGTTTTGACTGCTAGTTTGCATATTGCTCAAAAGATACATGCACTTTTCAAATGATATCGATGTGAGTGGATGGCAGAGTCCCCGAGCCAGTACAGTGAAAATATGGTATGGGAGTTTTATGCATCATATGCAGCCATAGTCAAGAATTTAATGCCAAAAAAGGAATGGAGCTAGCCCAACCTCCTCTTCTGAGCACTAGTTTTTTGGAAGTCCCGGTTGACATCTAGGAGTGAACCATTCATTGATTTTTGCATGGCCCAGATAACAAGTAGATGACATCGACAGCAGAGTTTGATTATAAGATGCAAATTGTACGTGATCCAAAATCTATGAAGGATGCCTCTCAAAAAGAGGATTTATTGAGATGGGTGGCTGGATACATTGTAGAGCAAGGGGTTAACATAGACTAGGTACGCGGTCCTGGCCCAATCAAAAAGACCTCACTGAACTTCGCTGTAAAATTTTTGTGGTCGATTGTCTTTTCTCACCCATCTCCCACTATGGCGGACCACCATTTGACTCATGAGGATCGGGCAGTCATGGTTGCATATCTCATGGCTGACTATGAGATTGATTCTTCTCGGGTACTTATTTTGGAGATAAATGAGCAAGCATTTTGAGTGGCCATGACTCTTCCTTTTCCTCGGCTTATATTTCGCTTATGCCGCGAGTCTACGGTACCATTACTTGAGGGTATTGACCCACTAATTTCACAAAACTAGACACTGGATGTCGGGCTTATCTAGGATGTGGAAAATCCAGCTGCACTATTACGTGGCTCACAATTTAGCAGTTCATAGATGCCTACTACTGAGCAACTTGGAGAGGGTGAGGGTACTGCGGGAGACACTACTACTACTGAGCCCACCGAGGCAACACGTATCCACCTCTGCCCCTGCTACATCGGGTCTCTCTACTTTGCCATTAGCAAGACTTAGTGGCTGGAGACTAAAATGACTACGCTACTACAACACCTTCAACCATGGATGCCCAAGGTGGTTGAGGATTCGGAACCAAGGATGCAGACGATCATTAAGGAGCAGATTCTGGCCACTCAATGAAGGATAGATGCCTTTAAGTTGCAGATGATAGATCGGCACCAGAGCACACTAAGTGTAGATCTCTACAGGTTCCAGACCGGGTTGGCCACACTCCGGGAAGATATAGATGTATTGGCTGCCTCTGTGGCTTCTGCACCAGCCCCTGCACCTGCAGATGATGTAGATGATGTGATATTTGCATTATTTGGTGAGGCAGATGCCCCTCATGCGGCTGGTAAGCGCACAAGGACTGATGATGACACTATTTACCCAGCTGAGGAGCGGCGAGAGTGCAAGAGAGAGAGCAGTGTGAGGTTGAGCTGCACAGCAACAATCTTTAGTCGATGAGGAGTTACGACTATAGAGAGAGGGGGAGTTGGTAGTCGGGGTATCAGCTTCGAGGGGCACTACTGATGGTGCTATTCAAATTGTTTCAGAGGGATTTACTGATGGCACCACATAGGTTGATACAGAGGTGCTTACTAATGCACCAGGGTCCACACCGAAGGACCCCCAAGCCTCTGTCTTGTTCTTCGGTGCTTAGGTGCCACAGGTTTATCTTCACCCTTCGTGTGTTATTTGTAATGCATTGAGGGTATTGCACCATGTTTTCTGTAAGGATGGGGTGAACCTATAACGAGTATAAGGGTGAAGTCTGAAAAACCCTAACACTTTGCTCATTTCTTAAGGTTTTGTTGCTTGTGTTCTCTTTCCCCAAGGACTATTTAAGTTTTGTTGAGCTGGCATGTTTACGATATAAATTGTAAAAGTGGACTAGATGTAAAAGCATGATGGCAATAGTGCTGAAATTGATATCCCTATGAATTTTTAGTTTTGTGCTATATTTGTGTGATTGATAGTTCAATCGTGTAGGATCTTTGTATGACATGATAGGAACCGATTAGATAACATGACTTAAGCTGAAGCATGAACCATATACATTGATAATTTGATAGTGAAATGATGTGCCATTTGCATTCGAGGATAGTTGTTCATTCAAACTGTATATGCCAATCTAGAACTTGCCCCGTTAGTCTTGCTAAGATGATTTAACTGTTAATTAGGAAATGATTATAGGCCATTGTTTAAATTGAGTCCACTAAAGCCTAAAAACAACCAACCAAATGAAAATGCTCCCTGCGATCCAATTATTGATCCTGAATTAGACTATTATTTCCATTTACCCAACTCACCTTCCTCGTGAAAATTGTCAACCTTTGAGTTGGTCCTGGTTCCTCCTTACACATCGTGCACCTCAACTCAGGCTTTTTAGCCTAAGTTGAGGGTGCTATAGTGGAAAATAAGAAAAGAAAGGGGTATGAAAAGAGTTATGTATTGAGAAAAGAGGAAAAATATGTGTAAGATGGTGTGGAAGAATATAGAAAATTCAAAGATAATAGAATGAAAAGCTGAAGAAAAGTTGAAATAAGAAAGAAAAGCAAGTCAAAGCCACACTCGAGCTTCAATGAACAATAAGGAGAAAAGTAATATGAAGGTGATACCCGGATTGGTTGTAAAAGAGAAAAAATAACCAATGTAATGTCAAGGAGGGCAGAAAAGTCACTTAAAATCCAAATATACAACACCTGACCTTGAGCCTACGTTACAAGCTAAGAAAGTCCTATCGTGATCCTAATTTAATGGTTTGAGAGTCTAAGTATAGAAGATAAGGGCAAGCCTATGGTATTGTGCATGTACTATATTGAATTCAATTCTGAGAGCGAGCATATAATGAGTCCCTAAAAGTTGAACTATAAATCAAGATTTGTTTGAACAAATGGATTTCTTTGCGGTGAGGGTGCAAGTTACATTGTCGAAGAGTTGGTATCTTGGTGATTTTATATGCGTATGTGAATTGTATTTATTGGTATGTCTATGTCATAAATTGATCCGCATGTGTGGGCTTGTTGTTGAACTTAACGATTGCACTTTGCTAAAAAGTGAAAAGTGGAGGTTTTGATTGTTGAAATGCCATGTGATTGCTTGAGTTTTTGGTTTACTTCTGAATCATATTGTTTAGATTTAATAGTGTGGCTTGAGGAAAAGTAACGATTTTAAGTTGAGGGTATTGATGTACCGTGGATTTACGGTACTTATAATGCTTTAAACTTGGAGATTTTCATGCATCTTAAGCCTTTGTTAGTAGATTTGATGCAATTTTTATCTATGTTTGCAGGAAAGTAGGTTGTGACAGTCCGAGGATTGAATTGTACTGAAGCAGCAGGTTTTTGGTGACCTATAGGTTGACCTATGAGCCTTAGATAATACTACGAGCCGTAGAATTGACTCGCAGATGAAGGCTGAAGAAGAAATTGGAAATTTGGCTAAGTATGGAGAAACGGAAGCATACTATGGGCCGTAGGATGACCTACGGGCCGTAGTTCTGAGTCGTAGAAAGAGATGAAAATCATGAGCCCCAGTACTGTGAAGGACGGATTGCCAGGACGGACCGTACTAAGGTCTACAAATCATAGATCAGGTCCGTAGGAAATGTTCAGATGACCTTTGAAGAAGGTGCCTTCTACGGGTGTGACCTACGAGCCGTAGATCATGACCCGTAGAGTTGACTATCGAAACCCACTTTTCCTATATTTCCTTTTTCAATATTATTTAGGATTTGGTGTCTATAAATATTAGTTATAATTTACGTTTTTGAGAGTTAGACAATTTGATATCTTTGTTTTTGTCTTTGAGAATTAATTTGTGAACACCTTTGTCCATTTAATTCTTGAAGTTTTAGTTTCTAATATAGATTTTGTTCATCAATTCAAGATTTCGGATTTCATCTACTCTAATTGTAAGTTCATGATTAATTTTAATAAACTTACTATGAATTGTGATCACCCAAGCATGAGTAGTTAAATCCACAACTAGGGTTGTGGGAACCATGAATAATTAACAATGTAGACCTAATAATTAGGTAATTCTTGAATAGTGTTTATGCATTTATTATTGATCTCATCGTTTTGATTGCTTTTTAAAAGTGTGTAACGTTAGAACCCACCTTATTCCTACTTGCCCGACCAAGAAAGTAATGAATGGGAAAAGAGATTAAACAACGGAGATTTGGCTTTATAATCTGCCATCTAATAGCTAATCTGGGGTCAAGGGTAAGGGTTAGTAAAGCATACACCCATAGACCGAACAAGTTGCGTGGTGAAATTCCCTATTTGGATGACCAATCATTTAGGAGATACGTAACTTACCGACTTTGCATGTTAAACACTAGATAAGGGTTACTATTATAAGGTTTATTGCGTTAAGAACTTATGGAGAACACATACACCCTAGTTTCTTCTCTTATTGACTTAACAAAACACTAAACCCTGTTACTTAGTCACTTACTATTCAACTGAACCAATATAATTTTTATGTTACAAAACCCCTTTTTTTACGAAAGTAATCTGACTAAGAGTACAATCAACAGTAAATTAACCTAAATCTAGACCTCATTCCTCGTGGGATCGACCCTAACCTCTGTTAGGTTCTTTATTTGACAACAACCGCTTATACTTTTTTAAGGAGGTGTAATTTGGGCTTATCAACTCACTGTGTCTTATTCATAGTATATTTAGCTATTCTATGTACCTGTCAGTCTTATGGGAGTTCATTCAGGTTTTTACTTAAACTTGAGGACGAGTTTACCTTCTGGGCTTATGGGGTCCAGTTAGGTATAATTTGTTGTACTTAGTTCTTTTCTATCTTAGTTCACTTGTGTGCATTTCTTTAAATTCCGTTAGACCTTTGTTGTGTCTAGATTCTATCATTTCATATTACTTTTACTTTTCCTGCTCAGTCGGCTTACGATGCCTATTGAGTACCTATTGCTTTGGTACTCATGCTACACTTTACATCTGTTTCATGATGCAGGTTCGAGCACCAGCTACCAGCGTTGATTACTCGTGCCTGTAGCAGCTTGGATTGGAGGCAAGGGTGAGTACTTGGTATCCTGGACTTACCTGTCTCTATGTGTATTTTGATAGCTAGTCTTTCGCTTTTGAGACAAGTTTATATTTTTGGTCTACTTTTGGGACTTGTAATATTTTTACTAGACAACTCTGTACTTGTGACTTCCAGGTTCTAGGAGGGATCTATTGTATATATATCATTTTGGTTAGCTTTATTCTGTTATTCTATTTCTGTTATTGAATTGCTACTTTCTCTTTATTTCAACCCTTACACCTATTACTTACCATTTTGGGTTATGGGTTGGCTTACCACTAATGGGTTATAGTAGGTGCGATCATGATTTGAGAAATTGGATCGTGACAAGATAAAAGTATAAAGGCTTTAAAACTGATAGAGGACGTGAATATATATCCAAACAATTAGAAGAATTAAGTACTGAAAAGGGCATAATTAGACTGTTAACTACTTCATATACAGCTCAACAAAATGGTGTAGCGGAAAGAAGGAACAAAACATTGTTGGACATGACTAGGTCCATGATGGCGCAGAAAAATTTATCTATCTCTTTCTGGCGAGATACATTATTGACTGCAACCTACATATAGAATAAAGTATCTTCTAAATCAGTATCTTCCACTCCTTATGAACTTTGAACTGGTAATAAAACAAACCTGAATGATCTACAACCTTGGGATTGTGCTGGATATATTAAAGATAATTTTGGTGAGTTTGGTAAACTAAGTCCAAAATGAAAGAAATGTATCTTTATAAGATAATTTGAAAACTCCAAAGGGTATGTGTTCATTGGTATATTGGAGGATGGAAGAACTATTGAAATTGAATCACGAGATGTCATATTTTTGGAAAATGAATTTCCAGAAAATGGTGAAATAAAAGATAGTGAGCCTCTTTACAAAATGTTGAACTTAGAAGATAGGATAATGTCGTCAGACATATTTGATAAATCATGGATCAAGAAATGATTTATTGTCCAAGTAAGAGTTTTAAATTCCAAAATTTTATAGAGGAATTTGAACTTTAATTACGTAAAAGTACCAAAAAGGTGTACCTAAACGATCATATGAGAGTTGAGGATCGTGCTTTTTTGGTATCTCCCACCGAATTGAATGAACCTAATTGTGTGACTAAGACTTTATCGAGTCCTAAAAATGATGAATGGTTAAAAGTGATGAAAGAAGAATTATAATCCATGAAAATCAACAAAGTGTGCGATCTAGTTGACCTTCTGAGGGACGTAAAACTATTGGGAATAAATGGATTCTCAAAATTAAATGCAAATCAAATGGGTCAATAGAAAGACACAAAGCAAGAACAATTGGTGGCAAAGGGTTTTACTCAAGAAGCTGGAATAGATTATGAGGAAATTTTTTCACTAGTTGTGAAGTTTACCTCTATATGATTACTTTTGACTATTGTTGCACGTTTGGATCTAGAATTACATCAAATGGATGTGAAGACCGCTTTTCTCAATGGATAACTGAATGAGGAAATCTACACGAAACAACCTGTAGGTTTCATAGTTAAAGCCCAAGAAAAGAAAGTTTGTAAATTGAAAAGATCAATTTACAACCTAAAACAATCTTCAAGACAGTGGTACTAGAGATTTCATAAGGAGGTGATTTTATTTGATTTCACCAAGATTGATGAAGACCATTGCATCTATGTTAAAAAGTTTAATGAAAAGTTTGTAATTCTTTCTCTTTACGTGGATGATATTTTATTAGCAGAAAATAAATTGGAGTATATGTAAAAACTGTCAAGTCATGGAAAAACTGTCAAGTCATGGCTTTAGAAATCATTTAATATGAAAGACATGGATGAAGCAAACTATATATTGGGATTTAAGATCCATAGAGATCGTACTAAGAAATCCTTGAGTTTATCTCAAGAAACATTCATAAAGAAAACATTGAAACGTTTCATAATGAATAGTTGCAAACTCATGGGTACTCTGTAGCAAGATGTGAAACTTTATGCCTTGAAATGTATCCAAAGAATGAAAAAGAAAAGAAAGACATGTCTCGAGTTCCATATTCTAGTGTTGTCGGGAGTTTGATGTATGTTATGATGTGTACTCGCCCAGACATTTGTTATGCCATAGGTCTGGTTAGCACGTATCAATCCAATCCTAGAACAGATCACTAGAAAGATGTAAAGATAATATTTCAATACCTAAAGGGAACTGCAGGATCATTCTATGTTATAGTGGATCTAATTTATTCATAAAAGGTTACTCAAGTGATGATTGGGTTGGTGATTGGTGTGATAGAAAATCAACCTCCAATTATGCTTTGTTACTTAATGGTGGTGCTATTTCATAAAAAAGTTAGAAACAAACCTACACAGCTCTTTCAACCATAGAATATGAATTCGTATCTTGTGCATCTGCACTATAAGAAGTTGTTTGGTTAAAGAGATTCTTTGAGTATTTGAATATTGTAAGGAATTCTAAGGGTACCACGATTTTATATTATCATTTATACGAAAGATCCTAAGTATCACGACCAAACACATTGACATCAAGAATAACTTTGTCAGAGACATAGTAGCAAGTGGAGAAATAAATTTACAATACATTTCTACTCGTGAAATGATAATTGATCCTTTTACAAAGGCGATATCGAGAGACTTGTTTGAAAAATGTGTTAAGACTCTAGGTTTGCGTAGGATATGATAATATTTTTGTATTGTAAAATAACTTGGTTGTTGTAACATTCTCATAAATATAAGACTATTGAATTTATATTCTCATCTCATATGCATGTGCTAATGTTTTAGAAATAAAGAGTGTTGAAAAAGTTGCATGATTGGTACTCTCACTCGAGCAACTGCCTCTTACGTCAAGGAAAGTGAAGAGATGATTTTTACTACCATGTTATGACTTTTTTATAAGCCAGATGAGATTCTCTGTAACAGATGAGTTTGAGGATCATTGAATAAAGAAACTCGAGTTAGACATCTAGAAGTGTCTAGACCAAGATCTGTTAGATATTGGATAATTAAAAGAATGAGACACATGCACTAGTATAAGGTGAAAACCTCATAGGACGTGTTTCATACCACGTGTGCAAAGCGATCAATATGTTAATGAAAGAATAGTTCCCTACTTCTTCATCGTGTGAGACCCCAAAAAGTTACATTAACTTTTGATTGGAATACCCTTTAACCTTTGACTATTTCTTGAAGTTTCAATCAGTGTTGCTACATTAGCATATCACTAATAGCCATGAGTGATTCGTCGATGCAATGTATGTCTAGGAAAGTAGTTGATTTGAAACAAATAGATTCAAGTAGAAAGGGAAAACGAATTAAAATAAATAATTTAATCTGTATACACAAGCCAACATTACACTAACCATATAGGTATTGAGTCTAAATGTATATACATAGTTAAACATGAACTAGAGTTCGCCTCTATAAGAGGATGAGGGATCAGATATGTAACTGCTCAAGTAGTGAGTAATGTTTGGGATATTGTGAGTTATAGAATCCTCATATTAGTAGTGAATTCTTTCCACATGTGTGATTGGATTCTTACGTGGAGCTTGTAAAACCTTGTAAGTAAAGTACTTGATGCTCACACGTTGCATGTACTATTTGCCGTATGAATTGGGTGTCTTATTAATGTTGTACTGGTATTGGTCTTGTATACCATGTGCCAAGTGGGAGATGTTAGATTTCATGGATCAAATTTCACATGTCATGAATTACCCATGTGATCCAACCCGGATCCGACCTTCTTCGTTTTCTCTAAAAATAAGAGGATAAGAAAAGGAAGTTATCTGAATTTTTACGAGGTGAAATTAATTCTTAATTTGATATCTTTGGTTCTTATTCATAAATTAAAGAAGGTGATTAGTCTTATACTAATTGTTGTCTCTAATTTCTTCGAAATAGGGGTCTAGATCACTTTTGATCTAAGTTCTTGAATTGACTTTATTAGTATCATAATTAGTTTTAATTCGCTAATTTTGAATACAAAGATCAATTAGGGTTCTTAGCACTTTATCTTGAAATTTGGAAATTTTATTCTTGAATTTCACATATCTTTCAATTTCTGTCTTTAATATATATAATTTCGCTTCCACATTATTTTCTTGTTTATTCTAGTAACCCGATTCTTATCAAGTGGTATTAGAGAGGTTCTATCAAGGTTCCGTTCTTGATAATCTTGGGAGTTTCAAAAAAAAATTCATTTTGTAGTTACTTAAAAGTTAAGCTACTAGGCAAAAAAATGAAAATTTAAAAAAAAAAAAGGAAAAGAAAATTCAATTACTTGAATATTAAGATATTTCAAAAAACTCCGAATTTGTTTTGATTCTTGATTTTCTAACTCAAAGAGGAAAATCAAGAAGAGAGGAAATTTGAAGCTTTTTTTGTTTCTTTTTTTCTTGTTTCACAAGGTGGTCCTTTTTTTTCTTGTTTCATCAATCCCAATTTATCTGGGAGTTGATAAATTTTTTTCTTTCTACATCTCACTTATAAAAGGATTGGTACTAGTAGGGTTTATATATAAATCCTAAAGGAACCAGCCAAAGGTTGTAATTTGAGTGGAAAAAGGAAAGAGAGGGTGAGATCAATAGAGACAGAAAAAAAAGCCAAATCGAGAGATAATTGTTTCATTGAATTATTTTTTTGAGATGTCTTTAACAAGAAAGGATGATGATACTGGGACTCAAAACGATGAATTAATGAAGATGCTCAAAATGATTACGACCCGACTTGATGCGTTAGAGATTGCACAAAACCCATATAATCCAGTGAACATGACCGTTGTGAAGAAAATCCATCAAAACCCGATGCCTCAAGTTAGGAGACAAGCTTTTTGAGCTCCTCAATTCCATCAAACTGAGCATCAATTTGGTGATTATGAAAACGAATTTGAAGAAGCTTGCCAACTGAGAAACGAAGGGAGGGTGTCACGAGTTAGAGTTGAGGATAACAATCTTAGTAGCATTAAGATGAAGATTCCTACTTTCAAGGGGACAAGAGATCCAGACTTGTACCTTGATTGGGAGAGGAAAGTGGAGGCCATCTTTGACTGTCATAACAACTCTAAAAGTTAGAAGGTTAAACTTGTTGTGGTTGAATTTTCTGACTATGCTGCTAGTTGGTGGAGGAAATTTTGCAGAGACAGAATAGACAATGGAGAACCGCCCGTTGTGACATGGGACGAGATGAAGAGGGTTATGAGAAAACATTTTGTACCATCACACTTCCAAAGAGATCTGCAAAAACGCCTTCAAACTCTGAAGCAAGGCTCTATGTCTGTGGATGATTATTTCAAGGCTATGGATATGGCTATGATCCAAGCAAATTGTAATGAGAACGAGGAGGCCACTATGGAAAGATTTCTTAATGGTTTAAATGGAGAAATAGTTGATGTAGTAGAATTGCAACAATATGTGAATGTAGATGAATTGGTTGAGTTGGCTGTAAATGTAGAAAAACAAAATAAAAGGAAGAAACAAGCTGGCTCATGGAAGAATCGATCTACTATAACTACAAGGAAGCCATGGCCAACACATGAGGAGAAATCTATGCCTAAATCACAAGATGAGAAAGGCAAAGGTAAATGGGAGGCCAAAGATGGAGGTAAGACTTTTAACACAAAAACTATTACTCCTTCTAGCCCTTCTAGTGCTATACAATGTCATAAGTGTCAAGGGAGGGGACATTAGGCATTTGAATGTCCAAATAGAAGAGTTGTCTTAATTAAGGATAATGGGGAATATGAGAGTGAAAAAAGTGAGGGAGAAGAAGAAGAAGAAGAGGGTGTTAGGAGTGAGGACGAGAGAGAGATGACTTTTCATAATGAGGGACAATTTTTGGGGGTAGTTAGGCGTCTTATGAACATTAATATGGGAGAGCTTGATGAGGCACAAAGAGAAAATATTTTTCATACACGATGTGGGATAAAGGGTAAAATTTGCTCTATGATCATTGATAATGGTAATTGTGCTAATGTGGTGAGCACATATGCGGTGGAAAAATTAGGGATTCCATGAACGAAATGTAAGGCCAATTATAAGCTTCAATGGTTGAATGACTGTGGGGAGCTCAAGGTGAGTAAACAATGTATGATTTCCTTTTCTATTGGAGAGTATTCTGATGAAGTTCTTTGTGATGTTGTACCAATGCAAGTTTGTCATATTTTGTTGGGCCGACCTTGGCAATATGATAGATATGCTTCCCATGAGAGGAGGAGGAATAAGTACTCCCGACATGTCACTTTTCAATAGGATTGCACTCAACATCCCAAAAAACCAATAATACCGACATCATTATTCGGCAAAACTTTTCCGTTGGCATATGATTAGGCATTAGAAATGCACTTGACGACACGAAAAACCTCTAATTGCTAAATCAGTATTGGGTGCGAGCATCGCATTCAACAAGTTATTGGTCAACATAGTTCAATACTTAGCCACCGCCGACGTCGCATGTGCATTGACATCTTCCTACGGGTCGGCATGCAGAAGGCGCCCGCATGTGTCGCTTCTAGCCCAGCAAGCGGACGGCAGGCTTCAAGCACAGGAAAAAGTGCCCTCGGCCTAATGGCTTCGGATGCAACTTTTGTTCAAAAACTCATTGGTTCACTTGATTCTGCAATTCACAGCAAGTATCGCAATTCACTATGTTCTTAATCGATGCAAGAGCCGAGATAATCATTGCCGAGAGTTTTTTGTGTTTCAAGAGAAGTACACATCCCCCAATGAACTCTACAGATCGGGTGCGAGGGGCGGGCTATCAATTTACAATCCTTGGCGTTTTATGCACCAGGATTCGTTAGTAGTCCGACAGGTGCGTGATCGCGTACGCCGGAGACGGGAGGGAGACCCGCAGGCAGGGGGCCTGGGAACCCTAGTTGTGCATCACCCCCAAGTGTTCAAACATGTTAGCGAGTCGTTCTACTTCGTATGTTTTGATAATGATCCTTCTGCATGTTGACCTACGTAAACCTTGTTACGACTTCTCATTCCTCTAAATTATAAGGTTAAATGGAATTCTCGCGACATTGTAGGCATCGAATCGCACATGTCACCGCGATCTGAACATATCACCGGATCATTCGATTGGTTCCGCAACGGGCAGTGTGTACAAAGGGCAGGGATGTAGTCAAACATAATTCCGCTTGCACAAATGAGTTTCAAATATAAAAAATAATAGTTTTCAAAAAAATATTTTTATATAAGTCGAAATTTTTTTCGAAAAAAAAAGCCACCAAACACAATTCCGCTTTCACAAATGAGTTTCAAACGTCTAAAATAATAGTTTTCAATAAAAAAATGGCTTTTTTATATGTCGAAATTTTCTGAAAAATAATTAAATAGGAAAGTATATTATCAAATGTGAAAAACTCCACCAAACACAATTCCGCTTGCACAAATGAGTTCGAAATATAAAAAATAAAAGTTTTAAAAAATAATTATTTTAATATATGTCAAAATTTTCCAAAAAAATTATTCAATAGTAAATGAAATAAAATAAACTATAAAAACCCACCAAACACAATTCTGCTTGCACAAATGAGTTTCAAATGCTAAAAAATGATAGTTTTCAATAAAAAATTTTGATTTTTTTACATAACAAAATTTTCTGACAAAAAATAATTAAATAGGAAAAAAATATAAAAACTGCCAAACACAATTCCACTTTCATAAATGAGTTTCGAATGTAAAAACCAATAGTGTTTAATAAGAAAAATTGATTTTTTTATATGTCGGAATTTTCCAAAAAAAAATAATTAAATAGAAAAAAAATAAAAGAAAATATAAAGAACCACCAAACACAATTCCGTTTTCACCAATGGGTTTCAAATGTCAATAATAATAGTGTTCAATAAGAAAATTTGATTTTTTTGTATGTCGAAATTTTTTGAAAAAATAATTAAATAAGAAAAAATAAAAGAAAATATAAAAAAAAACCACCAAATACAATTCCTCTTTCACCAAATAGTTTCAAATGTCAAAAATAAATGTTTCCAATAAATTTTTTTGATTTTTTTACATGTCGAAATTTTACGAAAAAAATAATTAAATAGAAAAAAATATAAAAAATATAAAAAAAAACCACCAAACACAATTCCTCTTTCAGCAATGAGTTTAAAATGTAAAAAACAAAAGTTTTCAATAAAAATTTGATTTTTTTATATGTCAAAATTTTTTGAAAACAATAATCAAATATAATAAATAAAACAAAATGTAAAAAAACCACCAAACACAATTCCGATTTCACCAATGAGTTTCAAATGTAAAAAATAAAGTTTCCCTTAAAAAAATTTAATTTTTTTACATGTCAAAATTTTCCAAAAAAATAATTAAATATGAAAAAAATATGAAAACCACCAAAAAAAAATTTACTTGCACAAATGACTTTAAAATATAAAAAATAATAGATTTCAAAACGAAAAAATTTACTTTTTTAAAAGTCAAAATTTTTCGAAATAATAGTTAAATAGGAATCTTTTAAAAAATATATATAAAAACACCACCAAACACAATTCGGCTTGCAAAAATGACTTTCACATAACAAAAATAAAAGATTTCAGTTTTTTTGTATCAAATTTTTCCTAAAAATAAGCGATGACATCCACTAATGTCGGGTGGACGCGAGCGCCTCGGCCGATGTCGCCTGGGCGATAGGGGCATGGACCTGCGCTTGTGAGTGGGCATCGTTCAATGTCACTTGGCTGATGAGCGCACAGGCCTACCGTCGTGTGCAAGCCTTGGCCGATGTCATATGCCCAATGTGCGTAGGGGCCTGTCGATGTAGCCTTGACGATGTGTGCATAGGCCTACCGTTATGCGTGAGCGTAAGCCGTTGTAGCTTCTTCGACGTGCGTAGTGCTCTGCCGATGTCACCTAAGTAATGTGTATAGCGGCTTGGCCTTGTGCGCGGGCACCGACACATGTCGCATAACCGATGCGCGTAGGGGCTTGCCCTTGTATGCGGGCCTCAGTCAATGTCGCTTGGCCGATGTGTGAAGGGGTCCGTCGATGTCGCTTGGGTGATGTGCGCAGGGGACTTCCATTCTTTACGGGCCTCAACCTATGTCTGTAGGAGTCCGCTGATGTTGGTTGGATGATGCATTTTGGGGCGTGTGCTGTTGTGGGAATAGCCCGTTATGCACTGGGGTCCGCCGATGTTGCTTGAGCGATGCGTACAGGGGCCTGCCATTTTCTCTAGGGCAATGCGCATAAGGGAATACCATTGTACATGAACCTCGATCAATATCGCTTGACTGATGTGCGTAGTGGTCCACAAATATCACGCACGGACCTGACATTATGCGCGGGATATAGCCGATGTCACTTGACTGACGTGCGTAGGGGCCAGCCGTTGTATGCCGGCCTCAATCGATGTTGCCTGGACGATGTGCGTAGGGATCCGTCAATACCACCTAGGTGATGCGCATAGGGGCTTACCATTGTGCATCGGCCTCAACAAATGTCACTTGAACGTCGTGCGCAGGGTCAGCCGATGTCACCTAAGCTATGCGTAGAGGGCTTGCCTTGTGCGTGGTTTTCAATCAATGTGCGAAGGGGCCTGCCATTGTGTAAAGGCCTAATCAGATATTACTCTACCGGTATGCGCAGGGGTTCACAAATGCTTCTTGGAAGATGAACGCAGAGGTCTAACGTTGTGCGCAAGCCTCGATTGATGTCTCTTGGCCGAAGTGCACATCGGCATGCCGTTGTGCGCGAGCCTCGATTGATGTCGCTTGGATGAAGTGCAAAGCGGTCTACCGTTTTGCGCGAGCTTTAATGGTATTATTTGGGCGACGTACGCAGGGATCTTGCGACGTCACCAACATGGTGGACACTGCAATAGGGCCTGAACTTGTGCGCGGGCATTGAGTGATATGGCTTGGCCAATGTACGTAGGGCATGTCGTTGTGTGCGGGCCTCAGCCGATGTCGCCCTGCTGATGTGTGCAGGGGTCTACTAATGTCGCCCTTGTGATGAACGCAGGGGCATGACATTGTTCGCAGGCCTTGGTCGATGTCACTTGGAAGACAACCACAAGTGTCTGAAGATGTCGCCTAAGCGATGCATGTAAGGGCGTGATCTTGTGAGCGGGCATCAGCCGATGTCACTTTGCTGATGTGCGCAGGGGCCTGCCGTTGTGTGCAGGTGGCAACCGATGTGCGCAGGGTCCTGCCATTTTGTATGGGCCTCAGCCGATGTCGCTTGGCCGATGTGCGTAGGGGTCTACTAATGTCGCCCTAGCGATACACGCAGGTGCATGCCATTGTGCACGGGCATCGGCCGATGTTGCTTAGCCAACGTCCACAGGGGTCTTTCGGTGTTGCCTAAATGATGCACGCAAGGGCCAGATCTTATGCGCGGGCATCAACCAATATGTGCAGGGACATGCCGTTGTGTGCGGGCTTTAGCCGATGTTACCTGGAAAATATGCATAGGGTCTTGCCATTGTGTGCGAGCTTCAGCCGATGTGGCCAGGCCTATGTGCGCAGGGGTCTGTCCATGTCTCTTAGGCGAGACGTACAGCGGCCTGCCGATGTCACGTGGGCTTTAAGCAATGCTTGCAAGGGGCTGCCTATATTCACCTAGATGCTGCTGAGTTCGCATGTGCGTTGAGATGTTCCTACGACTCCTGACATGTCACTTTTCATTAGGATTGCACTGGACATCCCAAAAAACCTATCATAGTGAAATCATTATTTGGCACAATTTTTTTGTTGGCATATGATTAGGCATTAGAAATGCACTCGACAACACGGAAACCTCTAATTGCTAAATCGGTATTGGGAGCGAGCATCGCATTCGACAAGTTATTGGTCAACTTAGTTCAACACTTAGCCACCGCCGACATCGCATGTGCGTTGACATCTTCCTACGGGTCGGCATGCAGACAGCAGACGCATGCGTTGCTTCAAGCCCAGCAAGCGGACGGCGGTCTTCAAGCCCAGGAAGAAATGCCCTCGGCCTATTGTCTTCGGGCGTGACTTGCGTTTGAAAACTCAATGGTTCACTTGATTCTGCAATTCACTATGTTCTTCATCGATGCAAGAGACGAGATATTCATTGTCGAGAGTCGTTTGTGTTTCAAAAGAAGTACACATCCCCCAATGAACTCTACTGATCGTGTGCGAGGGCAGGCTATCAATTTACAATCATTAGTGTATTATGCACCAGGATTCGTTAGTCGCCCTACAGGTGCGCGAGCACGCACGCCTAGGACGGGAGGGAGACCCACAGGCAGGGGGCCTTGGAACCCTAGCCATGCATCGCCCCCGAGTGTTCAAACAAATTCGTGGGTCGTTCTAATTTTGTATGTTTTGATAATGATCCTTCTGCATGTTCATCTACGTAAACCTTGTTACGACTTCTTATTCCTCTAAATGATAAGGCTCAATGTAATTCTCGCGATATCGCGGGCAGCGAATCACCCATGTCACTGCGATCTGAACATATCACCGGATCATTCGATTGGTTCCGCAATGGGCAGTGTGTACAAAGGGCAAGGACGTAGTCAAACACAAATCTGGTTGCACAAATGAGTTTCAAATACATAAAAAATAGTATTCAAAAAATATATTTTTATATATGTCAAAAAAAATTCGAAAAAAAATTAAATAGTAAAAAGTAATTAAAAAAACCACCAAACACAATTCCACTTTCACAAATGAGTTTCAAACATCTAAAATAATAGTTTTCAATAAAAAAATTAATTTTTTAATATGCTGAAATTTTCTGAAAAAATAATTAAATAGGAAAAAATAAAAACAAATATGAAAGACCCCGCCAAACACAATTCCGCTTTCACAAATGAGTTCGAAATATAAAAGATAATAGTTTTTAAATAATAATTATTTTAATATATGTCGAAATTTTACAAAAAAGTAATTAAATAGTAATTGAAATAAAATAAACTATAAAAAACCCACCAAACACAATTTCGCTTGCACAAATGAGTTTCATATGTTAAAAAATGATAGTTTTCAATAAATTTTTTGGATTTTTTACATATCGAAATTTTCTGAAAAAAATAATTAAATAGGAAAAAAAATAAAAACTGCCAAACACTATTCCGTTTTCACAAATGAGTTTCAAATGTAAAAAATAATAGTGTTTAATAAAAAAATTTGATTCTTTAATATGTCAAAATTTTCCGAAAAAAAATAATTAAATAGAAAAAATAGTAGAAAATATAAAAAACCACTAAATACAATTTCGCTTTCACCAATAAGTTTCAAATGTCAAAAAAATAGTGTTCAATAAGAAAATTTGATTTTTTTGTATGTCGAAGTTTTCTGAAAAAATAATTAAATAGAAAAAATAAAAGAAAATATAAAAAAACCACCAAATAGAATTCCTCTTTCACCAATGAGTTTCAAATTTCAAAAATAAAAGTTTTCAATAAAAACTTTTGATTTTTTTATATGTCAAAAGTTTCCGAAAAAAATAATTAAATAGAAAAATATTAAAATAACCACCAAACACAATTCCTCTTTCACCAATGAGTTTCAAATGTCAAAAATCAAAGTTTCCAATAAAAATTTTGATTTTTTAATATGTCGAAATATTTCGAAAAAAATAATCAAATAGAAAACAAATAAAAGTAAATATAAAAAAAAACCCCAAACACAATTCCTCTTTCACCAATGAGTTTCAAATGTCAAAAATAAAAGTTCCCAATAAAAATTTTTGATTTTTTATATGTCAAAATTTTCCAAAAAAAATAATTAAATATGAAAAAAAATAAAAAAACCAACAAAAAAATTTTAGTTGCACAAATGACTTTAGAATATAAAAATAATCGATTTCAAAACGAAAAATTTATTTTTTTAAAAGTAAAAATATTCCAAAAAAAAACAATTAAATAGGACTTTTTAAAAAAAAAAATATAAAAACACCACCAAATACACTTCGGCTTGCAAAAATGACTTTCATATAACAAAAATAAAAGTTTTCAGTTTTTGTATCGAATTTTTCCTAAAAATAAGCGATGACATCCATTAATGTCAGGTGGGCGCGAGCGCCTCGGTTGATGTCGCCTGGGCGATAGGGGCAGGGCGGCTTGTGTATGGTCATCAGTCGATGTCACTTGGCTAATGAGCGCAAGGCCCTACCGTCGTGTGCAGGCCTTGGCCGATGTACGTTGGGGCCTGCCGATGTAGCCTTGGCGATGTGTGCATAGGCCTACCGTTGTGCGTGAGCCTAAGCCGTTGTAGCTTTTTCGACGTGCGTAGTGCTCTGTCGATGTCACCTAAGTAATGTGCACAGAGGCTTGGCCTTTTGCGCGGGCGTCGACACATGTCGCTTAACTGATGTGCACAGGGGCCTGCCCTTGTATGCGGGCCTCAGTCGATGTCGCTTGGCCGATGTGTGAAGGGGTCCGTCAATGTCGCTTGGGTGATGTGCGCAAGGGCCTGCCATTGTGTACGGACCTCAGCCTATGTACGTAGGGGTCCGCTGATATTGGTTGGATGATGCGTGTACGGGCTGCTGTTGTGGGACTAGGTCGTTGTGCGCTGGGGTCCGTCGATGTTTCTTGAGCAATACGTGTAGGGGCCTGCCATTTTAACTTGGGCAATGCGCACAAGGGCGTACCATTGTACATGAACCTCGATCGATATCGCTCGACTGATGTGTGCAGTGGTCCACAAATATCACGCACGGACCTGACATTATGCACGGGACATGACCGATGTCACTTGACTGATGTGCTTAGGGGCCTACCGTTGTATGCCGGCCTAGACCAATGTCACCTGGCCGATGTGGGTAGGGGTCCGCCGATACCACCCAAGTGATGCGCGTAGGGGCTTACCATTGTGCATCGGCCTCAACAAATGGCACTTGAATGACGTGTGCAGGGTCTGCCGATGTCACCTAAGGAATGTGCAGAGGCCTTGCCTTGTGTGCGGTTACCAATCAATGTGTACAGGGGCCTGCCATTGCGTAAAGGCCTCATCCGATATCTCTTTACCGGTATGCGAAGGGGTTCACTGATGCTTCTTTGAAGATGCACGCAGGGGTCTGCCGTTTTGCGCAAGCCTCGATTGAAGTCGATTGGCCGAAGTGCACAACGGTCTGTCGTTGTGCGCAATCTTTAATGGTATTATTTGGGCAACGTGCACAGGGATCTGCCGATGTCACCCACATGATGGACACTGCATTAGGGCCTGACCTTGTGCTCAGGCATTGAGTGATATGGCTTGGTCGATGTACGCAAGGCGTGTCGTTGTGTGCAGGCCTTAGCTGATGTCGCATGGCCGATGTGTGCAGGGTTCTACTAATGCCGCCCTTGTGATGCACGCAGGGGGCATGACATTGTGCGCGGGCCTCAGTCGATGTCACTTGGCATGTAGCAACCCTCTCGGAGGAATGCTACTTCTTAAAAAGAAAGCTAATATAATACGTATGACATTTAAAAGACATTAACATAGGACATATTAACTATAATCTAACAGAGCAATTAGGCCCCAAAAAAATTGTTAAGGATGTGACGACTTGTCATTTGGAAATTTGTTTAATATAAAATTTAAACAAGGTAAGAGTATCAATATTCGGCAGAGGAACCTTCCCCATAAATTAATTAAATACCTTAAGAGATTTCCATGTATATATCATCCTTACTCCAACAATTTACATTACCAATTATTACCAGCTTCCAAATACCAAAATTTAATGTTTCATGCTTCATACAAACACTCAAACAACCAGTAAATTTAGTATATTACAAGACTAGGGTTTACACACCCCCAAAACAACAAAACATGTTGCCAAACTTATGTTACAACCCATGGTGCCATGATAAAACAAGCCTTAAAAATTACATATAAATTTACAACTCATGGATCACATACAAGTGCCAATATTTCTACAAAATATAGATGCCTATATGCAAATGTGATCTTCCTTAAAGCTCTCAAAACTCCATCTCCAATGGCCAGCTTCAAGTATCTCCTCGGACGTTCCCTACGATAGAAACAACTATCGCTAAGCATAAAGCTTAGTGGTGTACAAACTATAGGTTTGGAGTCATCAAATTTTCCATGTTAACTTTCTCAAGTCATGAGCAGCACAATTGAAACATAACAAATAAATCCAGTAAGCAATATATCAAAAGAATCAAGTTCGATATTTAAAGATCTAAGTGACAAGAATGTTCATAGAACCATCTCACAAGATATCAAATAACAAGGCTCGCCCAACATATACGTCATGCCATCACACCAAGCATAATCAAGTATCAAGAAGGACCGAAGTCCTGTATCAAGAAGGGTCAAATCCTAATAATCAAGAGAACCAAGAACCATATTAAAAATGGCTTTCTAGTTCGTACTTAAAATGGACAATTTCCATACTTAAGATGAACCAAAAATCCATATTCAAGATGGCAAAAGGTCCGAATCAAGAGGCATGCCAATGGTGACAAAATCACTGCCGCAAGAAGGACAAAGTCCCAACAGGAATGCCAAGTGATCAAGCAATCTGTACAAGTGGGCGAGTTACACAAGTGTCTTGAAAGTCTCGAAGGGTACCAGCAAAACAAGACAAAGGGACAAGGAGTAACCAAGGTACCAAGACAAACTTTCAAATATACCAGCAGGTAACAAGATTACAAGTATGATTTCATACACAAACCTCAATCTTTTAGCATAGAAATCGTCGACACAACTTCAGGAGTTCAAACCGTAGACCAATCAATGTATCACGGTCCTCAACTTGTACACGAGTATAAACAACTTTAAACATACAATTAAATAACTTCTTAAATTTCAAGTAACTCAATAATGTTGACATACAACTAGCTTATCATCACAAGTAAGCCTAGCCTGTACAAATACGACTACGCTCCCAAAATAGTAAATCTGGCCAGCTTGGTACCACATCTCGTAACATAGTTTTGAAAAGGAAAACACCAAAACTGGACTTTATATCCTTCATGAAATATTCAGGTATATCTCTTAACTTTGCAAATAATCAAGAATCACCGAAAAATACATTTTGTACAAAAATATATAATCAAATCTCTAACAGTTGAACATACAGGATTTCTAAATCAGAAATTTGCCTTTGTTGCGTCCCATATGTCGAATACATAACAGAAAAATCATATTTCCACGCAAACATAAGAGTTTTAGGTATATCTATTAGCTTTCCAAATCATATTTATTCACTCATAACAGAGTTCTACAACACGAGATATGTTCAACATACTAAACACTACCCAGCTCAAAATCAGATTTGATCACTTACCAAAAGGAAGGGTGCCTTCAGTTTTCAGCCAAATGAAACAAGTGTTTCCTTGTGCTTTTGTGAATAATATGGTAAGAAAATGTTCTCAAGGTTTCTTAGAGTTGAGGAAAACGAATTTTTATGGAGGAGGTGTTAAAATATATGTTACAACGTGATATTTATCACTTAATAAATAGCTGCCCAAAAAGAGAAAAAAAACAAAGTTGGCTGCCCATAAAGTAAAGAAAGGTTGGCTGCCCAAAATGTATACATATATACCAATATATATATATATATATATCTCACCTCCCTTTATCAAATTACATGTAATTATAATTAACATATTACATAAATGCCCCTATACAATATCTTAAATTACCGTCACAAGTTATGGTAGGCAAAATTTCAAATATCACCAAATTTCAAGTTCCTAAAATGAGAATAAAACATACCGAAGTAATTAAGGAATATTGTATCAAAATGAGAATATTGGTTTTAGTATTTAGGGGTGTTACAACTCTCTCCCCCTTAAAGAAATTTCGCCTCGAAATTTACCTTACGCTAGTCCCAAAACAAGTGTGGATACTGGGTCCTCATGTCTTATTCTCGCTCCCAGGTTGCTTCTTTCACAGAATGGTTCCTCCAAAGTACCCTTACTAAGGGGATTTTTTTTGTTTATAAGTTGCTTTACTTCACGAGCTTGAATTAGGACAGGTTCTTATTTATATGTCAGGTCATGATTAACCTCAATAGATTCAACCGGAAGAACATGAGATGGGTCAGAACGATATCTTTTGAGCATAGAAACATGGAAGACATTATGGATCTTTTCTAACTCGGGTGGCAATGCTAATTTATATGCAATTGGTCCAACTCTTTCAAGTATCTCATAAGGTTCAATAAATCGGGGACTAAGTTTTCCTTTTTGGCCAAATCTCATAATCTTTTTCCATGGAGACACCTTTAAGAATACTTTATCTCCAACTTGATACTCAATATCACGCCTTTTAAGATCAGTGTACGACTTTTGTCTATCCGAAGAAATCTTTAGATGATCCTTGATCATTTTTACCTTGTGTTCCGTTTGTTGCACAATTTCAGGACCAATAAGTTTTCTTTCACCTACGTCACTCCAACATGACATTTTCTCCCGTATAAGGCTTCATAGGGAGGCATTCCAATACTCGACTGGTAGCTATTATTGTAAGCAAATTCTATCAAAGCCAAGTGTTTTTCCCAACTACCCTCAAACTCCATAATGCAAGCTCGAAGCATATCCTCCAAAAATTTTATCACTCTTTCTGATTGACCGTCTGTCTGAGGATGGAACGAAGTGCTAAATTTCAACTTTGTACCCAAGGCTTCCTGCAAAATCTAGATGTAAACCTTGGGTCTCGGTCATATACAATAGACACAGGGATCCCATCCAGTCTTATAATCTCATTAATGTATAATTCAGTTAAACGCTCAAGTGAATAATCCATCGTGATTGCTAAAAAGTGAGAATTATTTGTTAGCCTATCCACTATTACCCATATTGCATCATGATTTCTTTGAGTACGAGGAAGTCTAGAGACAAAGTCCATAGTTATTTTCTCCCATTTCCATTCTGGCACTTGCAAAAGTTGTAGTAAACCAACAGGGACCTGATGTTCTGCCTTTACTTGTTGACAAACCAAACATTTTGAAATAAATTCTGCAATGTCTCTCTTCATTCCATTCCACCAATAGTGTTCTTTGATGGTCTGGTACATCTTTGTATTTCCAGGATGCATTGCATATGACGAAGTATGTGCTTCATTCATGATTTCTCTTCTCAATTTTTCATCATTAGGGACACATAACCTATTTTGATAAAACAAGGTGACATCCTCTACTAGTGTAAAATCAGGCTTTTCCCCATTTTGAACTTCTCTAGTCAATTTTATGAGTTTCTCATCTAACTTTTGTGCTTATTTCACCTATTCAAGTAACATTTGCTTGACTTGCAAATTAGCAATAACTGAACCATTTGAATCAAGTGCAAAACAAACATTCATGGCTCTTAACTCAAGAAGCAAGGGCGAAGGACTCAAAGCTAAGCTTGTGAAAGATTTTTGACTTAAGGCATCTGCAACCACATTAGATTTACCTGGATGATAGTCAATCATGCAGTCATAATCCTTGATGAGTTCAAGCCATCTACATTGTCTTAGGTTCATCTCCTTTTGAGTACCCAAGTACTTTAAGCTCTTGTGATCAGTGAATATATGACATTTTTCTCCACACAAATAATGCCACCATATTTTTAAAGCAAACACTATAGCAACAAGTTCAAGATCATGAGTAGGATAATTCAATTCATGTGGTTTTAATTTTCGAGAGGCATAAGTAATAACTCTTCCTTCTTGCATCAAAACACACCCCAAACCATGATGAGAAGCATCACTAAATATTACGTGTTCTTTCCCTTCAATTGTTAGAGTAAGTATAGGTGCTTGTGTCAACAAGGATTTGAGAGTTTCAAATCTTTCTTGGCATTTGTCATCCCAAGTAAACTTTACTTCCTTCTTCAAGAGTTTAGTCAAAGGGGAGGCAATAATGGAGAAGCCTTTCACAAATCTTCTATAGTATCCTGCTAAGCCCAAGAAACTTCTTACCTCAGTCAGACTTTTGGGAGCTCTCTATTCAACAATTGCTTGAATTTTATAGGATCCACCTTCACACCTTCAGCTGATACAACATGTCAAAGAAAAGCCACCTCATTAAGCCAAAATTCACACTTGGAAAGTTTAGCGTAAAGTTCTTTATCCTTCAAAATTTGCAAAATAATTCGGAGGTGTTTATCATGGTCTTCACTACTTTTGGAAAATATTAAAATATCATCTATAAAGACCACTACAAACTGATCAAGATAAGGCTTGAACACTCAATTCATTAGATCCATGAATATCGCAGGAGCATTTGTCAATCCGAATGGCATCACCAAAAATCCATAATGACCATACCGAGTTCTAAAAGCTATCTTAGGAACAACTTTCTCTCTGACGCGCAGTTGGTGATATCCAGACCTTAAATCAATCTTTGAGAATAATTTAGCACCTTCAGTTGGTGAAACAAATCATCGATCCTTGGGAGTGGATATTTATTCTTGATTGTTATTCTGTTCAATTGTATATAGTCAATACAAAGCCTAAGAGTGCCATCTTTCTTCTTTACAAATTAAACAGGGGCTCCCCAAGGAGAAACACTAGGACAGATAAAACCTTTCTCAAGAAGTTCTTGCAATTGAGCTTTCAATTCTCTTAATTCTGCTGGAGCCATTCTGTAAGGAGTGATAGAAATAAGGGTAGATCCAGGAATAAGCTCGATCAGAAATCCAACCTCTCTTTCCGGGGGCAACCCAGGAAGATTTTCTCGGAAGACTTCTGGAAAATCACACACAATAGGTATGTCTATGATACAAGGACTCTCCAACCGTGTGTCAATTATGTGAGCAAGATATGCACCACAACCTTGACGAATCAACCTTCTTGCCAAGGCTGCAGAAATAATACTAGATGCCAATGATCTTTCACCTTGTACAATGATGTGTGAACATGTTGGATCTTTAAAAGTCACATGCTTTGATCTACAATCTACCACTGCATGATATTTATAAAGCCAATCCATCCTGATAATAACATCGAAATCTTTGAAAGGCATTTCAATCAAATCAGCAGGAAGACTAGGTTTTGAAAAACGAAGGGCCAAGCTCGGTAAATTCGATTACACACAACTTGGTAACCCAAAGGACTTTCAATAAGCACATCATAATTAAGTGTTACAGATTTCACGTTTTCAGGAAGAACAAGTGATGAACAAATATAGGAATATGTAGAACCATGATCAAATAGTGTAAACACACATAAGCCAAATAAGTGAAATTTACAGACAACCACGTCTTGTCCATCTTGATCATCCCTCTGTCTCATGGCATACGCTCGTGCAGTAGCCCTTGGCCCACTAGCTTGATTAGCTCCACTTGCACCCGCTGCTTGGGTGTTTTTACGTCTTACACCTCTATCAGTTTGAGGAGTATTAGTATAGGCTTATGAACTGAGCCTTCAGTGCGCAAGGAAGGAACATGATTAGGATTAGGACAATCCTTCACTTTATGATCAAAGCTCCCACAATTGAAACATGCACTAGAAGCTCTCCTACAAGTACCATAATGATTCTTTCCACATTGTGCACAAGTGGGAACGCGAGTCTTGCCTTTTCCTTAATTTGGAGTGCTAGCTGTAGAAAAATCTGATCTGTTTTGCTTCTGTTGAGCTGATCTGTTAACACTATTGGCCTTAGAATCATCAAACCTTGCCCTTTTGGATGGACCTCTGAAATCTGATCTAGGCTTTCGAAATTTGCTTCCATTTCTACTAGCTTCTTCATTATCAAGTCTTTCCCAAGTAAAAGCAGCATACACTAATATACAAAAGTTCTAATGTTGTAGGATTGCCACATTCTTTCTGATGGAATCATTCAAACCGTCTTCAAATCTCCTACACTTGTCTTTTTCCTCTTTAATAATACCTTCAGCATAACGAGAGAGTCTTAGAAACTTTTGTTGATACTCTGCAATAGACATACCTTGTTGCCTTAAATTCAAAAACTCCTTTTTCTTTGCATCACAATAAGCGGGTGGGACATACTTCATACGAAATTCCTTAAGAAAATCATCCCAAGTAAGAACAGGAGGTTTTACCTTGGCATTTAGAACACTTACCCACCAATCGTAAGCATCCTTTTATAATAGTGAGATAGCATACTTAAATTTGGCAACCTCTGAACACTCTAACTGCTCAAACACCCTCTCAATGTGTTCCAACCATTGCTCAGCATCAGTGGGATCAACGGTGCGTTCAAACTCAACTCCACCCAATTTCCTCATTTTCTCAAAGTTTATCCCGTTAGGATCATGCATCGTTTCAGCATGTGGTGGAAGAATTCAGCCATCTGTAGGAAATAAGGATTCATGGTTTGAGTACTACGACTCATGTGAGGATGTGGACCAGCCCTTACACCTTGATGGTTTCCCACTTCAGACCCACTAGTATGGGGAACATGTTGATTCGAGAAATGCTCTCCAGCCCCTTTGATTGGATAAGGTCGGGAAACAGATTACCCGAACCTTCACGAGTAGCTTCCATAGCTCTATTAGAAGAAGAGGCCATAACTTAATTCCTCCAAAAGGGAAGATCACATTGCATTAGGGACGTGTACATGATGCATATGCACTCTACATGCAATAAAAATATTATAAACCATGTAAGTGAACAAATACTGTAACCAAAACCTTCTCAAAAGTGAAAAAAGTATACAAGCACTTCACCACGAAATTCCTAGAACCACAAACCTAGGCTCTGATCCCAACACTTGTAGCGACCCTCTCGGAGGGATGCTACTTCTTAAAAAGAAAGCTAATATAATACGTATGACATTTAAAAGACATTAACATAGGACATATTAACTATAATCTAATAGAGCAATTAGGACCCAAAAAATTAGTTAAGGATATGAGGGCTTGTCATTTGAAAATTTGTTTAATATAAAATTTAAACAAGGTAAGAGTATCAATATTCGGTGGAGGAACCTTCCCAATAAATTAATTAAATACCTTAAGAGATTTCCATGTATATATCATCCTTACTCCTACAATTTACATTACCAATTATTATCAGCTTCCAAATACAAAAAATTATTGTTTCATGCTTCATACAAACACTCAAACAACCAGTAAATTTAGTATATTACAAGACTGGGGTTTACACACCCCAAAACAACAAAACATGTCGCCAAACTTATGTTACAACCCATGGTGCCATGATAAAACAAGCCTTTAAAATTACATTTAAATTTACAACTCATGGATCACATACAAGTCCCAATATTTCTAAAAAATATAGATGCCTATATGCAAATGTGATCTTCCTTAAAGCTCTCAAAACTACATCTCCAATGGCCAGCTTCAAGTATCTCCTCGGACGTTCCCAACGATAGAAACGACTATCGCTAAGCATAAAGCTTAGTGGTGTAAAACTATAGGTTTGGAGTCATCAGATTTTCCATGTTACCTTTCTCAAGTCATGAGAAGCACAATTGAAACATAATAAATAAATCCAGTAAGCAATATATCAAAAGAATCAAGTTCGATATTTAAAGATCTAAGTGACAAGAACGTTCATAGAACCATCTCACAAGACATCAAATAACAAGGCTCGCCCAACATATACATCATGCCATCACACCAAGCATAATCAAGTATCAAGAAGGACCGGAGTCCTATATCAAGAAGGGTCAAAGCCCAATAATCAAGAGAACCAAGAACCATATTAAAAATTGCTTTCTAGTTCGTACTTAAAATGGACAATTTCCATACTTAAGATGAACAAAAAATCAAGAATCAAGATGGCAAAAGGTCGGAATCAAGAGGCATGCCAATAGTGACAAAATCACCTCCACAAGAAGGACAAAGTCCCAACAAGAATGCCAAGTGATCAAGCAATCCGTACAAGTGGGCGAGTTACACAAGTATCTTGAAAGTCTCCAAGGGTACCAGCACGACAAGACAAAGGGACAAGGAGTAACCAAGGTACCAAGACAAACTTTCAAATATACCAGCAGGTAACAAGATTACAAGTATGAGTTCATACACAAACCTCAATCTTTTAGCATAGAAATCGTCCAACACAACTTCAAGAGTTCAAACCGTAGACCAACCAACGTATTATGGTCCTCAACTTGTATACAAGTATAAACAACCTTAAAAATACAATTAAATAACTTCTTAAATTTCAAGTAACTCAATAATGTTGACATACAACAAGCTTATCATCACAAGTAAGCCTAGCCTGTGCAAATACGACTACGCTCCTAAAACAGTAAATCTGGCCAGCCTGGTACCTCATCTCGTAACATAGTTTTGAAAAGGAAAACAGAAAAACTGAACTTTATATCCCATAAAATATTCAGGTATATCTCTTAAGTTTGCAAAAAATCAAGAATTACCGAAAAATACATTTTGTACAAAAATATATAATCAAATCACTAACAGTTGAACATACAGGATTTCTAAATCAAAAATATGGACAGAAATTGGCCGATGTTGCGTCCCATATGTCGAATATATAACAGCAAAATCAGATTTCCACACAAACATAAGATTTGTAGGTATATCTATTAGCTTTCCAAATCATATTTATTCACTCATAACAGAGTTCTACAACACGAGATATTGTTAACATACTAAACACTACCCAGCTCAAAATCAGATTTGATCACTTACCAAAAGGAAGGGTGTCTTAAGTTTTCAGCCAGATGAAACTAGTGTTTTCTTGTGCTTTTGTGAATAATATGGTAAGAAAACGTTCTCTAGGTTTCTTAGAGTTGAGGAAAATGATTTTTTATGGAGGAGGTGTTAAAATATATGTTACAAAGTGATGTTTATCACTTAATTAATAGCTGCCCAAAAAGAGGGAAAAAAAGTTGGCTGCCCATAAAGTAAAAAAAAGGTTGGCTGCTCAAAATGTATACATATATACCTATATATATATCTCCTCCCTTTATCAAATTACATGTAATTATAATTAACATATTACATAAATACCCCTATACAATACCTTAAATTACCATCTCAAGTTATGGTAGGTAAAATTTCAAATATCACAAAATTTCAAGTTCCTAAAATGAGAATAAAACATACCGAAGTAATTAAGGAATATTGTATCAAAATGCGAGTATTGGTTTTAGTATTTACGGATGTTACATGGCAGACATCCACAGGGGTCTGAAGATGTCGCCTAACTGATGCATGTAAGGGCGTGATCTTGTGAGCGGGCATCAATCGATATCACTTTGCTGATGTGCGCAGGGGCCTGCCGTTGTGTGCGGGCGTCAACCGATGTGCGCAGGGGCCTGCCGTTCTGTACGAGCCTCGGCCGATGTCGCCTGACCGATATGCGCAGGGACATGCCATTGTGCGCGAGCCTCGGCCGATGTCACTTAGCCGACGTCCACAGGGGTCTATCGATGTCCCCTAAATGATGCACGCAAGGGCCTAATCTTATGTGTGGGCATCAACCATTGTGCGCAGGGGCATGCCATTGTGTGTGGGCTTTAGCCGATGTTGCCTGGCCGATATGCGTAGGGTCTTGCCATTGTGTGCGGGCCTCAGCCTATGTTGCCAGGTCAATGGGCGCAGGGTTCTGTCGATGTGTCCTGGGAGAGAAGCCCAGCGGCCTGCCGATGTCACGTGGGCTTTAAGCAATGCTTGCAAGGGGCTACCAATGTCACTAGATGCTGCTGAGTTTGCATGTGCGTTGACATGTTCCTAAGCCTCCCGACATGTCACTTTTCATTAGAATTGCACTCGACATCCCAAAAAACCTATAATACTAACATCATTATTGGGCACAAATTTTCCGTTGGCATATGATTAGGCATTAGAAATGCACACGACGACACGAAAAACCTCTAATTGTTAAATCGGTATTGGGTGGGAGCATCGCATTCAACAAGTTATTGGTACACATAGTTCAACACTTAGTCTTCGCCGATGTCGCATGTGCATTCATATCTTCCTACGGGTCGGCATGCAGACGGCGGGAGCATGCGTCACTTCTAGCCCAGCAAGCGGACGGCGGGCTTCAAGCCCAGGAGGAAATGCTCTAGGCCTAATGGCTTCGGGCGCAACTTGCGTTCAAAAACTCAATGGTTCACTTGATTCTGCAATTCACAGCAAGTATCGCAATTCACTATGTTCTTCATCGATGCAAGAGTTGAGATATTCATTGCCGAGATTTTTTTGTGTTTCAAAAGAAGTACACATCCCCCAATGAACTCTACAGATCAGGTGCGAGGGGCGGGCTATTAATTTACAATCCTTGGTGTTTTATGCACCAGGATTTATTAGTCGCCCGACAGGTGCACGAGCGCGCACACCGAGGATGAGAGGGAGACCCGAAGGCTGGGGGCCTGGGAACCCTAGTTGTGCATCGCCCCCGAGTATTCAAGCATGTTCGCGGGTCATTCTACTTAGTATGTTTTGATAATGATCCTTCTGCATGTTCACCTACGTAAACCTTGTTATGCCTTCTTATTCCTCTAAATGATAAGGTTCAATGGATTTCTCGCGACATCACGGGCAGCAAATCGCCCATGTCTCCGCGATCTGAACATATCACCGGATCATTCGATTGGTTCCGCAACAGGCAGTGTGTACAAAGGTCAAGGGCGTAGTTAAACACAATCCCGCTTGCACAAATGAGTTTCAAATATAAAAATAATAGTTTTAAAAATATATATATTTTTATATATTTCGAAATTTTTTTTGAAAAAAATAATTAAAAAACCACCAAAGACAATTTCGCTTTCACAAATGAGTTTCAAATGTCTAAAATAATAGCTTTCAATAAAAAAATTGATTTTTTTATATGTCGAAATTTTCTGAAAAAATAATTAAATAAGAAAAAATAAAAATAAATATGAAAAACCTCACCAAACACAATTCCGCTTGCACAAATGAGTTCGAAATATAAAAATAATTATTTTAATATATGTCAAAATTTTCCAAAAAAGTAATTAAATGGTAAATGAAATAAAATAAACTATTAAAAACCCTCCTAACACAATTCCGCTTGCACAAATGAGTTTCAAATGTTAAAAAATGATAGTTTTCAATAATTCTTTTTGATTTTTTTACATATCAAAATTTTCTGAAAAAAATTATTAAATAGGAAAAAAATATAAAATTGCCTAATACAATTCCTCTTTCACAAATGAGTTTTAAATGTAAAAAATAATAGTGTTTAATAAACAAATTTGATTTTTTTATATGTCAAATTTTCCCAAAAAAATAATTAAATAGAAAAAATCAAAAAAACCACCTAACACAATTCCGCTTTCACCAATGAGTTTCAAATGTAAAAAATAATAGTGTTCAATAAGGAAATTTGATTTTTTTGTGTGTCGAATTTTTCTGAAAAAATAATTAAATAGAAAAAAAAAAATATATATATATATATATAAAAAAAAGCCACCAAATACAATTCCGATTACACCAATGAGTTTCAAAGGCAAAAAATAAATGTTTCCAATATATATATTTTTTTTATATGTCGAAATTTTTTTAAAAAATAATTAAATAGAAAAAGAAAAAGAAAATATAAAAAATCACCAAACACAATTCTGCTTTTACCAATGAGTTTCAAATGTCAAAAATAAAAGTTCCCAATAAAAAAGTTTGATTGTGCGCGAGCCTCGATTGATGTCGCTTGGCAGAAGTGCACAGCGGTCTGCCGTTGTGCGCGAGCTTTAATGGTATTAATTGGGCAACGTGCGCAGGGATCTGCCGATGTCACCAACATGATGGACACTGCATTAGGACCTGACCTTGTGCAAGGGCATTGAGTGATATGGCTTGGTCGATGTACGCAGGGCCTGTCATTGTGTGCGGGCCTCAGCCGATGTCGCCTGGCCGATGTGTGCAGGGGTCTATTAATGCCTCCCTTGTGATGCACGTAGGGGCATGACATTGTGTGCGGGCCTTTGTTGATGTCACTTGGCATACATCCATAGGGGTCTGAAGATGTCGCCTAAGCGATGCATGTAAGGGCGTGATCTTGAATGAGGGCATCAGCCGATGTCAATTTGCTGATGTACGCAGGGGCCTGCAGTTGTGTGCGGGTGTCAACCAATGTGCACAGGGGCCTGCCATTCTGTACGGGCCTCGGCCGATGTCGCCTGGCTGATGTGCGTAGGGGTCTACCGATGTCGCCCTAGCGATACACGCAGGGGCTTGCCATTGTGCACGGGACTCGCCTGATGTCGCTTAGCTGACATCCACAAGGGTCTGTCGATGTCGCCTAAATGATGCACACAAGGGCCTAATCTTATGCGCGGGCATCAACCGATGTGCGCAGGGGCATGCCATTGTGTGCGGGCTTTAGCCAATGTTGCATGGAAGATATGCGTAGGGTCTTGCCATTGTGTGCGGGACTCAGCTGATGTCGCAAGGTCTATGTGCGCAGGGGTCTGTCGATGTCTCTTGGCCGATACGCGCAGCGGCCTGCCGATGTCACGTGGGCTTTAAGCGAAGCTTACAAGAGGCTGCCGATGTCACCTAGATGCTGCTGAGTTCACATGTGTGTTGACATGTTCCTACGCCTCCCGACATGTCACTTTTCATTCGGGTTGCACTCGACATCGCAAAAAATCTATAATAGTGACATCATTATTTGGCACAAATTTTCCGTTGGCATATGATTAGGCATTAGAAATGCACTCGAGGACACGGAAAACCTCTAATTGCTAAATCGATATTGTGTGTGAGCATCGCATTCGACAAGTTATTGTGTGTGAGCATCGCATGTGATTTGACATTTTCCTATGGGTCGGCATGCTGACGGCGGAGGCATGTATCACTTCTAGCCCAGTAAGCGGACGGCGGTCTTCAAGCCCAGGAAGAAATGCCCACGGCCTAATGGCTTCGGGCGCAACCTGCATTTAAAAACTCAATGGTTCACTTGATTCTACAATTCATAACAAGTATCGCAATTCACTATGTTCTTTATCGATGCAAGAGTCGAGATATTCATTTCCGAGAGTCGTTTGTGTTTCAAAAGAAGTACACATCCCCCAATGAACTCTACAGATCGGGTGCAAGGGGCGGGCTATCAATTACAATCCTTGGTATTTTATGCACCAGATTCGTTAGTCACCACACAGGTGCGCGAGCGCGCATGCCGGGGACAGGAGGGAGACCCACAGACAGGGGCCTGGGAACCCTAGCCGTGCATCACCCCCGAGTGTTCCAACATGTTCGCAGGTCATTCTACTTTGTATGTTTTGATAATGATCCTTCTGCATGTTCACGTAAACCTTGTTATGGCTTCTCATTCTTCTAAATGATAAGGTTCAATGGAATTCTCGCGACATCACTGCAGCGTATCGCCTATGTCACCGCGATCTGAACATATCACTAGATCATTCTATTGGTTCCGCAATGGGCTGTGTGTACAAAGGGTAGGGACGTAGTCAAACACAATTTCGCTTGCACAATGAGTTTTAAATATAAAATACTAGTTTTCAGAAAAAATACTTTTATATATGTCGAAATTATTTTTGAAAAAAATTAAATAGAAAAAATAAAAAAAATCACTAAACACAATTCGGCTTTCACAAATGAGTTTCAAACGTTTAAAATAATAATTTTCAATAAAAAATGGATTTTTTTATATGTCAAAATTTTCTGAAAAAATAATTAAATAGGAAAAAATTAAAACAAATATGTTAAACCCCACCAAACACAATTCTGTTTGCACAAATAAGTTCACAATGTAAAAAATAATTGTTTTAAAAAAAATTATTTTAATTTATGTCAAAAAATTTCAAAAAAGTAATTAAATAGTAAATGAAATAAAATAAACTATAAAAAAAACCCACCAAACACAATTCCGCTTGCACAAATGAGTTTCAAATGTTAAAAAATGATATTTTTCAATGAAATTTTCTGAAAAAAAACTAAATAGGAAAAAAATGTAAAATCCGCCAAACACAATTTCGCTTGCACAAATGAGTTTCAAATGTTAAAAAATGGTATTTTTCAATGAAATTTTTTGATTTTTTTACATATTTTAATTTTTTGAAAAAAAAATTATATAGGAAAAAAATATAAAAATCTGCCAAACACAATTCCGCTTTTACAAATGAGTTTCAATTGTAAAAAATAATAGTGTTTAATAAAAAAAATTGATTTTTTTATATGTCGAAATTTTTGAAAAAAATAAAAGAAAATATAAAAAAACCACTAAATAAATTCCACTTTCACCAATGACTTTCAAATGTCAAAAATAAATGTTTCTAATAAAATTTTCTATTTTTTATATGTCGAAATTTTCTGAAAAAAATAAATGAAAATATAAAAAAACCACCAAACACAATTCCGCTTTCACTAATGAGTGTCAAATGTCAAAAATAAAATTTTCCAATTAAATTTTTTGACTTTTTATATGTCAAAATTTTCTAAAAAAATAATTAAATATGAAAAAAATTTTAAAAATAAAAAAACCACCAAAAAAATTTTACTTGCACAAATTACTTTAAAATATAAAAATAATAGATTTCAAAATGAAAATTTTATTTTTTTAAAAGTCAAAATTTTCTGAAAAAAAATTTAATAGAATTTTGTTAAAAAAAATATAAAAACACCACCAAACATACTTTGGCTTGTAAAAACGACTTTCACATAACAAAAATAAAATTTTCAATTTCTTTTGTATCAATGTTTTCCTAAAAATAAGGGATGACATCCACTAATGTCGGGTGGGTGCAAGCGCCTCGATCGATGTCGCCTAGGCGATAGGGGCATGGGCCTGCGCTTGTGCGTGGGCATCGGTCAATGTCACTTGGCTTATGAGCGCAAGGGCCTATCGTCGTGTGCAGGTCTTGGCCGATGTCATAGAATCGATGTGCGTAGGAGCCTGTCGATGTAGCCTTGGCGATGTGTGCATAGGCCTACTATTGTGTGTGAGCCTAAGCTGTTGTAGCTTTTTCGATGTGCGTAGTGCTCTGCCGATGTCACCTAAGTAATGTGCGCTGAGGCTTGGCCTTGTGCACGGGTATCGACACATGTCGCTTCACCGATGTGCGCAGGGGCCTGCCTTGTATGCGGGCCTCGGTCGATATCTCTTGGCCGATGTGTGAAAGGGTCCGTTGATGTCACTTGGGTGATGTGCGCAGGGGCCTGCCATTGTGTACGGGCCTCAGCTTATGTCCGTAGGGGTCCGTTGATGTTGGTTTGATGATGCATGTAGGGGCGTACTGTTGTGGGACTAGGTCGTTGTGCGCTAGGGTCCGCCGATGTTGCTTTAGCAATGTGTGTAGGGGCCTGCCATTTTCGCTTGGGCAATGCGCACAAGGGCGTACCATTGAACATGAACCTCGATCAATATCGCTTGACTGATGTGTGCAATGGTTCACAAATATCACGCATGAACCTGACATTATGTGCGGGACATGGCTGATGTCACTTGATTGATGTGCGTACGGGCCTGCTGCTGTATGCCGGCCTCAACCGATGTCGCCTGGCCGATGTGGGTAGGGGTTTGTCGATACCATCTAGGTGATGCGCGTAGGGGCTTACCATTGTGCATCGGCCTCAACAAATGTCACTTGAATGACGTGCATATGGTCTACCGATGTCACCTAAGCTATGCAAAGAGGCCTTGCCTTGTGCGCGGTTATCGATCCATAAGCGCAGGGGCCTGCCATTGTGTAAAGACCTCACCCGATATTGCTCTACCGGTATGCGCAGGGGTTCACTAACGCTTCTTGGAAAATGCACGCAGGGGTCTGCCATTTTGCGCAAGCCTCGTTTGATGTCGCTTGCCCGAAGTGCACACAGGACTCCCGTTGTGCGCGAGCTTTAATGGTATTTTTGGGCGAAGTGCGTAAGGATCTGCCGATGTCACCAACATGATGGACACTGAATTAGGGCCTGACCTTGTGCACGGGCATTGAGTGATGTGGCTTGGCCGATGTACGTAGGGCGTGCCGTTATGTGCTTGACTCAGCCGATGTCGCATGGTTGATGTGTGCAGAGGTATAATAATGCCGCCTTTGTGATGCACGCAGGGGCATGACATTGTGCGCGGGCCTTTGTCGATGTCACTTGGCAGACATCCACAGGGGTCTGAAGATGTCGCCTAAGCGATGCATGTGAGGGCATTATCCTGTTAGCAGCCATAAACCTATGTCACTTTGCTGATGTGCGCAGGGGCCTGCCGTTCTGTACGGTCCTCGACCGATGTGCGCATGGGCCTGCCGTTCTATACGTGCCTGGACCGATATCGCCTGGCCGATGTGGATAGGGGTGTAGCGATGTTGCTCTAGTGAAACATGCAGGGGCATGCCATTGTGCACAAGCCTCAGATGATGTCTCTTAGCCGAGGTCCACATGGGTCTGTTGATATCGCCTAAATGATGCACGCATAGTCCTGATCTTATGCGCGGGCATCAAACAATGTGTGCAGGGGCATGCCATTGTGTGTGGGCTTTAGCCGATGTTGCCTGACAGATATGTGTAGGGTCTGGCCATTGTGTGCGGGCCTCAGCCGATGTCGCCAGGTCTATGTGCGCAGGGTCTATGGATGTCTCCTGAGCGAAGTTCCATTGTGTAAAGGCCTCATCCGATATTGCTCTACTGGTATGCGCAGGGGTTCAGTGATGCTTCTTGGAAGATGCACGCAGGGGTTTGCCATTGTGCGCGAGCCTCGATTGATGTCGCTTGGCCGAATAGCACAGCGGCCAATTGTTGCGTGCGGGATTTAATGGTATTATTTGGGTGACGTGCGCAGGGATCTGCCGATGTCACCAACATGATGGACACTGCATTAGGGCCTGGCCTTGTGCGCAGGCATTGAGTGATATGGCTTGGCCGATGTACGTAGGGCCTGTCGTGTGTGCAGGCCTCAGCTGATGACGCCAGGCTGATGTGCGCAAAGGTCTTCTAATGTCGCCCTTGTTATGCACGCAGGGGCATTACATTATGCGCGGGCCTTGGTTGAATTCACTTGGCAGACAACCACAGGGATCTGAAGATGTCGCCTAAGCAATGCATGTAAGGAAGTGATCTTGTGAGCGTGCATCAGCCGATGTTACTTTGCTCATGTGCGCAGGGTCTTGCCATTGTGTGCGGGCCTCAGCTGATCTCGCCAGGTCTATGTGCTCAGAGGTCGGTCGATGTCTCCTTGGCGAGATGCGCAGCAGCCTACCGATGTCACGTGGGCTTTAAGCGATGCTTGCAAGAGGTTGCCGGTGTCACTTAGAAGCTGTTGAGTTCGCATGTGTGTTGACATGTTCCTACGCCTCCCGACATGTCACTTTTCATTAGGAATGCACTCGACATCCATTCGCATATAATTAGGCATTAGAAATGCACTCGACGACACGGGAAAACTCTAATTGCTAAATCGGTATTGGGTGCGGGCATCGCATTCGACAAGTTATTGGTCAACATAGTTCAAGTGTTAGCCGCCACCGACGTCGCATGTGCGTTGGCATATTCCTACGGGCCGACATGCAGACGGTGGGTGCACACGTCGTTTCTAACCCAGCAAGCGGACGACGGGCTTCAAGCCCAGGAAGAAGTGCCCTCGACCTAATGGCTTCGGGCGCAACTTGCGTTTAAAACCTTAATGGTTCACTTGATTTTGCAATTCACAGCAAGTATCACAATTCACTATGTTTTTCATCGATGCAAGAGTCGAGATATTCATTGCCGAGAGTCTTTTGTGTTTCAAAAGAAGTACACATCCCCCAATGAATATTATAGATCGGTGCGAGGGGCGGGCTATCAATTTACAATCCTTGGCGTTTTATGCACCTGGATTCGTTAGTCACCCAACAGGTGCGCAAGCGCGCACACCGGGGACGGGAGGAAGACCCGCAGGTAGGGTTCCTGGGAACCCTAGTCGTGCATCGCCCCCGAGTATTCAAATATGTTTGCGAGTCGTTCTACTCTGTATGTTTTGATTATGATCCTTTTGCATGTTCACCTACGTAAACCTTGTTATGACTTCTCATTTCTCTAAATAATAAGGTTCAATGGAATTCTCGCGACATCGCGGGCAGCGAATCGCCCATTCGATCGGTTCTACAACGGGCTGTGTGTACAAAGGGCAGGGACGTAGTCAAACACAATTCCAATTGCACATATGAGTTCCAAACATAAAAATAATAGTTTTCAAATTACTTTTTTTATATATGTTGAAAAAAATTTCGAAAAAAAATCAAATAGAAAAAGTAATTAAAAAACCACCAAATACAATTCCGCTTTCACAAATGAGTTTCAAACGTCTAAAATAATAGTTTTCAATAAAAAAATTGATTTTTTTATATGTCAAAATTTTCTGAAAAAATAAAAACAAATATGAAAAACCCCACCAAGCACAATTCCACGTGCACAAATGAGTTCGAAATATAAAAAATAATAGTTTTTAAAAAATAATTATTTTAATATACGTCGAAATTTTCCAAAAAAGAAATTAAATAGTAAATGAAATAAAATAAACTAAGAAAAACACGACAAACACAATTACACTTGCACAAATGAGTTTCAAATGTTAAAATATGATAGTTTTCAATAAAAAATTTTGATTTTTTTACATATCGAAATTTTATGAAAAAAAATAATTAAATAGGAAAAAAATATAAAAACTATCAAACACAATTCCGCTTTCACAAATGAGTTTTAAATGTAAAAAATAATAGTGTTTAATAAAAAAATTTGGTTTTTTATATGTCGAAATTTTACAAAAAAATAATGAAATAGAAAAAAATAAAAGAAAATATAAAAAACCACCAAACAAAATTCCTCTTTCACCAATGAGTTTCAAATGTTAAAAATAATAGTGTTCAATAAGAAAATTTGATTTTTTTCTATGTCGAAATTTTTCGAAAAAAATAATCAAATAGAAAAAAATAAAAGAAAATATAAAAAAATCGCCAAACACAATTCCGCTTTCACCAATGAGTTTAAAATTTCAAAAATAAAAGTTTCCAATAAACAAATTTGATTTTTTTATATGTCGAAATTTTCCGAAAAAAATAATTAAATATGAAAAAAAAAAAAAACCACCAAAAAAAATTTTTACTTGCACAAATGACTTTAAAATATAAAAAATAATAGATTTCAAAATGAAAAATTTAATTTTTAAAAGTTAAATTTTTCCAAAAAGAATAATTAAATAGGAATTTAAAAAAATATATATAAAAACACCACCAAACACACTTCAACTTGCAAAAATGACTTTTACATAACAAAAATAAAAGTTTTCAATTTTTTGTATCGAAATTTTCCTAAAAATAAGCGATGACATCCACTAATGTCGAGTGGGCGCGACCTCCTCGGCCGAAGTCGCCTGGGTGATAGGGGCACGGGCCTGTGCTTGTGCGTGGGCATCGATCGATATAACTTGGCTGATGAGCGCAAGGGCCTACCATCGTGTGCAGGCCTTGGCCGATGTCATATGGCCGATGAGCGTAGGGGTCTGTCGATGTGTGCATAGGCCTACCATTGTGCGTGTGCCTAAACCGTTGTAACTTTTTCGACGTGCGTAGTGCTCTGCCGATTTCATCTAAGTAATATGAGCAGAGGCTTGGCCATATGCACAGGCATCGACACATGTCGCTTAACCGATGTGCGCAGGGCCCTGCCCTTGTATGCGGGCCTCGATCGATGTCGTTTGGCTGATGTGTGAAGGGGTCCGTCGATGCTGCTTGGGTGATGTGCGCAGGGGCCTGCCATTGTGTAAAGGTCTCAGCCTCTGTCCGTAGGGGTCCGCTGATGTTTGTTGGATGATGCGTGTAGGGGAGTACTGTTGTGGGACTAGGCCGTTGGGCACTGGGGTCCGCCGATGTTGCTTGAGCGATGCGTGCAGGGGCCTGCCATTTTTGCTTGGGCAATGCGCACAAGGGCATAATATTGGACATGAACCTCGATCGATATCGCTTGACTGATGTGTGCAGTGGTTTACAAATATCACGCACGGACCTGACATTATGCACGGGACATGATCGATGTCACTTGATTGACGTGCGTTGAGGCCTGCCGTTGTATGCCGGCCTCGACCGATGTCATCTGGCCGATATGGGTAGGGGTCCGCCGATACAACCTAGGTGATGCAAGTAGGGGCTTACCATTATGCATTGGCCTCAACAAATATCGCTTGAACCACGTGCACAGGGTGTGCCGATGTCACCTAAGCGATGCGCAGAGGCCTTGCCTTATGCACGGTTATACATCAATGTGCGCAGGGGCCTGCCATTATGTAAAGGCCTCATCAGATATCGCTCTACCGGTATGCGCAGGGGTTCACTGATGCTTCTTGGAAGATGCACGCAGGGGTCTACCGTTTTGCGTGAACCTCGATTGATGAACTTGTTCGAAGTGTACAGTGGTCTGCCATTATGTGCGAGCATTAATGGTTTTATTTGTGTGACGTGCGCAGGGATCTATCGATGTCACCAAAATTATGGACACTGCATTAGGGCTTGACCTTGTGCGTGGGCATTGAGTGCTTAGGCTTGGCCGACGTACGCAGGGCATGTTGTTGTGTGCGGGCCTCAAGCGATGTCGCCTGGCCGATGTGTGCAGGGGTCTACTAATGCCGCCCTTGCGATGCACGCAGGGTCATGACATTGTGCACGGGCCTTGGTCGATGTCACTTGACAGATATCCACAGGGGTCTAAAGATATCGCCTAAGCGATGCATGTAAGGGCGTGATCTTGTGTGCGGGCATCGGCCGATGTCACTTTGCTGATCTGCGCAGGGGCTTGCCGTTGTGTGCGGGCATCAATCAATTCGCACAGGGGCCTGCCGTTCTGTACAGGCCTCGGCCAATGTCGCCTGGCCGATGTGCATAGACGGCTACCGATTTCGCCCTAGCAATACATACAGGGGTATGCCATTGTGCGCGGGCCTCGGCTGATGTAGCTTATTCAAAGTCAGAGGAGTATGTCAATGTCTCCTAAATGATGCACGCAAGGGCCTGATCTTATGAGCGGGCATCAACCAATGTGCGCAGGGGCATGCCATTGTGTGCGGGCTTTAGCCGATGTTACCTAGCAGATATGCGTAGGGTCTTGCCGTTGTGTGCGGGCCTCAGTCGATGTCGCCAGGTTTATGTGCATAGGGATTTGTCGATGTCTCCTTGGTGAGACGCGTAGTGGACTGCCGATGTCACGTGGGTTTTAAGCGATACCTGCAAGGGGCTGCCGATGTCAACTAGATGCTGCTGAGTTCACATGTGCGTTGACATGTTCCTACGCCTCCCGACATGTCACTTTTCATTAGGATTGCACTCGACATCCCAAAAAACCTATAATAGTGACATCATTATTTTGCACAAATTTTCCGGTGGCATATGATTAGGCATTAGAAATGCACTCGACGACATGAAAAACCTCTAATTGCTAAATCGGTATTGGGTGCGAGCATCGCATTCTACAAGTTATTGGTCAACATAGTTCAACACTTAGCCGCCGCCGATGTCGCGTGTGTGTTGACATCTTCATACGGGTTGGCATGAAGATGGCAGGCGCATGCATCGCTTCTAGCCCACCAAGCGAACGTCGGGCTTCAAGCCCATGAAGAAGTTCCCTCGGACTAATGGCTTCGGGTGCAACTTGCGTTCAAAAACTCAGTGGTTCACTTGATTATGCAATTCACAGCATGTATCACAATTCACTATGTTCTTCATCGATGCAAGAGCCAAGATATTCATTGTGGAGAGTCGTTTGTGTTTCAAAAGAAGTATACATCCCTAATTAACTCTATAGATCGGGTGTGAGGGGCGAGCTATCAATTTACAATCCTTGGTGTTTTATGCAACAGGATTCGTTAGTCGCCCGACAGGTGCGCGAGCGTGCACTCCGGGGATGGGAGGGAGACCCGCAGGCAGGGGGCCTGGGAACCCTAGCTGTGCATCGCCCCCGAGTTTCCATACATGTTCGCGGGTCGTTCTACTTTGTATGTTTTTGTAATGATCCTTCTGCATGTTCACCTACATAAACCTTGTTACGACTTCTTATTCCTCTAAATGATAAGGTTCAATGGAATTATCATGACATCGCGGGCAGCGAATCGCCTATGTCACCGCGATCTGAACATATCACCGAATCATTCGATTGGTTCCGTAATGGACTGTGTACAAAGGCCAGGGACGTAGTCAAACACAACTTCGCTTGCACAAATGAGATTCAAATATAAAAATAATCGCTTTCAAAAAAATATTTTTATACATGTCAAAAAAAAATTGAAAAAAATTAAATAGAAAAAAATAATAAAAAACCACCAAACAAAATTCCACTTTCACAAATGAGTTTAAAAGGTCTAAAATAATAGTTTTCAATAAAAAATTGATTTTTGTATATGTCAAAATTTTCTGAAAAAATAACTAAATAGGAAAAAATAAAAACAAAATATGAAAAACTCCACCAAACACAATTCAGCTTGCACAAATGAGTTCGAAATTAAAAAAAAGGCGAAATGGTCTGATGAACCCTTGTACTTGTATGGGTTTGTATTCTGGACCCTTCTATTTAACCCTTTACCAACTGAACCCCTGAACTCATTGAAACTTAATATTTTAAGCCCTTTTCTCATATGGTGGATAGTGCGTGTAATACAACCACTACATGTCAAATTCCACCTCATTTTTAACTGCCACATAGGAAATAAAATGGTAAAATTAAATTAAATCCCCAAAGTTTTATTTTAAAAATCTTTCTCTCTTTTCCCTTTTTATTCCAGATTTCTCTTCTTTCTCCTCTCATTCCAAAGGCTTTCACCAGTGAAATGCAGTACCGCTAAGATGGATCGCATACCATAACTTGGTAGTGGAGCTACCACTCGAAGACGGAGAGGGCAACTGCGCTACCTGCATTTTGGAAAAAGCAGTGATGGCCCCAAATCACTGCTGCGACACTCGCTCCAAAACCCTAGAACTCATGAAAAATCAGTTCTCATCCAAATTACTTAACCCTCATATTCTCTTCATTCACTTCTCCTTCATGTTTGTTTTTCTTTTTCTTCCCTTGTTTGCAATTTTGGATCAATTTTGATTTTTTAGCTTTTCATAATTTATTCATTTAAGAAAGGATTTTGTGTTATGAAAATTTGTAGAAATTGGTGTGGTTGATGGCTCCGGCAATATTGAATTCGGAGGAAATGGGATATTTGTTGAAGAGTAGGATCGATAAGTCCATTTATTTTTTGTAACAATGAAAGAAATTTGTACTTGTGGGATTCTTTTGTATAGAATAAAGAATGAATTTGTTCAAGAAATAATGAGTCTTTTGAAGAAGATGAAACACAACAATGAAACAATGAGAAAAATAGAGAAAGAATTTGGACAGAAATATTTGTAGATCAGTAGAAAAGCCCCCAAAATTGCTTTTTTTTGTTCAACAATGGTGAATGGATAAATGGGGAAGAAGATGACTCTTAGTTAGGTCAAAAATTGACATTTTCTATCTTTTTAAAGACTTCACGCGCCTAAAATATGTGTATCACATGCACTTTGAATAAAAATGCCACATAGGATGACAGGTCAAAAAAAGGGTTTAAAATATTAAGTTTCAACAGGTTCAGGGGTTCAGTTGGTAAAGGATTAAGTAGAAGGGTCAAGAATACAAATTCATACAGGTATAAGGGTCCATCAGACCATTTCGCCAATAAAAAATAATAGTTTTAAAAAAATAATTATTTTAATATATGTCGAAATTTTCCAAAAAACCAATTAAATAGTAAATGAAATAAAATAAACTATAAAAAACCCACCAAACACAATTTCGCTTGCACAAATAAGTTTCAAATGTTAAAAAATGATAGTTTTCAATAAAAAATTTTGATCTTTTTACATATCAAAATTTTCTGAAAAAAATAATTAAATAGGAAAAAAAATATTAAAACTGCCAAACACAATTCCGCTTCCACAAATGAGTTTCAAATGTAAAAATAATAGTGTTTATTAAAAAATTTTGATTTTTTTAATATGTCAAAATTTTTCGAAAATATAAAAAACCACAAAACACAATTTCTCTTTCACCAATAAGTTTCAAATGTCAAAAATAATAGTGTTCAATAAGAAAATTTGATTTTTTTGTATGTCGAAATTTTTCAAAAAAATAATTAAATAGCAAAAAAATTATAGAAAATATAAAAAAACCACCAAATGCAATTCCACTTTCGCCAATGAGTGTCAAATTTCAAAAATAAAAGTTTCCAATAAAATTTTTAAAATTTTTTTAGAAATCAAAATTTTTCGTAAAAAATACTTAAATAGAAAAAAATAAAATAAAATATAAAAAAACCACCAAACACAATTTCGCTTTCTCCAATGAGTTTCAAATGTCAAAAATAAAAGTTTCCAATAAAAATATTTGATTTTTTCATATGTGGAAATTTTCCGAAAAAAATAATCAAATAGAAAAAGTAAAAACAAATATTAAAAAACCACCAAACACAATTCTGCTTTCACCAATGATTTTCAACTTTGAAAAATAAAAGTTTCCGATAAAAAATTTTATTTTTTTATATGTCAAAAATTTCCAAAGAAAATAATTAAATATGACAAAAAATTAAAATAAATTAAAAAAACCACCAAAAAAATATTTTACTTTGACAAATCACTTTAAAATATAAAAAATAATAGATTTCATAACGAAAAATTTATTTTTTCAAAAGTCAAAATTTTCCAAAAAAAATAATTAAAAAGGAAATTTTTAAAATTTTTTTTAAAAACACCACCAAACACACTTCGGCTTGCAAAAATGATTTTCACATAACAAAAATAAAAGTTTTAAATTTTTTTTGTATCGAAATTTTCCTAAAAATAAGCGATGGCATCCACTAATGTCGGGTGGGCGCGAGCGCCTCGGTGATGTTGCCTGAGCGATAGGGGTATAGGCCTGCGCTTGTGCGTGGACATCGATTGATAACACTTGGCTTATGAGTACAAGGGCCTACCGTCGTGTGTAGGCCTTGGCCGATGTGCGTAGGGGCCTGCCGATGTAGCCTTGGCGATGTGTGCTTAGGCCTACCGTTGTGCGTGAGCCTCAGTTGTTGTAGCTTTTACGACGTGCATAGTGCTCTACTGATGTCACCTAAGTAATGTGCGCAGAGGCTTGGTCTTGTGCGCAGGCATTGACACATGTCGCTTAACCGATGTGCGCACGGGCCTACCCTTGTATGCGGGCCTCGGTCGATGTGGCTTGGTCGATGTGTGAAGGGGTCTGTCGATGTGGCTTGGGTGATGTCCGCAGGGGCCTTCCATTGTGTACGGGCCTCAGCCTATGACCGTAGGGTTCTGCTGATGTTGGTTGGATGATACGTGTAGGGGTGTGTTTTTGTGGGACTAGGTCCTTGTGCGCTGGGGTCCGGCGATGTTGCTTGAACGATGCATGCAAGGGCCTGCCATATTCGCTTGGGCAATGCGCACAAGGGCGTACAATTGTACATGAACCTCGATCGATATCCCTTTACTGATATGTCCAGTGGTCCACAAATTTCAGGCAAGGACCTGACATTATGCGCGGGACATGAACGATGTCAATTAATTGACCTGCATACGGGGTGCCGTTTTACGTCGGCCTCTACCGATATCGCATGGCCAATGTGGGTAGGGGTTTGCCGATACCACCTAGGTGATGCGCGTAGGGGCTTACCAATGTGCATCGGACTCAACAAATGTCACTTGAACAACATGCGCAGGGTCTGCCGAGGTCACCTAAGCGATGTGCAGAGGCCTTGCCTTGTGCGCGGTTATCAACCAATGTACGCAGGGGCCTGCCATTGTGTAAAGGCCTCATCCGATATCGCTCTACCGATATGCGCAGGGGTTCACTGATGCTTCTTGGAAGATGCACGCAGGGTTCTGCCGTTGTGCACGAGCCTCGATTGATGTCGCTAGGCCGAAGTGCACAACAGTGTGGCGTTGTGTGCGAGCTTTAATGGTGTTATTTGGGCGACGTGCGCAGGGATCTGCCGATGTCACCAACATGATGGACACTACATTAGGGCCTGACCTTGTGCGCGGGCATTGAGTGATATGGCTTGGCCGATGTACGCAGGGCCTATCGTTATGTGCGGGCCTCAGCCGATGTGTGCAGGGGTCTACTAATGCCGCCCTTGTGATGCACGCAGGGGCATGACATTGTGCGCGGGCCTTGGTCGATGTCACTTGGCAAACAACCACAGGGGTCTGAAGAGGTCGCCTTAACGATGCATGTAAGGGCGTGATCTTGTGAGCGGGCATCAGCCGGTGTCACTTTGCTGATATGCATAGGGGCCTGCCGTTGTGTTAGAACATCAAATGATGTGCGCAGGGGCCTGCCGTTCTATATGGGCTTAGGTTGATGTCACCTGGCCGATTTGCTTAGGAGTCTACCGATGTCGCCCTAGCGATACACGCAGGGGCATACCATTGTGCGCTGGCCTCGGCTAATGTCGCTTAACCGATGTCCACAAGGGTCTTTGATGTCGCCTAAATGATGAACGCAAGGGCCTGGTCTTATGCGCGGGCATCAACCAATGTGCGCAGGGGCATGCCATTTTGTGTGGGCTTTAGCCGATGTTGCCTGGCACATATGCGTAGGGTCTTGCCGTTGTCTGCGGGCCTTAGCAAATGTCGCCAGGTCTATGTGCGCAGGGTTCTGTCTATGTCTCCTGGGCGAGACGCGCAGCGGCCTACCGATGTCACGTGGGCTTTATGCGATGCTTGCAACGGGCTGTCAATGTCACCTAGATGTTGCTGAGTTCGCATATGCATTCACATGTTCCAACACCTCCCGACATGTCATTTTACATTAGGATTGCACTCGACATCCAAAAAAAACTATAATAGTAACATCATTATTTGGCACAAATTTTCCTTTGGCTTACGATTAGGCATTAGAAATGCACTCGATGACATGGAAAACCTCTAATTGCTAAACCGGTATTGGGTGCAAGCATCGCATTCCACAAGCTATTGGTCAACATAGTTCAAAACTTAGCCGCCGCAGACGTCGCATGTGCGTTGACATCTTTCTACGGTCGGCATGGAGACGGCAGGCGCATACGTCGCTTCTAGCCCAGCAAGCGGACGGCGGGCTTCCAGCCCAGGAAGAAGTGCCCCCGGCCTAATGGCTTCGGGCGCAACTTGCGTTCAAAAACTCAATGGTTCACTTTATTCTGCAATTCACAACAAGTATCACAATTCACTATGTTCTTCATCAATGCAAGAGCCGAGATATTCATTGCCGAGAGTTATTTGTGTTTCAAAAGAAGTACACATCCCCCAATAAATTCTACAGATCGGGTGCGAGGGGCGGGCTATCAATTTACAATCCTTGGCGTTTTATGCTCCAGGATTCTTTAAGCACCCGACAGGTGCGCGAGCGCGCACGCCGTAGACGGGAGGGAGACCCGCAGGTAGGGGGCCTAAGAACCCTAGTCGTGCATCCCCCCTGAGTGTTCAAACATGTTCGTGGGTCGTTCTACTTTGTATGTTTAGATAATGATCCTTCTGCATGTTCACCTATGTAAACCTTGTTACGACTTCTCATTTCTCTAAGTGATAAGGTTCAATAGAATTCTCGCGACATCGCGGGCAGCGAATCGCCCATGTCACCGCGATCTGAACATATCACCGGATCATTCGATTGGTTCCGCAACGGGCAGTGTGTACAAAGGGCAGGGATGTAGTCAAACACAATTCCGCTTGCATAAATGAATTTCAAATATAAAAAAAAATAGTTTTCAAAAAAAATATTTTTATATATGTCGAAATTTTTTTCGAAAAAAAATTAAATAGAAAAAAATAATTATAAAAACCACCAAACACTATTCCGCTTTGACAAATGAGTTTCAAACGTCTAAAATAATAGTTTTCAATAAAAAAATCAATTTATGAAAAATAATTAAATAGGAAAAAATAAAACAAATATGAAAACCCCACCAAAGACAATTCCGATTTCACAAATGAGTTCGAAATATAAAAAATAATAGTTTTAAAAAAAATAATTATTTTAAAATATGTTGAAATTTTCCAAAAAAGTAATTAAATTGTAAATGAAATAAAATAAACTATAATATACCCACCAAACACAATTCCGCTTGCACAAATGAGTTTCAAATGTTTAAAAATGATAGTTTTCAATAAAAAAAATTGATTTTTTTACATAGCGAAATTTTCTGAAAAAAAAAGATAAAAATTGTCAAACTCAATTCTGCTTTCACAAATGAGTTTCATATGTAAAAAATAATAGTGTTTAATAAAAAATTTAATTTTTTTAAATGTTGAAATTTTCCGAAAAAAATAAAAGAAAATATAAAAAACCACCAAACATATTTCTGGTTTTACCAATGAGTTTCAAATGTCAAAACTAATAGTGTTCAATAAGAAAATTTGATGTTTTTGTATATCAAAATTTTTCGAAAAAATAATTAAATAGGAAAAAATAAAAGAAAATATAAACAATCCACCAAATAGAATTCTGCTTTCTCCAATGAGTTTCAAATGTCAAAAATAAAAGTTTCCAATAACAAATTTTGATTTTTTATATGTCGAAATTTTCTGAAAAATATAAAAGAAAATATAAAAAAACCACCAAACACATTTCCACTTTCACACATGAGTTTCAAATGTGAAAAATAAAAGTTTTCAATAAAAAATTTTGATTTTTTTATATGTCAAAATTTATGAAAAAAAATAACCAAACAGAAAATAATAGAAGAAAATATAAAAAACCACCAAACACCATTCCGCTTTAACCAATGAGTTTCAAATGTCAAAAATAAAAGTTTCCAATAAAAAAATTTTGATTTTTTTATATGTCAAAATTTTTCGAAAAAATAAATAAATATGAAAAACAAAAAAACCGACCAAAATTTTTTTTACCTACACAAATGCCTTTAAAATATAAAAAATAATAGATTTCAAAACGAAAAATTAATTTTTTTAAAAGACAAAATTTTTCGAAAAAAATAATTTAATAGGAATTGTTTTAAAAAAATATAAAAACACCACCAAACACACTTCGGCTTGCAAAAATGACATTCACATAACAAAAATAATAGTTTTCAATTTTTTTGTATCGAACTTTCCCTAAAAATAAGCGATGACATCCACAAATGTCGAGTGGGCGCGAGCGCCTCGGTCGATGTCGCAAGGGCGATAGGGGCATGGGCCTGTGCTTGTGCGTGGGCATCGATCGATATCACTTGATTGATGAGAGCGCAAGGGCCTACCATCGTGTGCATGCCTTGGCCGATGTAATATGGCCAATGTCCGTAGGGCCTTGCCAATGTAGCCTTGGCGATGTGTGCATAGACCTACCGTTGTGCGTGAGCCTAAGCCGTTGTAGCTTTTTCGATGTTCATAGTGCTCTGCCGATGTCATCTAAGTAATGTGCGCAGATGCATGTAGGGGGATGTTGTTGTGGGACTAGGCCGTTGTGGGTTGGGGTCCGCCAATGTTGCTTGAGTGATGCGTGCAGGGGCCTGCTATTTTTTCTTGGGCAATGCGCACAAGGGCGTACCATTGTACATGAACCTCAATCGATATCGCCTGACTGATGTTTGCAGTGGTCTACAAAAATCACGCACAGACTTGACATTATCCGCGGGATATGACCGATGTCACTTGACTGATGTGCGTAGTGGCCTGTCGTTGTACGCCGGCCTCGACCAATGTTGCCTGGCCTATATGGGTAGGGGTCCGCCAATACCACCTAGGTGATGCGCATAGGGGCATACCATTGTGCATCGGCCTCAATAAATGTCACTTGAACGACTTGCGCAGGGTCTGCCGAAGTCATCTAAGCGATGTGCAGAGGCCTTGCCTTGTGCTCGGTTATCAATCAATATGCGCAGGGGCCTGCCATTGTGTAAAAGCCTCATCCGATATCGCTCTACCGATGTGCACAGGGGTTCACTGATGCTTCTTGGAAGATGCACGCAGGGGTCTTCCGTTGTGCGCGAGCCTCGATTGATGTCGCTTGGCCGAAGTACACAGCGGTCTGCCGTTGTGTGCGAGCTTTAATGGAATTATTTGGGCGACGTGCGCAGGGATATGCCGATGTCACCAACATGATGGACACTGCATTAGGGCTTGACCTTTTGCACCAGCATTGAGTGATATGGCTTGGCCGATGTACGCAGGGCATGTCGTTGTGTATGGGCTTAAGCTGATGTCGCATGACCGATGTGTGCAGGGCTATACTAATGCCTCCCTTGTTATGCACACAGGGGCATGACATTGTGCGCGTGTCACGGCCCGATTCCTCCAGTCATGATAGTGCCTACCAACCCGCCAGTAGGCAAGCCAAACCCTGTCCCGGAACTTAACAGTAATGGAACTGAGGGTGGGAACCAACCTCAACGAAGCGGAAGCATAAATTAAGGAACACATAAGGGAAAGGCGAAAGCGAACCCAAACTATATACAACCAAACGATACCTCCCAAAACCTGGAAGTCACATGTACAGAGCTACTACAAAATGAGTACAAGTCTCAAAAGTGGACCACCGAAACAAGATTGTCTCAAAAGCAAAAGACAAGCAAAAAATATAAGTACAGAAGGAGGCAGGTAATTTCAGGACACCATGTGCTCACCCTCGCCTCCAAAACAGACTGCAACAGGCTCGAACTCAACGATGATAACTGGTGCTCGGACCTGCATCACGAAAACAGATGCAGAGTGTAGCTTGAGTACCAAGCAACAGGTACCCTGTAGGCATCATAGGCCGACTGAGAAAGAAAGATGAAAACAGACTGAAAGGATAGAATCTACAATAACAGAGGTCAACAGAAATAAGAACAAACTAATCGACAACAAATATAGGAAAATACCTAAACTAAACCTAACTGGGCCCCCCATAAGACCCAAAAGGTACACTCAAACACAGACAAACAAAACCCGAACGGACCCCCATAAGCCCGACAGGTACACGAAAAAGCAAAATCTACGAGACCGAAGGAAAACCCAACTGCGAACCGAAACCACCAACCAACTCAACTGAAACAATCAGCCAACTCCAACCCAGTCAAAAGTCTGACTTCCAAATCAGGCCACCCATCCTGGTAGCAACTCCCCGGGGCCCTGCCCTAGCAAGCACAGTGCCCAGGGGGCATAACGACTCCTCCAAGGCCCTAATATTCAATCGCCTAATCAGCTAACACTCCGGGGGCCCTACCTTAGCCAGACAAGTGCGCGGGGCATGTCGACTCCGAAGAGGACCTCTATAACTCATATCCAAATGCCCAGCCGGCTAACACTCCGAGGGCCATGCCCTAGACAGACGAGTGCACCAGCTAACACTCCAGGGGCCCTGCCCTAGCTAGACGAGTGTGCGAGGCATATCAACTCCGTAGAGGATCTCAAATACAAAACCGATATGGATCACCGTCCACCACCAACCACATCACCACAGAATCGACCTCGAAACACCCAAAATCTCAAGAAAACACCACGCCTCTGATGACACATCGACACCACAAAAATTGGGAGAGAAGCCCGAAGATCACAACAATACAAAGCCATAGCTAGGCTCATACTATCAGACCCAAGTCTGCTATTCCGGTCTACAAGTACCTAATCCATCCGAATCGGCGTCGGACACATACCAGAGTCAAACAGGTGCATGGGTCTAAGGCAAAACTAGTCTAACCTAGACTAAGGCCAGAAACATGCTCCAACAAAAATAAACAACCAGCTATATAAACCACAAGCATCAACACCCAAACAACCCCTCCGATAGCATGATACTACCCCCAAGACAACCCGAAAATCAAGCCTAAACAGGATTTCGGAGAAGAAGCGAAGAAATAGTAGAACCCCACCCCAGATTCACACAAATCAACATGCATTCACACAATCCAGCTCAATATAAAAAGAAGGGAATCCATAACCTACCAGAAGGCCTACAGCGCGCACTCCAAATCACTCCACCAGGGCTTTTCCCTTCCAAATGGCCTCAGACTGCTGCCACGCTATCAAAAATAAAATCACAGCGTCAGGACGGTCGTTTAGACACTAAAATCGTCAAAATCGGAGACGGACCAATTTCGAAGTCAAAATCAAAAATTGTGAGACCCGCTCTGGAAATCCCAGAATTGACTCCGTGAAAAGGTCCTAAACCCTCTCCCGAACCTATGTTCCAAAACAAAACACAATTCGGGGTTCGAAACAGCCGACAACACAAGAAAAAAAGACATCCAAAACATTACAAAACAAGCCTAAGGCAGCCACTTACGCCTCAAATTCACGAGAATCATAGGTCACCCAACGCTAACCGAACCAACACCCACAAATCCTACGCAATTCCAAACACCTGGGACTTTGAATCACCGAAAACTGACTTAAAATAAAGAAGATATAACTTTCCAAGCTTCCAACAACTATGAGCCCGACTGCCCCTTTATATACTGCCAGTCACACAGACCTCCGCGAACGCGGAGGGAAATCAAACAAACCTCTGAAAATGCGGCCAGGGGGCCGCAAACGCGGAGGGAAAGAATCCCTATCTCCTCTAACGCGAAGGCCTATCCGCGAATGCGGAGAAGAAGATTCCCCAGACCTCCACGAACGCGGAGAAGAAAGAGACAGAGCTCCGCGAACGAGGAGAAGAAAGAGACAGAGCTCCGCGAACGCGGAGAAGAAAGGGGTCTGCACCATCAGCCGATGCACCAGCTAAGTTTTGGCTTTTCCAAAAACTCTAACGGGGTGCTCAAAATTCATTTGGAACCCCGTGCACGCAAACGAGATATGTTATCCCATCAAATTCAACATTCCAGACTCAATGGCGCAGTCAAAATTTCCATAAGAGGCTGTTTCGACAAAAAGTGGGTCCCACACCCAAAGCACCTTTTTAGCCAAATTCCACAAAGGGCTTCGGAATTAGATCGGAAGCCCCGAGAAGCATACGAAGGGTCATTCTAGACCAAACTCGGCATTCTGGAACTAACCACGCTGACGGAATTCTCATCTGAGCGCGTTTACCAAGAATGTTGACCAAAGTCAACCTTAAGCCAAAATTCAAAGGCTAAAGCACCAAATGGCCCTAAAGCTACACCGGAATCCTTGGGAATCGGGCCAATCATGCTTCTAGCCTAATTTGGCCGCTCCGGAGCTGATGAAACCGTTAGAATCCTTTTTTGAGGTCGTTTACCTGAGGTTATGACCGAAATCAACTTTTTTAAAAGCTCCAAAATAGGGAATCGGGCATAAAACCCAAACGAATGACTAGGCGACCAAATAGTCAGTGCCAACAAGTCATAAATGACTTGGGGTCGCTACAGGAACGCTCTAAATGACGGAAAGGAGGCATTAACACAAAAATGACCTGGAGGGTCATTACAACATCCACTACTAAAAGAACATTCATCCAAGAAAGTAGGAGTCAAGAAGTACCTAAGGGCTCAAATAAGCCGAGGAACTGCTTCCGCATCTCCTACTCGGTCTCCCAGGTAGCCTCCTTGACTGGACGATGCCTCCAATGGACCTTAACCATAGGAATGGCTCTAGACCTAAACTTCCTCACATCTCTGGCCAAAATAGCAACTGGTTCCTCAATATAGGTCAGGCAATCATCCAACTCAACGGCATCATACTGGAGCACATGAGACTCATTTGGAACATACCGGCGCAACATCGAAACATGGAAAACTGGATGAATGGCTGAGAATGCTGGAGGTAAAGCTAACTCATTGGCCACCTCACCAACTGTCCTCAAAATCTCAAAAGGCCCAATATACTTGGGGCTAAGCTTGCCCCGCCTCCAAAATCATATCATGCCCTTCATGGGTGATACTCGGAGGAATACCCTGTAACCAACAATAAATCTCAACTGGCGATGCTTGCGATCCGCATAACTCTAGTATCTACTCTGAGCCATCCTAAATCATCCTCACATGCACTAAGGCCTCCTGAAACAAGTCTTTACCACGCGGCCTAGGCTTCATAGACTCAAACCAACCAGCTAGAGTGCGACAACGCCTACCATATAAAGCCTCAAATGGGGCCATCTGAATGCTAGAGTTGTAGCTGTTGTTGCATGCAAGCTCCGCCAAAGGCAAGAACTTGTCCCACTAACCTCCAAAGTCCATAATACAGGCCCGTAACATATCCTCAAGGACCTAAATAGTACGCTCTGACTGGCTATCAGTCTGCGGGTGGAATGTTGTGCTAAGGTCAACACGGGTACCCAACTCCTACTAAAATGTCCTCCAAAAGCTGGAAATGAACTGTGAACCCCAGTCTGAAATGATAGAAACAGTCACACCATGAAGATGAACCACCTCCCGAATATAGATACGAGCTAGCCTCTCAGCACTGAAGGAAGTATGAACTGGAAGGAAGTGTGCTGACTTGGTCAATCAATCCACGATGACCCAGACGCTGTCAACACCTCTAGAAGTCCAAGGCAAGCCCACAATGAAATCTATGGTGATACGCTCCCACTTCCACTCAAGAATGGGTAATCTCTACAACTCCCCACAAGGCCTCAAATGCTTGGCCTTCACCTGCTGACAACACAACCAACGGGACACATAATCTGAGATGTCCCTCCTCATACCACTCCACCAGTAATGCTGCCTCAAATCACAATACATCTTAGCGGTGCCCGGATGGATAGAATACTTGGAATCATGGGCCTCGCTAAGAATCAACTGAATCAAATCCCCAACTCTCAGAACACACAAACGGCTAGCAAATCTAAAAACCCCATCAGAATCTAGAGTAGCCTACCCGGTATCACCTACCAATACCTTATCTCTGAGTGCCACCAAAGACTTATCCTCAAACTGACGACCACAGATCTGATCTAGAAGGGAAGACTGAACTCTCACAATTCGTGGTTCAGAATAGCCGACAACACAAGAAAACAAGACATGCAAAACTCTACAAAACAAGCCTAAGGCAGCAACTTACGCGTCAAATTCATGAGAATCGGAGGTCACCCAACGCTAATCGAACCAACATCCACAAAGCATATGCAATTTCGAACACCTGGGATTTTGAATCACCGAAAATTGACTTAAAATGAAGAAGATATAACTTTTCAAAGCTTCCAACAACTATGTGCCCGACTGCCCCTTTATATACTGCCAGTCACACAGACCTCCGCGAACACAACCATGGGCCCGCGAACGCGGAGGGAAAACAAAAAAATCTTTTTGAACACAATCAGGGGCCCGCGAACGCGGAGGGAAAGAATCCCTACCTCTGCGAATGTGGAAGCCTATCCGCGAATGTGGAGAAGAAGATTCTCCAGACCTCCCAAATCTCCATGAACGCGGACACCTTTCCACAATGCGGAGAAGAAAGAGACAGAGCTCTGCGAACGCGGACACCTTTCCGTGAACATGGAGAGGAAAGGGGTCTGCAGCATCAGCTGTTGCACAAGCTAAGTTTTGGTTTTCCCAAAAATTCGACGGGGTGCTCGAAATCCATTCGGAACCCGGTGCATGCAAACGGGATATGCTACCCCATCAAATTCGATGTTCCAAACTCAATGGTACAGTCAAAATTTCCATACGGGGTCATTTCGACAAAAAAGTGGGTCCCACACCCAAAGCACCTTTTTAGCCAAATTCCACAAAGGTCCTCAGAATTAGATCAGAAGCCCCGGGAAGCATACGAAGGGTCATTCTAGATCAAACTCGACATTTCAGAACTAACTGCGCTGACGGAATTCTCATCCGAGCATGTTTACCAAGAATGTTTACCAAAGACAACCTTAAGCCAAAATTCAAAGGCTAAAATGCCAAATGGCCCTAAAGTCACACCATAAGCCTCGGGACTTGGGCCAACCATGCTTCTAGCCTAATTTGGCCGCTCCGGAGCTGATATAACCGTTAGAATCCTCTTCTGAGTTCGTTTACCTAAAGTTATGACCGAAATCAACTTTTCAAGATTCAAAAGCTCCAAAATAGGGAAACGGTCATAAAACCCGAACGAACGACGAGGTGACCAAACAGTCAGTGCCAGCAAGTCATAAATGACTTGGGGTCGCTACAAGAACGGTCTAAACGGCAGAAAGTAGGCATTAACATAAAATAACCTGGAGGGTCATTACAACACGAGCCTTGCTCGATGTTACTTGGCAGACATCCACAGGGGTCTGAAGATGTCGCCTCAGCGATGCATGTAAGGGCGTGATCTTGTGAGCGGGCATCAGCCAATGTCACTTTGCTGATGTAAGGGCGTCAACCAATGTGTGCTGGGGCCTGCCGTTCTGTACGGGCCTCGGTCGATGTCGCCTGGCTGATTTGCGTAGAGGTCTACTGATGTAGCCCTAGCGAAACACGCAGGGGCATGCCATTATGCACGGGCCTCTGCCGATGTCTCTTAGCCGACTTCCACAGGGGTCTGTCGATGTCACCTAAATGGTACACGCAAGTGCCTGATCTTATGCGCGGACATCAACCAATGTGCGCAGGGGCATGCCATTGTGTGCGGGCTTTTTCCGATATTGCCTGGCAGATAAGCGTAGGGTCTTGCTGTTGTGTGCGGACCTCAGCCGATGTCGCCAGGTCTATGTGCGCAGGGGTCTATCGATGTCTCCTGGGCGAGACGCACAGTAACCTACCGTTGTCACGTGGGCTTTAAGCGATGCTTGCCCAGGCTGCCGATGTCACCTATATGCTGCTGAGTTCGCATGTGCGTTGACGTTTTCCGCTTTCACCAATGAGTTTCAAATGTCAAAAATAAATGTTTCTAATAAAAAAATTAAATTTTTTTATATGTCGAAATTTTCCGAAAATATAATCAAATAGAAAAAAATAAAAGAAAATATAAAAAAACTACCAAACACAATTCCCCTTTCACGAATGAGTTTCAAATGTCAAAAATAAAAGTTTCCAATAAAATAATTTGATTTTTTTATATGTCAAAATTTTCTGAAAAAATAATTAAATATGAAAAAAAATTTAAAAAATAAAAAAATACCAAAAAATATTTTACTTGCACAAATGACTTTAAAATATAAAAATATTAGATTTCAAAACTAAAAATTTATTATTTTAAAAGTAAAAATTTTCTGAAAAAAATAATTAAATAGGAATTGTTTTTTAAAGTAATATAAAAACACCACCAAACACACTTCGGCTTGATAAAATGAATTTCTCATAACAAAAATAAAGGTCCATCGACGTCACTTGGGTGATGTGTGCAGGGGCCAGTCATTGTGTACGGGCCTCAGCCTAAGTCCATAGGGGTCTGCTAATGTTTGTTGGATGATGAGTGTGGGGGCGTGCTGTTGTTGGACTAGGCCGTTATGCACTAGGGTCCGCTGATGTTGCATGAGTGATGCGTGCAGGGGCCTTCAATTTTCACTTTGGCAATATGCACAAGAGCGTACCATTGTACATGAACCTCGATCGATATTGCTTGACTGATGAGTGCAGTGGTCCAAAAATATCACGCACGAACATGACATTATGCGCGGGACATGACCGATGTCACTTGACTGACGTGCGTAAGGGCCTGCCGTTGTATGCCGGCCTCGACCAATGTCGCCTGGCTGATGTGGGTAGGGGTCCGCCGATACCACCAAGGTGATGCGCGTAGGGGCTTACCATTGTGCATCGGCCTCAACAAATGTCACTTGAACGACGTGCACAGGGTGTAGGGATGTCACCTAAGCGATGCATAGAGGCCTTGCCTTGTGTGCAGTTATCACTCAATTTGTGCGGGGGCCGGCCATTGTGTAAAGGCCTCATCCGATAACGCTCTACCGGTATGCGCAGGGGTTCACTGATGCTTCTTGGAAGATGCATGCACAGGTCTGCCATTGTGAGCGAGCCTCGATTGATGTCGCTTGGCCGAAGTGCATAGCGGTCTGCCGTTGTGCGTGAACTTTAATGGTATTATTTGGGCGACGTGAGCAGGGATCTGTCGACGTCACCAACATGATGGACACTGCAATAGGGCCTGACCTTGTGCGCGGGCATTAAGTGATATGGCTTGGCCGATGTACGTAAGGAATATCGTTGTGTCCGGGCCTCAGCCGATGTCGCCTGGCCGATGTGGTCAGGGGTCTACTAATGCCTCCCTTATGATGCACGCAGGGGCATGACATTGTACGTGGGCCTTGGTCGATTTCACTTGGCAGATGTCGCCCTAACGATACACGCAGGGGCATGCCATTATGCGCGGGCCTCAGCCAATGTCGCTTAGCCGACGTCCACAAGGGTCTGTCGATGTCACCTAAATGATGCACGCAAGGGCCTGATCTTATGTGGGGGCATCAACTAATGTGTTAAGGGGCATGCCATTGTGTGCGGGCTTTAGCCGATGTTGCCTGGCAGATATGCGTAGGGTCTTGCCGTTGTGTGCGGGCCTCAGCAGATGTCGCCAAGTCTATGTGCACAGGGGTCTGTCGATGTCTCCTAAGCGAGTTGCACAGCGGCCTGTCGATGTCACGTGGGCTTTAAGCGATGCTTGCAAGGGGCTGCCGATGTCACCTAAATGCTGCTGAGTTCGCACGTGCGTTGACATGTTCCTACGCCTCCCGACATGTCTCTTTTCATTAGGATTGCACTCGACATCCAAAAAATCCTATAAAAGTGACATCATCATTTGGAACAAATTTTCCGTTGGCATATGATTAGGCATTAGAAATGCACTCGACGACACGGAAAACCTCTAATTGCTAAATCGGTATTGGGTGCGAGCATTGCATTCGACATGTTATTGGTCAACATAGTTTGACACTAAGCAGTCACCGATGTCGCATGTTCGCTGGCCTCTTCCAACGGGTCGGCATGCAGACGGCGGGCACATGCATCGCTTCTAGCCCAGAAAGCGAACGGCGGGCTTCTAGCCCACGAAGAAGTGCCCTCGGCCTAATGGCTTGGGGCACAACTTGTGTTAAAAAACTCAATGGTTCACTTGATTATGCAATTCACAGCAAGTATCCCAATTCACTATGATTTTCATCGATGCAAGAGCCGAGATATTCATTGTCGAGAGTCATTTGTGTTTCAAAAGAAGTATATATCCCCCTATGAACTCTACAGACCGGGTGCGAGGGGTGGGCTATCAATTTACAATCCTTGGCGTTTTATGCACCAGGATTCGTAAGTCACCCGACCGGTCCGCGGGCGCACACGCCGGGGACGGGAGGGAGACCCGCAGGCAGGGGGCCTGGGAACCCTAGCCATGCATCGCCCCCGAGTGTTCAAACATGTTCGCGGGTCGTTCTACTTTGTATGTTTTGATAATGATCCTTCTGCATGTTCACCTACGTAAACCTTGTTACGACCTCTCATATCTCTAAATGATAAGGTTCAATGGAATTCTCGCGACATCGCGGGCATCGAATCGCCCATGTCACCGCGATCTGAACATATCACCGGATCATTCGATTAGTTCTGCAACGGGCTGTGTGTGCAAAGGACAGGGACATAGTCAAACACAATTTCGCTTTCACAAATGAGTTTCAAATATAAAAATAATAGTTTTCAAAAAAATATTTTTATATATGTCGAAATTTTTTTTGAAAAAAAATTAATAGAAAAAAATAACAAATAAACCACCAAACACAATTCCCCTTTCACAAATGAGTTTCAAACATCTAAAATAATATTTTTGAAGAAAAAATTAATTTTTTTATATGTCGAAATTTTCTAAAAAAAAAAATTAAATAGGAAAAAATAAAAACAAATATGAAAAACTCAACCAAACACAATTCCTCTTGAAAAATGAGCTCGAAATATATAAAATAATAGTTTTAAAAAAATAATTGTTTTAATATATGTCGAAATTTTCCAAAAAAGTAATTAAATAGTAAATGAAATAAAATAAACTATAAAAAACCCACCATACACAATTCCGCTTGCACAAATGAGTTTCAAATGTTAAAAAATGATAGTTCTCAATAAATATTTTTTGTTTTTTTTACAAATCAAAATGTTCTGAAAAATAAATAAATAGAAAAAAATATAAAAACTGCCAAACACAATTCTGCTTTCACAAATGAGTTTCAAATGTAAAAAATAATAGTGTTTAATAAAAAAATTTGAATTTTTAATATGTCAAAATTTTCCGAAAAAAATAATTAAATAGAAAAAAATTTAAAAAATATAAAAAGCCACCAAACACAATTCCACTTTCACCAATAAGTTTCAAATGTCAAAAATAATAGTGTTCAATAAGAAAATTTAATTTTTTTGTATGTCAGAATTTTCTGAAAAAATAATTAAATACAAAAAAATAAAAGGAATATAAAAAAACAACCAACCACAATTCCGCTTTCACCAATGGAGTTCAAATGTCAAAAATAAAAGTTTCAAGTAAAAAAATTGATTTTTTTATATGTCGAAATTTTTCGAAAAATATTAAAAAAACCACCAATCACAATTCCTCTTTCACCAATGTGTTTCAAATGTCAAAAATAAAAGTTTCCAATAAAATTTTTTTGTATTTTATACGTCGAATTTTTCTGAAAAAATAATTAAATACGAAAAAAATAAAAAAACCACCAAAAAATTTTACTCGCACAAATGACTTGAAAATATAAAAAATAATAGATGTCAAAATGAAAAATTTATTTTTTAAAAGTCAAAATTTTCCGAAAAAAATAATTTAATAGGAAATTTTAAAAAAAAAGAATATAAAAACACCAACAAACACACATCGTTTTGCAAAAATGACTTTCACATAATAAAAATAAAAGTTTTCAAATTTTTTTGTATCAAATTTTTCCTAAAAATAAGCAATGACATCCACTAATGTCTGGCGGGTGCGAGCGCCTCGGCCGTTGTTGACTGGGCGATAGGGGCATTGGCCTGTGCTTGTGTGTGGGCATTAGTCGATGTCACTTGGCTGATGAGCACAAGGGCCTACCATCGTGTGCAGGCCTTGGTCGATGTCATATGGCCGATGTGCGTAGGGGCCTACCGATGTAGCCTTGGCGATGTGTGCATAAGCCTACCGTTGTGCGTGAGTCTAAGCCATTGTTGGTTTTTCGACGTGCATAGTGCTCTGCCAATGTCACCTAAGTAATGTGTGCAAAGGCTTGGCCTTGTGCGCGAGCATCGACACAGGTCGCTAAACCGATGTGCGTAGAGGCCTGTCCTTGTATACATGCCTCGGTCGATGTCGCTTGGTCGATGTGTTAAGGTGTCCGTCGATGTCGCTTGGGTGATATGCGCAGGGGCCTGCCATTGTGTACGGTCCTCAGCCTACGTTCGTAGGAGTCCACTGATGTTGGTTGGATGATGCGTGTAGGGGCTTGCTATTGTGGGACTAGGCCATTGTGCGTTGGGGTTTGCCAATGTTGCTTAAGCGATGCATGCAGGGGCCTGCAATTTTCTCTTGGGCAACGCGCACAAGGGCGTACCATTGTACATGAACCTCAATCAATATCACTTGACTGATGTGTGCAGTGGTCCACAAATATCACGCACGGACCTGACATTATGCTCGGGACATGACTGATGTCACCTGACTAACGTGCGTAAGGGCCTGCCGTTGTATGCCGGCCTTGACCGATGTCGCCTGGCCGATGTGGGTAGGGGTCCGCCGATACCACCCACGTGATGCGCGTAGGGGCTTACCATTGTTCATCGGCCTCAGCAAATGTCACTTGAACGACGTGCGCAGGGTGTGCCGATGTCACCTAAGCGATGCGCAGAGGCCTTGCCTTGTGCGTGGTTATCAATCAATATGCGCAGAGGCCTTCCATTGTATAAAGGCCTTATCCGATATCTCTCTACCGGTATGCGCAGGGGTTCACTGAAGCTTCTTGGAAGATGCACGCAGAGGTCTGCCGTTATGCACGAGCCTCGATTGGTGTCGCTTGGCCGAAGTGCATGCCGGTCTGCCATTGTCACCTACATGATGGACACTGCACTAAAGCCTGACCTTGTTCACGGGCATTGAGTGATATGGCTTGGCCGATGTACGGCCTGTCGTTGTGTGCGGGCCTCACCAGATGTCGCCTGGCCAATGCATGCAGGGGTCTACTAATGCTACCCTTGTGATGCAAGCAGGGGCATGACATTGTGCGCGGTCCTTGGTCGATGTTACTTGGCAGACATCCACTAAAGAAGTGGCCTAACCGATTCATGTAAGGGCGTGATCTTGTGAGCGGGCATCAGCCGAAGTCACTTTGCTAATGTGCGCAGGGGCCTGCCGTTCTGTACGGGCCTTGGCCGATGTCGCATGGCCGATGTGCATAGGGGTCTACCGATGTCGCGCTAGCGATACACGCAGGGGCATGCCATAGTGCGTGGACCTCGGCCGATGTCACTTAGACGACGTCCATAGGGGTCAGTCGATGTTGCCTAAATGATTAATGCAAGGGCCTGATCTTATGCTCAGAGATCAACCAATGTGCGTAGGTGCATGCCATTGTGTGCGGGCTTTAGCCGATGTTGCCTTGCAGATATGCGTAGATTCTTGCCGTTGTGTGCGGGCCTCAGCCGATGTCACCGGGTCTATATGTGCAGGGGTCTGTCGATGTCTCCTGAGCGAGACGCGCAGCGGCCTTCCAATGTTACGTGGGCTTTAAGTGATGCTTGCAAGGGGTTGCCGATGTTACCAAGATGCTGCTGAGTTCAAAAAAAAATAATTATATATGTCGAAATTTTTTCGAAAAAAATAAAAAAAACCACCAAACACAATTCCCCTTTCAATAATGAATTTCAAAAGTCTAAAATAATCGTTTTCTATAAAAAATAAATATTTTTTTATATTTCGAAAATTTCTGAAAAAAAAATTAACTAGGAAAAAATAAAAACAAATATGAAAAACTCCACCAAACACAATTTCACTTGCACAAATGAGTTCGAAATATAAAAAATAATAGTTTTTAAAAGAAATAATTTTAATATATGTCAAAATTTTCCAACAAAAGTAATTAAATAGTAAATGTAATAAAATAAACTATAAAAAACCCACCAAACACAATTTCGCTTGCACAAATGAGTTTCTAATGTTAAAAAAGAGAAAATGGCCAAAAGCCCCCCAACCTATATCCGGATTTCCAACTACACACTTTAACTTTACAGGAGTCCTATCAACCCCCTGGATTGTTTAAAACTGAAATTATTACCTCCCTGAGTGTTTAGCTGGCAAAGTGAGCAAAAAAAACAAATATTAAAACTTTATTTTTAATATCTCTTTTTATAAATATATGTATTTTTATTTTTTTCTTATTTATTGTGCTTCTTCTCCGTAGCAACAAAAACTAAATTCCTCCACCATTCGCCATCTCTAAGCCGTCATTACCACTACCATCTTCATCGGATTCACCATTCTTGATTTCACACAAGCTTTTAAACTCTCATGTAAAAAACTTTTAAAAACCAATCAAATCAATTAAATATAAAATAACATGTATTTGTCTCACCCAAAAAAAGGATTTGGATCAGATTTGAAAAAAAAAATCATATTGGGTTTACATCAATTCCTCTCTCCGCTGCTCAACTAGTCGGCGAAATGCCACACCATCAGCCACCATTGTCGCCGCCTCCGGCGAAACCTAAACCACCAACAAAAACCCTTTCTCCCCCCACCTCTCCTCTCATCTCTCTCTCTCGTTCTGAGACATCCACCATGAAGATCTACCTCTGTTCTCACATCAAGGTCGACGACAACAACAACAAAACCTTGCGGCTCCACTGCTCCGACCAGCGTGTTCAGGCGAAGCAAGCAAAATCTCGACAAAGCAGCGATATGCACAAATTTTTTTAGTTTGTTTTTCAGTTCTCCAACGAGGAAAGCTCGAATATGCTTGACAAACTCCGCTATCACTATTCATCTTTGTTCCTCACAATCCAATTTCAATGGACTTTAGTGTTTAAAATAATGGTCAAGTTACCTTAGAAATTTGAAGGAATTGGGAGAAAACTTTAGGGATTTGAAGGAATTGGGAGAGTATAGGAGAAAGAGGAAAGAAATTATAAAAAAAATTGAAAAAAATAATAAATTAATCAAATTTCCGGTTGGCAAACACATGAAATTCACAGGTCAACATATATGTGGTTGTGGCTTTTTAAGGGTGTAATTATTTCAGTTTTAAACAATTCAGGGGGGTAATAGGACTCCCGTAAAGTTAAAGCGTGTAGTTGGAATTCTGGATATAGATTAGTGGGGCTTTTGACCATTTTCTCTGTTAAAAAATGATAGATTGCAATAAAAAATTTAGATTTTTAGAAAAAATAAAAAAACCATCAAAAAAAACCCACCAAAATATTTTTGATTTAAAAAAAAAAACAAAAAAACCACCAAAAAACTTTTTTACTTGCACAAATGACTTCAAATTATAAAAAATATTAGATTTCAAAACGAATAAATTATTTTTTTAAAGTCAAAATTTTCTGAAAAAATAATTAAATAGGAATTTAAAAAAAATATATATATAAAATCACCACCAAACACACTTTGGGCTTGCAAAAATGATTTTCACATAACAAAAATAAAAATTTTCAATTTTGTTGGTTTCGAATCTTTCCTAAAAATAAGCGATGACATCCACTAATGTCGGGTGGGCGCGAGCGCCTCGGCCGATGTCGCCTGGGCGAAAGGGGCATGCGCTTGTGCGTGGGCATCGGTCAAAGTCACTTGGCTGATGAGCGCAAGGGCCTACAATCGTGTGCAGGCCTTGGCCGATGTGATATGGCCTATGTGCGTATGGGCCTGCCGATGTAGCCTTGGTGATGTGTGCATCGGGTTATCGTTGTGCGTGAGCCTAAGCCATTGTATCTTTTTCGACGTGCATAGTGCTCTGCCGATGTCACCTAAGTAATGTGGGCAGAGGCTTGGCCTCGTGCGTGGGCATCGACACATGTCGCTTAACTGATGTGCGCTGGGGCCTGCCCTTTAACGTGGGCCTCGGTCGACGTCGCTTGGCCGATGTGTGAAGGGGTCCATTGATGTCACTTGGGTGATGTACGCGGGGGCATGTCATTGTGTACGGGCCTCAGCCTATGTCTTTAGGGGTCTGCTGATGTTGGTTGGATGATGCGTGTAGGGGCGTGCTGTTGTGGGACTAGGCGGTTATGCGCTGGGCTCCACCGAAGTTGCTTGAGCGATGCGTGCAGGTGCCTGCCATTTTTGCTTGGATATTGCGCACAAGGGCGTACCATTGTACATGAACCTCGATCGATATCGCTTGACTGATGTGTGCAGTGGTCCACAAATATCACGCACGGACCTGACATTATGCGCGGGACATGACCGATGTCACTTGACTCATGTGCGTAGGGGCCTGCCGTTGTATGCCGACCTCGAAAGATGTCTCCTAGCCGATGTGGGTAGGGGTCCGCCGATACCACCTAGGTGATGCGCGTAGGGGCTTACTGTTGTGCATCGGCCTCAACAAATGTCAGTTGAACGATGTGCGCAGGGTCTGCCAATGTCAGCTAAGCGATGCATGTAAGTGCGTGATCTTGTGAGCGGGCATCAACCGATGTCACTTTGCTGATGTGTGCAGGGGCCTGCCATTCTGTACGGGCCTCGGGCGATGTGCGTAGGGGTATACTGATGTCGCCCTAGCGATACACGCAGGGGCACACCATTGTGCGCGAGCCTCGGCCGATGTCGCTTAGCCGACGTCCACATGGGTCTTTCAATGTCGCCAAAATGATGCACGCAAGGGCCTGATCTTATGTGCGGGCATCAACCAATGTGCGCAGGGGCATGCCATTGTGTGCGGGCTTTAGCCGATGTTGCCTAGCAAATATGCGTAGAGATTTGCCGTTGTGTACGGGCCTCAACTTATGTCGCCAAGTCTATGTGTGCAGGGGTCTTTCGATGTCACTTGGACGAGACGTGCAACGGCCTGCCGATGTCACGTGGTCTTTAAGCGATACTTGCAAGGAGCTACCGATGTCACCTAGATGCTGCTGAGTTCCCATGTACGTTGACATGTTCCTACGCCTCTCAACATGTCACTTTTCATTAGGATTGCACTCGACATCCCAAAAAACCTTTAATAGTGACATCATTATTTGGAACAAATTTTTTGTTGGCATATGATTAGGCATTAGAAATGCACTCGACGACACGGAAAACTTCTAATTGCTAAATCGGTATTGGGTGTGAGCATCACATTCGACAAGTTATTAGTCAACATATTTCAACATTTAGCCGCCGCTGAAGTCGCATGTGCGTTGACATCTTCCTACGGGTCGGCATGCAGACGATGGGCGCATGCGTTTCTTCTAGCCTAGCAAGCGAACGACGAGCTTCAAGCCTAGGAAGAAGTGCCCTCGGCCTAATGGCTTCGGGCGCAACTTGCGTTAAAAAACTCAATGGTTCACTTGATTCTGCAATTCACAGCAAGTATCGCAATTCACTATGTTCTTCATCGATGCAAGAGCCCAGATATTCATTACTGAGAGTCATTTGTGTTTCAAAAGAAGTACATATCCCCCTATGAACTCTACAGACCGGGTGCGAGGGGTGGGCTATCAATTTACAATCCTTGGCGTTTTATGCACCAGGATTCGTAAGTCACCCGACAGGTCCGCGAGCGCACACGCCGGGGACGGGAGGGAGACCCGCAGGCAGGGGGCCTGGGAACCCTAGCCATGCATCGCCCCCGAGTGTTCAAACATGTTCGCGGGTCGTTCTACTTTGTATGTTTTGATAATGATCCTTCTTCATGTTCACCTACGTAAACCTTGTTACGACCTCTCATTCCTCTAAATGATAAGGTTCAATGGAATTCTCGCAACATCGCTAGCAGCGAATCGCCCATGTCACTGCGATCTGAACATATCAACCGAATCATTGATTGGTTCCGCAACGGGCAGTGTGTACAAAAGGCAGGGACATAGTCAAATACAATTCTGCTTGCACAAATGAGTTTCGAATATAAAAATAATAGTTTTAAACATTATTTTTTTTATATATGTAAAAAACAAAAATTCGAAAAAAAATTAAATAGAAAAACTACAAACACAATTCTGCTTTCACAAATGAGTTTTAAACGTCTAAAATAATAGTTTACAAATAAAAAATTGATTTTTTTAAAAGTCAAAATTTTTTGAAAAAATAATTAAATAGGAAAAAATAAAAACAAATATGAAAAACCCACCAAACACAATTCCGCTTGCGCAAATGAGTTCGAAATATAAAAAATAATAGTTTTAAAAAAATAATTATTTTAATATATATCGAAATTTTTCAAAAAAGTAATTAAGTAGTAAATGAAATAAAATAAACTATAAAAAACCTAGCAAACACAACTCCGCTTGCACAAATGAGTTTCAAATGTTAAAAAATGATAGTTTTAAATAAAAAAATTGATTTTTTTACTTATTGAAATTTTTTGAAAAAAAATAATTAAATAGATAAAAAAATATAAAAACTGCCAAACACAATTCTGGTTTCACAAATGAGTTTCAAATGTAAAAAATAATAGTGTTATATGTAAAAAAAATTCGAAAAACATAATTAAATAGAAAAAAATAAAAGAAAATATAAAAATCCACCAAACACAATTCCGGTTTCACCAATGAGTTTCAAATGAAAAAAATAATTTTGTTCAATCAGAAAATTTGATTTTTTTGTATGTCGAAATTTTCCGAAAAAATAATTAAATAAAAAAATAAAAAAAAAATAAAAAAACACCAAATACAATTCCTCTTTAACCAATGAGTTTCAAATGTCAAAAATAAAATTTTTCAATAAAAAAATTTAATTTTTTTAGATATCAATAATTTCCGAAAAAAATATTTAAATAGAATAAAATAAAAGAAAATATAAAAAACTACCAAACACAATTTTGCTTTCACAAATGAGTTTCAAATGTCAAAAATAAAAGTATCCAATAAAAATTTTGATTTATTTATATGTCGAAATTTTCCGAAAAAAATAAAAGAAAATATTAAAAAAAACCACCAAACACAATTCATCTTTCACCATTGAGTTTTAAATGTCAAAAATAAAAGTTTCCAATCAAAATATTTGATTTTTTAATATGTTGAAATTTTCCGAAAAAAATTAAAAATAAAAAACTACCAAAAACACTTTTATTTGGACAAATGACTTTAAAATAAAAAAAAATAATAGATTTCAAAACCAAAACTTTGTTTTTTTAAAAGTCAAAATTTTCTGAAAAAATAATTAAATAAGAACTTTTTTAAAAAATATATAAAAACACCACCAAACACACTTATGCTTGCAAAAATGACTTTCATACAACCAGAATAAAAGTTTTTAATTTTTTTGTGACAGATTTTTCCTAAAAATAAGCGATGACATCCACTAATGTCGGGTGGGCGCGAGCGCCTCAGCCGATGTTGCCTGGGCGATAGGGGCATGGGCCTGCACATGTGCGTGGGCATCGGTTGATGTCACGTAGCTGATGAGCGCAAAGGCCTACCGTCATGTGCAGGCCTTGGCCGATGTGCGTAAGGGCCTACCGATGTAGCCTTAGTGATGTGTGCATAGGCCTACCGTTGTGCGTGAGCCTAAGCCGATGTAGCTTTTTTAACGTGCGTAGTGCTCTGCCAATGTCACCTAAGTAATGTGCGCAGAGGCTTGGCCTTGTGCGCGGGCATCGACACATGTCGCTTAATCGATGTGCGTAGGGGCCTGCCTTTATATGCAGGCCTCGGTCGATGTCGCTTGTGTGATGTGTGCAGGGGCCTGTCATTGTGTACGAGCCTCAGCCTATATCCGTAGGGGTCCGCTGATGTTGGTTGGATTATGTGTGTAGGGGTGTCTTGTTGTAGGACTAGGCCGTTGTGCACTGGGGTCCGCCGATATTGCTTGAGCGATGCGTGCAGGGGCCTGCCATTTTTGCTTCAGCAATATGCACAAGGGCGTACCATTGTACATGAACCTTGATCGATATCGCTTCACTGATGTGTGATGTGGTCCACAAATATCACGCACGAACCTGACATTATGTGCGGGACATGACAGATGTCACTTCAGTGACGTGCGTAGGGGCCTGCCGTTGTATGCCGGCCTCGACCGATGTCGCCTTGCCGATGTGGGTAGGGATCCACCGATACCACCTAGGTTATACGCGTAGGGGCTTACCATTGTGCATCGGCCTTAACAAATGTCACTTGAATGATGTGCGTAGGGTCTGCCCATGTAACCTAAGCGTTGCGCAGAGGCTTTGCCTTGTGCGCGATTATCAATCAATGTGCGCATCAGCCTGTCATTGTGTAAAGTCCTCATCCCATATCGCTCTACCGGTATGCGCAGGGGTTCACTGATGCTTCTTGGAAGATGCACGCAGGGGTCTACCACTGTGCGCTGGCCTCGATTGATGTCGCTTGGCCGAAGTGCACAGCAGTCTGCCGTTGTGCGCGATCTTTAATGGTATTAATTTGGCGACGTGAGTAGGGATCTACCGATGTCACCCACATGATGGACACTGCATTAGGGACTGAGCTTGTACGCGGGCATTGAGTGATATGGCTTGGACGATGTACACACGGCCTGTCGTTATGTGCGGGCCTCAGCTGATATCGCCTGGCCGATGTGTGCAGGGGTCTTCTAATTAATGTCGTTCTTGCGATGCACACAAGGGCATGACATTGTGCGCGGGCCTTGGTCGATGTCACTTGGCAGACATCCACAGGGGTTTGAAGATGTCGCCTAAGCGATGCATGTAAGGGCGTGATCTTGTGAGAGGGCATCAGCCGATGTCATTTTGCTGATGTGTGTAGGGGCCTACCGTTTTGTGCGGGCGTCAATCAATGTGCGCAGGGGCCTGCTGTTCTGTACAGGGCTCGGCCGATGTCTCCTAGCTGATGTGCGTAGGGGTTTACCGATGTCTCCCTAGCAATATATGCAGGGGCATGCCATTGTACGCGGGCCTCGGTTGATGTCAATTAGCCGACGTCCGCAAAGGTCTATCGATGTCGCCTAAATGATGCACGCAAGGGCCTGATCTTATGCGCGGGCATCAACCAATGTGCGCAGGGGCATGCCATTATGTGCGGGCTTTAGCTGATGTTGCCTCGAAGATATGCGTAGGGTCTTGTCGTTGTGTGCGGGCCTCAGCTTATGTTGCCAGGTCTATGTGCGCAGTGGTCTGTCGATGTCTCCCGGGAAGGACGCGCAGCGGCCTGCCGATGTCACGTGGGATTTAAGCGATGCTTGCAAGGGGCTGCCGATGTGACCTAGATGCTGCTGATTTTGCATGTGCGTTGTCATGTTCCTACACCTCCCGACGTGTCACTTTTCAATAGGATTGCACTCGACATCCCAAAAAACCTATAATAGTGACATCATTATTTGGCACAAATTTTCCGTTGGCATATGATTAGGTATTAGAAATGCACTCGACGTCACAGAAAACCTCTAATTGCTAAATCGGTATTGGGTGCGAGCATCGCATTCAACAAGTTATTGGTCAACATAGTTCAACACTTAGCCGCCGCCAACGTCGCATGTGCATTGACATCTTCCTACGGGTCGGCATGTAGACAGCGGACGCATGCATCGCTTCTAGCCCAACAAGCGGACAGCGGGCTTCAAGCCCAGGAGGCAGTGCCCTTGGCCTAATGGCTTCGGTCACAACTTGCGTTCAAAAACTCAATGGTTCACTTGATTCGGCAATTCACAGCAAGTATTGCAATTCACTATGTTCCTCATCGAAGCAAGAGCCAAGGTATTCATTGCCAAGAGTCGTTTGTGTTTCAAAAGAAGTACACATCCCCCAATTAAGTCTACAAATCAGGTGGGAGGGGCGGGCTATCAATTTACAATCCTTGGCGTTTTATGCACTAGGATTCATTAGTAACCCGACAGGTGCACGAGCACGCACGCCGAGGACGGGAGGGAGACCCGCAGGCAAGGGGGCTGGGAACCCTAGCCGTGCATCACCCCTGAGTGTTCAAACATGTTCGCTGGTGTTCTACTTTGTATGTTTTGATAATGATCCTTCTGCGTGCTCACCTACGTAAACCTTGTTACGACTTCTAATTGCTTTAAATGATAAGGTTCAATGGAATTCTCGCGACATCGCGGGTAGTGAATTGCCCATGTCACCGTGATCTTAACATATCACCGGATCATTCGATTTCTTCCACAACGTCAAGTGTGTACAAAAGGCAGGGACGTAGTCAAACCCAATTCCGCTTGCACAAATAAATTTCATATATATAAAAATAATAGTTTTCAAAAAAATATTTTTATATATGTCGAAATCTTTTCGAAAAAGAATAATAAAAAAATCACCAAACACAATTCCGCTTTCACAAATGAATTTCAAACGTCTAAAATAATTGTTTTCAATTAAAAAAATTGATTTTTTTATATGTCGAAATTTTTTGAAAAAATAATTAGATAGGAAAAAATAAAATAAAAGATGAAAAACCCCACCAAACACAATACCGCTTGCACAAATGAGTTTGAAATATAAAAAACAATAGTTTTAAAAAAATAATTATTTGAATATATGTTGAAATTTTCCAAAAAAGTAATTAAATAGTAAATGAAATAAAATAAACTAGAAAAAACCCACCAAACACAACTCAGCTTGCTCAAATGAGTTTCAAATGTCAAAAAATGATGGTTTTCAATAAATTTTTTTGATTTTTTTACATATCGAAATTTTCTGAAAAAAATATAAAAACAGCCAAACCTAATTCCGCTTTCACAAATGAATTTCAAATGTAAAAAATAATAGTGTTTAATAAAAAATTGATTTTTTTATATGTCAAAATTTTCTAAAAAAATAAAACAAAATATAAAAAATCACCAAACACAGTTCCGCTTTCACCAATGAGTTTCAAATGTCAAAAATAATAGTGTACAATAAGAAATTTTTATTTTTTTGTATGTCGAAATTTGCAGAAAAAAGAATTAAATAGAAAAAAATAAAAGAAAATATAAAAAACCACAAAATACAATTCCGCTTTCACCAATGAGTTCAAAATGTCAAGAATAAAAGTTTCCAATAAAAAATTTTGATTTTTTTATATGTAGAAATTTTCTGAAAACAATAATTAAAAAGAAAAAAATAAAATAAAATGTAAAAAAACCACCAAACACAATTCCGCTCTCACCAATGAGTTTCAAATATCAAAAATAAAAGTTTCCAATAAAAAAATTCGATTTTTTTACAGGTCAAAATTTTCCGAAAAGAATAAAAGAAAATATAAAAATACCACCAAACACAATTCCGCTTTCACCAGTGAGTTTTAAATGTCAAAAATAAAAGTTTCCAATAAAAAATTTGATTTTTTATTTGTCAAAATTTTCTGAAAAAAAAAATATTAAATTTGAGAAAAATTAAAAAAAATAAATAGACCACCAAAATAATTTTTACTTGCACAAATGAATTTAAAATATAAAAAATAATAGATTTCAAAATGAAAATTTTATTTTTTTAAAGTCAAAATTTTTTCAAAAAAATATTAAATAGGAATTTTTTTAAAAAAATATAAAAACACCACCAAACACACTTCGCTTGCAAAAATGACTTTCACATAACAAAAATAAAAGTTTTAAATTTTGTTGTATCAAAATTTTCCTAAAAATAAGCGATGACATCCACTAATGTCGGGTGGGCGCGAGCGCCTCGGCCGATGTCGCCTAGGCGATAGGGGCATGGGCATCGGTCAATGCCACTTGGCTGATGAGCGCAAGGGCCTACCTTTGTGTGCAAGCCTTGGCCGATGTCATAGGGCCGATGTGCGTAAGGGCCTGCCATATAGTCTTGGCGATGTGTGCATAGGCCTATCGTTTTGTGTGAGCCTAAGCCGTTGTAGCTTTTTCGACGTGCGCATTGCTCTGCCGATGTCAACTAAGTAATGTACACAGAGGCTTTGCCTTGTATGCGGGCCTCGGTCGATGTCGCTTGGCCAATGTGTGAAGGGATTCGTCGATGTCTCTTGGGTGATGTGCGCAGGGGCCTGCCATTGTGTACGGGCCTCAGCTCATGTCCGTAGGGGTCCGCTGATGTTGGTTGGATGATGTGCGTAGGGGCGTGCTGATGTGGGATGAGGCCGTTATCTGCTTGGGTCCGCTAATGTTGCTTGAGCGATGCGTGCAGGGGCCTGCCATTTTTTCTTGGGCAATGGCGCAAGGGCGTAACATTGTACATTAACCTCAATCGATATCGCTTGACTGATGTGTCTAGTGGTCAACAAATATCACACGTGGACCTAACATTATGCGTGGGACATGACCGATGTCACTTGACTGACGTGCGTAGGGGCCTGCTGTTGTACGGCGGCCTCAACCGATGTCGTCTGGCCGATGTGGGTAGAGGTTCGCTGATACCACCTAGGTGATGCGCGTAGGGGCTTACGTTATGCGTCAGCCTCAATAAATGTCACTTGAACGACTTGCGTCGGGTCAGCCGATGTCAGCTAAGCGATGCACAGACGCCTTGCCTTGTGCGCGATTATCAATCAATGTACGCAGGGGCCTGCCATTGTGTAAAGGCCTCATTCGATATCGCTCTACCGGTATGCGCAGGGGTTCAATGATGATTCTTGGAAGATGCACACAGGGGTCTGTCGTTGTGCGCGAGCCTCAATTGATGTAACTTCGCCGAATTGCACAGCGGTCTGCCGTTGTGCGCGATTTTTAATGGTATTATTTGGGCGACGTGTGCAGGGATCTACCGATGTCACCAACATTTGGACACTACATTATGGCCTGACCATGTGCGCGAGCATTGAGTGATATCGCTTGGCCGATGTACGCAGAGCCTGTCATTGTGAGAGGGCCTCAGCCGATGTGTGCAGGGGTCTACTAATACCGCTCTTGTGATGTACACAGGTGCATGACATTGTGCGCGAGCCTTGGTAGATATCACTTGGTAGACATTTATAGGGGTCTGAAGATGTCGCCTAAGTGATGCATGTAAAGGCATGATCTTGTGAGCGGGCATCAGCCGATGTCACTTTGCTGATGTGCGCAGGGATCTGCCATTGTGTGCAAGCGTCAACCGATGTGCGCAGGGGCATGTTGTTCTATACGGGCCTCGACCGATGTCGCCTGGCCGATGTGCGTAAGGATCTACCGATGTCGCCCTAGAGATACACGCAGGGGCATGCCATTGTGCGCGTACCTCGGCCGATGTCGGTAGCTGACACCCACAGGGGTCTATCGATGTCACATAAATGATGCACGCAAGGGCCTGATCTTATGCGCGGGCATCAACAAATGTGCCTAGGGGCATGCCATTGTGTGCGAGCATTAGCCGATGTTGCCTGGAAGATATGCATAGGGTCTTGCCGTTGTGTTCGGGCCTCAGCCGATATCGCCAGGTCTATGTGCGCAGGGGTCTGTCGATGTCTCTTGGGCGAGACGCGCAGCAACCTACTGATGTCACGTGGGCTTTAAGCGATTCTTGCAAGGGGCTGCCAATATCACCTAGATGTTGTTGAGTTCGCATGTGCGTTGACATGTTCCTACGACTCTCGACATGTCACTTTTCATTAGGATTGCACTCAACATCCCAAAAAACCTATAATAGTGACATCATTATTTGGCACAAATTTTCCGTTGGCATATGATTAGGTATTAGAAATGCACTTGACGACACAAAAAACCTCTAATTACTAAATCGGTATTGGGTGTGAGCATCACATTCAAAGCATTATTGGTCAACATAGTTCAACACTTAGCCGCCGCCGACATCGCATGTGCGTTGACATCTTCCTATGGGTCGGTATGCAGATGGCGGGCGCATGCATCACTTCTAGCCCAACAAGCGGACGGCGGGGTTCAAGCCCAGGAAGAAGTGCCTTTGGCCTAATGACTTCGGGCGCAACTTGCGTTCAAAAACTCAATGGTTCACTTGATTTTGCAATTCACAACAAATATCACAATTCACTATGTTCTTCATCAATGCAAGAGCCGAGATATTCATTGCCAAGAGTCATTTGTGTTTCAAAAGAAGTACTCATCCCCCAATAAACTCTAGTGATCGGGTGCGAGGGGCGGACTATCAATTAACAATCCTTGGCGTTTTATGCACCAGGATTCCTGTGTCGCCCAACAAGTGCTTGAGCGCGCACGCCGAGGATGGGAGGGAGACCCGGAAGCAAGGGGCTTGAGAACCCTAGCCGTGCATCGCCCCCGAGTGTTCAAACATGTTCGTAGGTCGTTCTACTTTGTATGTTTTGATAATAATCCTTCTGCATGTTCACCTACGTAAACTTTGTTACGACTTCTCATTCCTCTAAATGATAAGGTTCAATGGAATTCTCGCGAAATCGCGGGCAGCGAATCGCTCATGTCACCGCGATCTGAACATATCACCGGATCATTCGATTGGTTCCACAACGGGCAGTGTGTACAAAGGGCAGGGACGTAGTCAAACACAATTCCGCTTGCAAAAATGAGTTTTAAATATAAAAATAATAGTTTTCAAAAAAAATATTTTTATATATGTCGAAATTTTTTTCAATAAAAATTAAATAGAAAAAATAATTAAAAAACCACCAAACACAATTTCGCTTTCACAAATGAGTTTCAAACATCTAAAATAATATTTTTCAATAAAAAAATTGATATTTTTATATGTCGAAATTTTTTGAAAAAAATGTTTAAATAGGAAAAAATAAAAACAAATATGAAAAAACCCACCAAACACAATTCTGCTTGCACAAATGAGTTCGAAATATAAAAAAATAAAAGTTTTTTAAAAAATAATTATTTTAATATATCTCAAAATTTTCCAAAAAAGTAATTAAATAAAATAAACTTTAAAAAAATTCACCGAACACATTTCCGCTTGCATAAATGAGTTTCAAATGTTAAAAAAGGATAGTTTTCAATAAAAAAATTTGAGTTTTTTACATATCAAAATTTTCTGGAAAAATAATTAATTTGGAAAATAATATAACAACTACTTCCGCTTTCACAATTGAGTTTCAAATGTAAAAAATAATAGTGTTTAGTAAAAAATTTGAATTTTTTATATGTCGAAATTTTTTGAAAAATATAAAAGAAAATATAAAAAACCACCAAATACAATGTTGCTTTCACCAATAAGTTTCAAATGTCAAAAGTAATGGTGTTCAATAAGAAAATTTGATTCTTTTGTATGTCGAAATTTTTTGAAAAAATAAATAAATAGAAAAAAATTAAAAAAACCACATAATACAATTCCTCTTTCACCAATGAGTTTCAAATGTCAAAAATAAAAGTTTCCAATAAAAAAATTTGATTTTTCTATATGTCGAAATTTTCTAAAAAAAAAATTAAAAAGAAAAAAAAAGGAGATATAAAAAAACACCAAACACAATTCCACTTTCACCAATGAGTTTCAAATGTCAAAAATAAAAGTTTTCAATAAAAAATTTTGATTTTTTTATATTTCGAAATTTTCTGAAAAAAATAATCAAATAGAAAAAAATAAAAGAAAATATAAAAAAACCACCAAACACAAATCCATTTTCACCAATGAGTTTCAAATGTCAAAAATAAAAGTTTCCAATAAAAAATTTAATTTTTTTAAATGTCGAAATTTTCTGAAAAAAATTTAAAAACCACCAAAAATAATTTTACTTGTACAAATGACTTTAAAATATAAAAAATAATAGATTTCAAAATGAAAAAAATATTCTTTTAAAAGTCAAAAATTTCTGAAAAAATAATTAAATAGGAATGTTTTTTTTAAAAATATATAAAAACACTACCAAACACACTTCGGCTTATAAAAATGACTTTCACTTAACAAAAATAAAAGTTTTCAATTTTTTTGTGGCAAAGTTTTCCTAAAATTAAGCGATGACATCCACTAATGTCGGGTAGGCGCGAGCGCCTCGGCCGATGTCGCCTGGGCGATAGGGGCATAGGCCAGCACTTGTGCGTGGGAATCAGTAGATGTCACTTGGCTGATGAGCGCAATGGCCTACCGTCGTGTGCAGGCCTTGGCCGATGTCATATGGCCGATGTGCGGAGGGGTGTGCCGATGTAGCCTTGGCGATGTGTGCATAGGCCTACCATTGTGCGTGAGCCTAAGCCGTTGTAGCTTTTTCGACGTGCGTAGTGCTCTGCTGATGTTACCTAAGTAATGTGCGCAGAGTCTTGGCCTTGTGCGCAGGCATCGACACATGTTGCTTAACTTATGTGTGCAGGGGCCTGCTCTTGTATGTGGACCTCGGTCGATGTTCTTGGCCGATGTGTGAAGGGGTCTGTCAATGTCACTTGGGTGATGTGTGCAGGGGCATTCCATTGTGTACGGGCCTCAACCTATGTCCGTAAGGGTCCGCTGATGTTGGTTGGATAATGCATGTAGAGGCATGCTGTTGTAGGAATAGGCCGTAGTGCGCTAGGGTCCTCCGATGTTGCTTGAGCGATGCGTGCAGGGGCCTACAATTTTCGCTTGGGCAATGCGCACAAGGGCGTACTATTGTACATGAACCTCGATCAATATCGCTTGACTGATGTGTGCAGTGGTCCACAAATATCACGCATGGACCTGACATTATGCACGGGACATGACCAATGTCACTTGACTGACGTGCGTAGGGGCCTGCCGTTGTATCTCAGCCTCGACCGATGTCGCCTGGCCGATGTGGGTAGGGGTCCGTCGATACCACCTAGGCGATGCACGTAGGGGCTTACCATTGTGCATCGGCCTTAACAAATGTCACTTGAACGACGTACGCAGGGTCAGCTGATGTCACCTAAGCGATGCGCAGAGGCCTTGCCTTGTGCACGGCTATCAATCAATATGCGAAGGGGCCTGCCATTGTTTAAAGGTCCCATCCGATATCGGTCTACCGATATGCGCAGGGGTTCACTGATGCTTCTTGGAAGATGAACGTAGTGGTCTGCCGTTGTGCACGATCCTCGATTGATGTCGTTTGGCCGAAGTGCACAGCGGTCTGCCGTTGTGCGCGAGCTTTAATGGTATTATTTGGGCGACGTGCACAGGGATCTGCCGATGTCCCCAACATGATGGACACTGCATTAGGGCCTGACCTTGTGCGCGGGTATTTAGTGATATTGCTTTGCCGATGTACGCAAGGCCTGCCATTATGTGCGGGCCTCAAGCGGTGTCGCCCTACCGATGTGTGCAGGGGTCTACTAATGCCGCCCTTGTGATGCACGCAGGGGCATGACATTGTGCGCGGCCCTTGGTCGATGTCACTTGGCAGACATCCACAAGTGTCTGAAGATGTCGCCTAAGCGATGCATGTAAGGGCGTGATCTTGTGAGCGGGCATCAGCCGATGTCACTTTCCTGATGTGGGAAAGGGCCTGCCGTTGTGTGCGGGCATCAACCGATGTGCGCGGGGGTCTGCCGTTCTGTACGGGCCTCGGCCGATGTGCGTAGGGGTCTATCGATGTCGCCCTAGCGATACACGCAAGGGCATGCCATTGTGCGCGTACCTCGGCCGATGTCGGTAGCTGACACCCACAGGGGTCTATCGATGTCACATAAATGATGCACGCAAGGGCCTGATCTTATGCGCGGGCATCAACAAATGTGCCTAGGGGCATGCCATTGTGTGCGAGCATTAGCCGATGTTGCCTGGAAGATATGCATAGGGTCTTGCCTTTGTGTTCGGGCCTCAGCCGATATCGCCAGGTCTATGTGCGCAGGGGTCTGTCGATGTCTCTTGGGCGAGACGCGCAGCAACCTACTGATGTCACGTGGGCTTTAAGCGATTCTTGCAAGGGGCTGCCAATATCACCTAGATGTTGTTGAGTTCGCATGTGCGTTGACATGTTCCTACGACTCTCGACATGTCACTTTTCATTAGGATTGCACTCAACATCCCAAAAAACCTATAATAGTGACATCATTATTTGGCACAAATTTTTCGTTGGCATATGATTAGGCATTAGAAATGCACTCAATAACACGGAAAACCTCTAATTGCTAATTCGGTATTGGGTGCGAGCATCGCATTCGACAAGTTTTTGGTCAACATAGTTCAACACTTAGCCGCCGCCAACATCGCATGTGCGTTGACATCTTCCTACGGGTCTGCATGTGGACGGCGGGCGCATGCGTCGCTTCTAGCCCAGCAAGCAGACGGCAGGCATCAAGCCCAGGAAGAATTGCCCTTTGCCAAATGGCTTTGGGCGCAACTTGCATTCAAAAACTCAATGGTTCACTTGATTCTTCAATTCACAGCAAGTATCGCAATTCACTATGTTCTTCATCGATGCAAGAGCCCAGATATTCATTACTGAGAGTCATTTGTGTTTCAAAAGAAGTACACATCCCCCTATGAACTCTACAGACCGGGTGCGAGGGGTGGGCTATCAATTTACAATCCTTGGCGTTTTATGCACCAGGATTCGTAAGTCACCCGACCGGTCCGCGAGCGCACACGCCGGGGACGGGAGGGAGACGCGCAGGCAGGGGGCCTGGGAACTTTAGTTGTGCATCGCCCCCGAGTGTTCAAACATTTTCGCGGGTCGTTCTACTTTGTATGTTTTGATAATGATCCTTCTGCATGTTCACCTACGTAAACCTTGTTACGACTTCTCATTCCTCTAAATGATAAGGTTCAATGGAATTCTCGTTACATCGCGGGCAGAGAATCGCCCATGTCACCGCGATCTGAACATTTCACCAGATCATTCGATTGGTTCTGCAACGGGTAATGTGTACAAAGGGCAGGGACGTAGTCAAACACAATTTCTCTTGCACAAATGAGTTTCAAATATTAAAATAATAGTTTTGAAAAAAAATAATTTTATATATGTCAAAATTAATTTTAAAAAAAAATAATAAAAAACCACCAAACACAATTTCGCTTTCACAAATGAGTTTCAAACGTCTAAAAAATAGTTTTCAGTAAAAAATTAATTTTTTTTATATGTCGAAAGTTTCTGAAAAAATAATTAAATAGGAAAAAATAAAAACAAATATGAAAAAACCCCCACCAAACACAATTCCGCTTGCACAAATGAGTTTGAAATATAAAAAATAATAGTTTTAAAAAAATAATTAATTTAATATATGTAGAAATTTTCAAAAAATTAATTATATAGTAAATGAATTAAAATAATCTATAAAAAACCCACCAAACACAATTCCGCTTGCACAAATGAGTTTCAAATGTTAAAAAATGATAGTTTTCAATTAAAAAAATTGATTTTTTAGAATATCAAAATTTTCTGAAAAAAATAATTAAATAGAAAAAAATATAAAAACTGCCAAACACAATTCCACTTTCACAAATGGGTTTTCAAATGTAAAAAATAATAGTGTTTAGTAAAAAATTTGATTTTTTTAAATGTCGAAATTTTCTGAAAAAAATAATAAAAAATATAAAAAACCACCAAATACAATTCTGCTTTCACCAATGAGTTTCAAATGTTAAAAGAAATAGTGTTCAATAAGAAAATTTGATTTTTTTATATCGAATTTTTCCGAAAAAATAAAAGACTATAAAAAACCACCAAATATAATTCCTCTTTCACCAATGACTTTCAAATGTAAAAAATAATAGTTTCCAATAAAAAATTTTTATTTTTTTATATGTCCAAATTTTCAGAAAAAAATATTTTAAAAAATCCACCAAACACAATTCCACTTTCACCAATGAGTTTCAAATGTCAAAAACAAAAGTTTCCAATAAAATTATTTTATTTTTTTATATGTCAAAATTTTTCAAAAAAAATAAAAGAAAATATAAAAAACAACCAAACACAACTCCGCTTTCACCAATGAGTTTCAAATGTCAAAAACAAAAGTTTCAAATAAAAAAATTTGATTTTTTTATATGTCAAAATTTTCCAAAAAAAAAATTTACTTGCACAAATGACTTTAGAAAATAAAAATAATAGATTTCAAAACTAAAAATTTATTTTTTTAAAAGTCAAAATTTTTCGAAAAAATAATTAAATAGGAATTTAAAAAAAAATATATATAAAAACACAACCAAACACACTTTTGCTTGCAAAAATGACTTTCTCATAACAAAAATAAAAGTTTTCAATTTGTTTTAATCTAATTTTCCTAAAAATAAGCGATGATATCAACTAATGTCAGGTGGGCGTGAGCGCCTCGGCTGATGTCGCCTAGGCGATAGGGGCATGGGCCTACGCTTGTGCAAGGATATCAGTCGATGTCATATGGCCGATGTGCGTAGGGGCCTGCCGATGTAGCCTTGGCGATGTGTGCATAGGCCTACCGTTGTGCGTGAGCCTAAGCCGTTGTAGCTTTTTCGAAGTGCGTAGTGATCTGCTGATGTCACCTAAGTAATGTGCGCAGAGGGTTGGCCTTATGCGCAGGCATCGACACATGTCGGTTAATTGATGTGCGTAGGGGCTTGCCCTTGTATGCGGGCCTTGGTCAATGTTGCTTGGCCGATATGTGAAGGGGTCCGTCGATGTCACTTGGGTGATGTGCGTAGGGGCCTGTCATTGTGTACGGGCCTCAGCCTATGTCCGTAGGGGTCCGCTGATGTTGGTTGGATGATGCATGTAGGGGCGTGTTGTTGTAGAACTAGGCCGTTGTGCGCTGGGGTCCGCCGATGTTGCTTGAGCAATGCGTGCAGGGGCCTGCCATTTTTGCTTGGGCAATGCGCACAAAGGCATACCATTGTACTTGAACCTCGATCAATATCGCTTGACTGATGTGTGCAGTGGTCCAAAAATATCACGCACAGACCTGGTATTATGCGCGGGACATGACCGATGTCACTTGACTGACGTGCGTATGGGCCTGCTGTTGTATGCCGGCCTCGACCGATGTCACCTAGCCGATGTGGGTAGGGGTCCATCGATACAACCCAGGTGATGCGTGTAAAGGCTTACCATTGTGCCTCGGCCTAAACAAATGTCACTTGAATGACGTGCGCAGGGTCTGCCGATGTCACCTAAGCGATGCGCAGAGGCCTTCCATTGTGTAAAGGCCTCATCCGAGATCGCTCTACCGGTATGCGCAAGGGTTCACCGATGCTTCTTGGAAGATGCACACAGGGGTCTGCCGTTGTGCGCGAGCCTCGATTGATGTCGCTTGGCCGAAGTGCACAGCGGTCTGCCGTTGTGCATGAGCTTTAATGGTATTATTTGGGCGACGTGTGCAGGGATCTGCCGATGTCACCATAATGATGGACATTGCATTAGGGCCTGACCTTGTGCGCGGGCATTGAGTGATATGGCTTGGCCGATGTACTCAAGGCCTGTCGTTGTGTGCGGGCCTCAGCCGATGTCACCTGGCCTATGTGTGCAGGGGTCTACTAATGCCGCCCTTGTGATGCATGCAGGGGCATGACATTTTTTGTGGGCCTTGGTCAATGTCACTTGGCAAGTAGCGACCCCCTTGGAGGGATTCTACTTCTTAAAAAGAAAGCTAATATAATACGTATGATGTTTAAAAGACATTAACATAGGACATATTAACTATAATCTAACAGAGCAATTAGGCCCCAAAAAAATAGTTAAGGATGTGAGGGCTTGTCATTTGGAAATTTGTTTAATATAAAATTTAAACAAGGTAAAAGTATCAATATCCGGTGGAGGAACCTTCCCAATAAATTAATTAAATACCATAAGAGATTTCCATGTATATATCATCCTTACTCCTACAATATACATTACCAATTATTACCAGCTTCCAAATACCAAAATTTACTGTTTCATGCTTCATAAAAACACTCAAACAACCAGTAAATTTAGTATATTACAAGATTGGGGTTTACACACCCCAAAACAACAAAACATGTCGCCAAACTTATGTTACAACCCATGGTGCCATGATAAAACAAGCCTTCAAAATTACATATAAATTTACAACTCATGGATCACATACAAGTCCCAAGATTTCTACAAAATATAGTTGCCTATATGCAAATGTGATCTTCCTTAAGGCTCTCAAAACTCCATCTCCAATGGCCAGCTTCAAGTATCTCCTCAGACGTTCCCTACGATAGAAACAACTATCGCTAAGCGTAAAGCTTAGTGGTGTACAAACTATAGGTTTGGATTCATCAGATTTTCCATGTTACCTTTCTCAAGTCATGAGCAGCACAATTGAAACATAATAAATAAATCCAGTAAGCAATATATCAAAATAATCAAGTTCGATATTTAAAGATCTAAGTGACAAGAACGTTCATAGAACCATCTCACAAGATATCAAATAACAAGGCTCGCCCAACATATACGTCATGTCATCACACCAAGCATAATCAAGTATCAAGAAGGACCGAAGTCCTGTATCAAGGAGGGTCAAAGCCCAATAATCAAGAGAACCAAGAACCATATTAAAAATGGCTTTCTAGTTTGTACTTAAAATGGACAATTTCCATACTTAATATGAACCAAAAATCCAGATTCAAGATGGCAAAAGGTCCGAATCAAGAGGCATGACAATAGTTACAAAATCACTGCCACAAGAAGGACAAAGTCCCAATAAGAATGCCAAGTGATCAAGCAATCCGTACAAGTGGGCGAGTTACACAAGTGTCTTGAAAGTCTCCAAGGGTACCAGCACGACAAGACAAAGGGACAAGGAGTAACCAAGGTACCAAGACAAACTTTCAAATATACCAGCAGGTAAAAAGATTACAAGTATGAGTTCATACACAGGCCTCAATCTTTTAGCATAGAAATCGTCCAACACAACTTCAAGAGTTCAAACTGTAGACCAACCAACGTACCACGGTCCTCAACTTGTACACGAGTATAAACAACCTTAAAAATACAATTAAATAACTTCTTAAATTTCAAGTAACTCAATAATGTTGATATACAACTAGCTTATCATCACAAGCAAGCCTAGCCTGTACAAATACGACTATACTCCCAAAACAGTAAATCTGGCCAACCTGGTACCTCATCTCGTAACATAGTTTTGAAAAGGAAAAAAGGAAAACTGGACTTTATATACCACATGAAATATTCAGGTATATCTCTTAAGCTTGCAAATAATCAATAACCACTGAAAAATACGTTTTGTACAAAAATATATAATCAAATCACTAACAGTTGAACATACAGGATTTCTAAATCAGAAATCCTATGTTGCGTCCCATATGTCGAATACATAACAGCAAAATCAGATTTCCACACAAACATAAGATTTGTAGGTATATCTATTAGCTTTCCAAATCATATTTATTCACTCATAACAGAGTTCTACAACACGATATATGCTCAACATACTAAGCACTACCCAGCTCAAAATCAGATTTGATCACTTACCAAAAGGAAGGGTGTCTTCAGTTTTCAGCCTAATGAAACAAGTGTTTCCTTGTGCTTTTGTGAATAATATGGTAAGAAAATGTTCTCAAGGTTTCTTAGAGTTGAGGAAAACGAGTTTTTATGGAGGAGGTGTTAAAATATATGTTACAAAGTGATGTTTATCACTTAATAAATAGCTGCCCAAAAAGAGGAAAAAAACAAAGTTGGCTGCCCATAAAGTATAAAAAGGCTGGCCACCCAAAATGTATACATATATACCTATATATATTTCCTTTATCAAATTACATGTAATTATAATTAGCATATTACATAAATACCCCTATACAATACCTTAAATTACCGTCACAAGTTATGGTAGGCAAAATTTCAAATATCACCAAATTTTGAGATCCTAAAATGAGAATAAAACATACCTAAGTAATTAAGGAATATTGTATCAAAATGCGAATATTGGTTTTAGTATTTAGGGGTGTTACAACTCTCTCCCCCTTAAAGAAATTTCGTCTCGAAATTTACCTTACGCTAGTCCCGAAACAAGTGTGGATACTGGGTCCTCATGTCTTCTTCTCACTCCCAGGTTGCTTCTTTCCCATAATGGTTCCTCCAAAGTACCCTTAATAAGGGGATTCTTTTGTTTCTAAGTTGCTTTACTTCACGAGATTGAATTAGGACAGGTTCTTTTTTATACGGCAGGTCATGATTAACCTCAATAGATTCAACCGGAAGAACATGAGATGGGTCAGAACGATATCTTCTGAGCATAGAAACATGGAAGACATTATGGATCTTTTCTAACTCGGGTGGCAAAGCTAATTTGTATGCAACTGGTCCAACTCTTTCAAGTATCTCATAAGGTCCAATAAATCGGGGACTAAGTTTTCCTTTTTGGCCAAATCTCATAATCTTTTTCCATGGAAACACCTTTAAGAATACTTTATCTTTAATTTGATACTCGATATCACACCTTTTAAGATCAGCGTACGACTTTTGTCTATCTGAAGAAATCTTTAGACGATCCTTGATCATTTTTACCTTGTCTTCCGTTTATTGCACAATTTCAGGACCAATTAGTTTTCTTTCACCTACTTCACTCCAACAAAGAGGGGTCCGACATTTTTTCCCGTATAAGGCTTCATAGGGAGGCATTCCAATACTCGATTGTTAGCTATTATTGTAAGCAAATTCTATCAAAGCCAATTGTTTGTCCCAACTACCCTCAAACTCCATAATGCAAGCTCGAAGCATATCCTCCACAATTTGTATCACTCTTTCCGATTGACCATCTATCTGAGGGTGGAACGAAGTGCTAAATTTCAACTTTGTACCCAAGGCTTCTTGCAAGCTACCCCAAAATCTAGATGTAAACCTTGCGTCTCGGTCATATACAATAGACATAGGGATCCCATCCAGTCTTATAATCTCATTAATGTATAATTCAGTTAAACGCTCAAGTGAATAATCAATCGTGATTGCTAAAAAGTGAGAATTCTTTGTTAGCCTATCCACTATCACCCATATTGCATCATGATTTGTTTGAGTGCGAGGAAGTCCAGAGACAAAGTCCATAGTTATTTTCTCCCATTTCCATTCTAGCATCGGCAAAAGTTGTAGTAAACCAACAAGGACCTGATGTTCTGAATTTACTTGTTGACAAACCAAACATTTTGAAATAAATTCCGCAATGTCTCTCTTCATTCCATTCCACTAATAGTGTTGTTTGATGGTCTAGTACATCTTTGTATTTCCAGGATGCATTGCATATGACGAAGTATGTGCTTCATTCATGACTTCTCTTCTCAATTTTTCATCATTAGGGACACATAACCTATTTTGGTAAAACAAGGTACCATCCTCTGTTAGTGTAAAATCAAGCTTTTCCACCCATTTTGAACTTCTCTGGTCAATTTTATGAGTTTCTCATCTAACTTTTGTGCTTCTTTCACCTGTTCAAGTAACATTGGCTTGACTTGCAAATTAGCAATAACTGAACCATTTGAATCAAGTGCAAAAAAAACATTCATGGCTCTTAACTCAAGAAGCAAGGGCAAAGGACTCAAAGCTAAGCTTGCGAAGAATTTTTGACTTAAGGCATCTGCAACCACATTGGCTTTACCTGGATGATAGTCAATTATGCAGTCATAATCCTTGATGAGTTCAAGCCATCTACGTTGTCTTAGGTTCAGCTCCTTCTGAGTACCCAAGTACTTTAAGCTCTTGTGATCAGTGAATATATGACATTTTTCTCCATACAAATAATGCCGCCATATTTTTAAAGCAAACACTATAGCAGCAAGTTCAAATCATGAGTAGGATAATTCAATTCATGTGGTTTTAATTTTCGAGAGGCATAAGAAATAACTTTTCCTTCTTGCATCAAAACACACCCCAAACAACGATGAGAAGCATCACTATATATTACGTATTCTTTCCCTTCAATTGGTAGAGTAAGTATAGGTGCTTGTGTCAACAAGGATTTGAGAGTTTCAAAGCTCTCTTGGTATTTTTCATCCCAAGTAAACTTTACTTCCTTCTTCAAGAGTTTAGTCAAAGGGGAGGCAATAATGGAGAAGCCTTTCACAAATCTTCTATAGTATCCTGCTAAGCCTAAGAAACTTCTTACCTCAGTCGGACGTTTGAGAGGTCTCCATTCAACAATTTCTTGAATTTTACTAGGATCCACCTTCACACCTTCAGCTGATACAACATGTCAAAGAAAAGCCACTTCATTAAGCAAAAATTCACACTTGGAAAGTTTAGCGTAAAGTTCTTTATCCTTCAAAATTTGCAAAACAATTCGGAGGTGTTTATCATGGTCTTCACTACTTTTGGAAAATATTAAAATATCATCTATAAATACCACTACAAACTGATCAAGATAAGGCTTGAACACTTGATTCATTAGATCCATAAATATCGCAGGAGCATTTGTCACTCCGAATGGCATCACCAAAAATTCATAATGACCATACCGAGTTCTAAAAGTTGTCTTAGGAATATCTTTCTCTCTGACGCGCATTTGGTGATATCCAGACCTTAAATCAATCTTTGAGAATAATTTAGCACCCTTCAGTTGGTCAAACAAATCATCGATCCTTGAGAATGGATATTTATTCTTGATTGTTATTCTGTTCAATTGTCTATAGTCAATACAAGTCCTAAGAGTGCCATCTTTCTTCTTTACAAATAAAACAGGGGCTCCCCAAGGAGAAACATTAGGACGGATAAAACCTTTCTCAAGAAATTCTTGCAATTGAGCTTTCAATTCTCTTAATTCTGCTGGAGCCATTCTGTAAGGAGTGATAGAAATAGGGGTAGATCAAGGAATAAGCTCGATCGAAAATTCAACCTCTCTTTCCGGGGGCAACCCAGGAAGATTTTCTGGGAAGACTTCTGGAAAATCACACACAACAGGTATGTCCATGATACAAGGACTCTCCAACCGTGTGTCAATTATGTGAGCAAGATATGCACCACAACCTTGATGAATCAACCTTCTTGCCAAGGCCACAGAAATAATACTAGATGCCAATGATCTTTCACCTTATACAAGAGAAAATGGTCAAATGAGCCCCCAACCTATTACCTGATTTCCAACTACACACTTATACTTTACGGGGGTCCTATTACACCCCTGAACTATTTAAAATTGAAACTATTACCCCCCTGAATGCTTACGTGGCAGAGTGAGTGTATTTCACTCTCTTTGAGAGAGTGAAGACCAAAAATAAATATTAAAACTTTATTTTTAATATTCTTTTCATTTTTATTTTTTCCTTATTTGTTTCTTTTCTTTTTCTTAAAAATTTTAAAAAGGAAGACAAATTTCTCATCTCTAATTTCTTTTCTTCTTCGTAGGAATTTAGTAGAGCATTCATGACAGCCATCAAATTTCACCATAACTATTTGGAAATCACCACCATTACCATATCTATCAACATCACCACAAATCCTACATAGAAATCTTCTTCCCTCTCTCTATACAATCAAAAACTATTAAGTAAATTACTTTACACCCATTTTCAAAATCAACTATTAGCCATTAAAACACCATTGAAATACCATTTTGAAGCTATTGTAACAAACTTTTTCAGTTAACAAAATCCATTCAAACAACTTAATAATGATGAAAATCTCTAAAAAGTTCTCAAAATATCCTCATCGGAAAAGATTTTGACGGAAATTTATTTTTTAGGTCAATTATATTGACAATATTATCATTTATGCACCTATTACATAAACCATAAATTCAATAATAATTTTAGATTTGATAAAAGAGAAGAAAAAATAGAAAATTTGACATATGGGTGTGTTCATGGATTTAAAGAAAGAAGAGAAAGAGAAAGTAAAGAAAAAGGAAAGAAATATCAGTCAAAAAGGCAAGAGATTAAAAAAATAAAAAATTACACGTGTCAAACGCGTGGATTTCACTGATCAACATAAATGTGGTTGTGACTTTTTAAGGAGGTAATAATTTTGATTTTAAATAGTTCAGGGGGTTGATAGGATCCCCGTAAAGTATAAGTGTGTAATTGGAAATCCGGTAATAGGTTGGAGGCTCATTTGGCCATTTTCTCCCTTATACAATGATGTGTGAACATGTAGGATCTTTAAAAGTCACATGCTTTGATCTACAATCTACCACTGCATGATATTTATAAAGCCAATCCATCCCGATAATAACATCAAAATCTTTGAAAGGCATTCCAATCAAATCAGCAGGGAAGACTAGGTTTTGAATCACGAAGGGACAAGCTCGGTAAATTCGATTACACACAACTTGGTAACCCAAAGGACTTTCAACAAGCACATCATAATTAAGTGTCACAGATTTCACGTTTTCAGGAAGAACAAGTGATGAACAAATATAGGAATGTGTAGAACAAGGATCAAATAGTGTAAACACACATAAGCCAAATAAGTGAAATTTACCGACAACCACGTCTTGTCCATCTTGATCATCTCTCTGTCTCATGGCATACGCTCGTGCAGTAGCCCTTGGCCCACTAGCTTGATTTGCTCCACTTGCACCCGCTGCTTGGGTGTTTTTACGTCTTGCACCTCTATCAGTTTGAGGAGTATTAGTATAAGGCTTATTAACTAAGCCTTCAGTGCGCAAGGAAGGAACATGATTAGGATTAGGACAATCCTTCACTTTATGATCAAAGCTCCCACAATTGAAACATGCACCAAAAGCTCTCCAACAAGTACCATAATGATTCTTTCCACATTGTGCACAAGTGGGAACGTGAGTCTTGCCTTTTCCATAATTTGGAGTGCTAGCTGTAGAAAAATCTGACCTGTTTTGCTTCTGTTGAGCTGATGTGTTAACACTATCGGCCTTAGAATCATCAAACCTTGCCCTTTTGGATGGACCTCTGAAATCTAATCTAGGCTTTTGAAATTTGCTTTCATTTCTACTAGATTCTTCATTATCAAGTCTTTCCCAAGTAAAAGCAGCATACACTAATTTACAAAAGTTCTCATGTTGTAGGATCGCCACATTCTTTCTGATGGAATCATTCAAACCGTCTTCAAATCTCCTACACTTGTCTTTTTCCTCTTTAATAATACCTCCAGCATAATGAGAGAGTCTTAGAAACTTTTGTTGATACTCTGCAATAGACATACCTTGTTGCCTTAAATTCAAAAACTTCTTTTTCTTTACATCACAATAAGCGGGTGGGACATACTTCATATGAAATTTCTTAAGAAAATCATCCCAAGTAAGAACTGGAGGTTTTACCTTGGCATTCAGGACACTTACCCACCAATCGTAAGCATCCTTTTGTAATAGTGAGATAGCATACTTAAATTTGGCAACCTTTGAACACTCCAACTGCTCAAACACCCTCTCCATGCGTTCCAACCATTGCTCAGCATCAGTGGGATCAACGGTGCCTTCAAACTCAACTCCACCCATTTTCCTCATTTTCTCAAAGTTTATCCCGTTAGGATCATGCATCATTTCAGCCATGTGGTGGAAGAATTCAGCCATCTGTTGGAAAGAAGGATTCATGGTTTGAGTACTACGACTCATGTGAGGATGTGGACCAGCCCTTACACTCCCACTTCAGACCCACTAGTATGGGGAACGTGTTGATTCGAGAAATGCTCTCCAGCCCCTTCAAGTGGATGAGGTTGGGAAACGGAGTTACCCGAACCTTCACGAGCAGCTTCCATAGGCCTATTAGAAGAAGAGGCCATAACTTAATTCCTCCAAAAGGGAAGATCACATTGCATTAGGGACGTGTACATGATGCATATGCACTCTACATGCAATAAAAATATTATAAACCATGTAAGTGAACAAATACTGTAACCAAAACCTTCTCAAAAGTGAAAAAAGTATACAAGCACTTCACCACGAAATTCCTAGAACCACAAACCTAGGCTCTGATCCCAACACTTGTAGCGACCCTCTCGGAGGGATGCTACTTCTTAAAAAGAAAGCTAATATAATACGTATGACATTTAAAAGACATTAACATAGGACATATTAACTATAATCTAATAGAGCAATTAGGACCCAAAAAATTAGTTAAGGATATGAGGGCTTGTCATTTGAAAATTTGTTTAATATAAAATTTAAACAAGGTAAGAGTATCAATATTCGGTGGAGGAACCTTCCCAATAAATTAATTAAATACCTTAAGAGATTTCCATGTATATATCATCCTTACTCCTACAATTTACATTACCAATTATTACCAGCTTCCAAATACAAAAATTTATTGTTTCATGATTCATAAAAACACTCAAACAACCAGTAAATTTAGTATATTACAAGACTGGGGTTTACACACCCCAAAACAACAAAACATGTCGCCAAACTTATGTTACAACCCATGGTGCCATGATAAAACAAACCTTCAAAATTACATATAAATTTACAAATCATGGATCACATACAAGTTCCAAGATTTCTACAAAATATAGATGCCTATATGCAAATGTGATCTTCCTTAAAACTCTCAAAACTCCATCTCCAATGGCTAGCTTCAAGTATCTCCTCGGACGTTCCCTACGATAGAAACAACTGTCGCTAAGCATAAAGCATAGTGGTGTACAAACTATAGGTTTGGAGTCATCAGATTTTCCATGTTACCTTTCTCAAGTCATGAGCAGCACAACTGAAACATAATAAATAAATCCAGTAAGCAATATATCAAAAGAATCAAGTTCGATATTTAAAGATCTACGTGACAAGAACGTTCATAGAACCATCTCACAAGATATCAAATAACAAGGCTCGCCCAACATATACGTCATGCCATCACACCAAGCATAATCAAGTACCAAGAAGGACCAAAGTCCTGTATCAAGAAGGGTCAAAGCCCAATAATCAAGAGAACCAAGAACCATATTAAAAATGGCTTTCTAGTTCGTACTTAAAATGGACAATTTCCATACTTAAGATGAACCAAAAATCCAGATCCAAGATGGAAAAAGGTCCGAATCAAGAGGCATGCCAATAGTGACAAAATCACTGCCACAAGAAGGACAAAGTCCCAACAGGAATGCCAAGTGATCAAGCAATCCGTACAAGTGGGCGAGTTACACAAGTGTCTTGAAAGTCTCCAAGGGTACCAGCACGACAAGACAAAGGGACAAGGAGTAACCAAGGTACCAAGAAAAACTTTCAAATATACCAGCAGGTAACAAGATTACAAGTATGAGTTCATACACAAACCTCAATCTTTTAGCATAGAAATCGTCCAACACAACGTATCACGGTCCTCAACTTGTACACGAGTATAAACAACCTTAAAAATACAACTAAATAACTTCTTAAATTTCAAGTAACTCAATAATGTTGACATACAACAAGCTTATCATCACAAGTAAGCCTAGCCTTTACAAATACGACTACGCTCCCAAAACAGTAAATCTGGCCAGCCTGGTACCTCATCTCGTAACATAGTTTTGAAAAGGAAAACAGCAAAACTGGACTTTATATCCTTCATGAAATATTCAGGTATATCTCTTAAGTTTGCAAATAATCAAGAATCACCGAAAAATACATTTTGTACAAAAATATATAATCAAATCACTAACAGTTGAACATACAGGATTTCTAAATCAGAAATCCTATGTTGCGTCCCATATGACGAATACATAACAGCAAAATCAGATTTCCACACAAACATAAGATTTGTAGGTATATCTATTAGCTTTCCAAATCATATTTATTCACTCATAACAGAGTTCAATAACACGAGATATGCTCAACATACTAAACACTACCCAGCTCAAAATAAGATTTGATCACTTACCAAAAGGAAGGGTGTCTTCAGTTTTCAGCCAAATGAAACAAGTGTTTCCTTGTGCTTTTGTGAATAATATGGTAAGAAAATGTTCTCAAGGTTTCTTAGAGTTGAGGAAAATGATTTTTTATGGAGGAGGTGTTAAAATATATGTTACAAAGTGATGTTTATCACATAATAAATAGCTGCCCAAAAAGAGAAAAAAAACAAAGTTGGCTGCCCATAAAGTAAAAAAGGTTGGCTGCCCAAAATGTGTATATATATATATATATATCTCATGACCTCCCTTTATCAAATTACATGTAATTATAATTAACATATTACATAAATACCCATATACAATACCTTAAATTACCGTCACGAGTTATGGTAGGCAAAATTTCAAATATCACCAAATTTCAATTTCCTAAAATGCGAATAAAACATACCGAAGTAATTAAGGAACATTGTATCAAAATGCGAATATTGGTTTAAGTATTTAGGGATGTTACATGGCAGACATCCACAGGGGTCTGAAGATGTCGCCTAAGCGATGCATGTAAGGGCGTGATCTTGTGAGCAGGCTTCAACCTATGTCACTTTGCTAATGTGAGCAGGGGCATGTCGTTGTGCGCGGGCGTCAACCGATGTGCGTAGGAGCCTGCCGTTCTGTACGGGCCTCGGCCGATGTCTCCTGACCGATGTGCGTAGGGGTCTACTGATGTCGCCCTAGCGATACACGCAGAGGCATTCCATTGTGCACTTGCCTCGGCCGATGTCGCTTAGTCGACGTCCACAGGGGTCTGTCGATGTCGCCTAAATGATGCACACAAGGGCTGATCTTATGCGCGGGCATCAACCAATGTGCGCAGGGGCATGCCATTGTGTGCGGGCTTTAGCCGATGTTGCCTGGCAGATATGCGTAGGGTCTTGCCATTGTGTGCGGGCCTCAGCCGATGTCGCCAGGTCTATTTGTGCAGTCTATTTGTGCAGGGGTCTGTTGATGTCTCCTGGGCAAGATGCGCAGCGGCCTGCCGATGTCACGTGGGCTTTAAGCGATGCTTGCAAGGGGATGTCGATGTCACCTAGATGCTTCTGAGTTTGCATGTGCATTGACATGTTCCTACGCCTCCCGACATGTCACTTTTCATTAGAATTGCACTCTACATCCCAAAAAACCTATAATAGTGACATCATTATTTGGCACAAATTTTTCGTTGGCATATAATTAGGCATTAGAAACGCACTCGACGACAGGGAAAACCTCTAATTGCTAAATTGGTATTAGGTGCGATCATCGCATTCCACAAGTTATTGGTCAACATATTCAGCACTTAGCCGCGGCCAACGTCGCATGTGCGTTGACATCTTCCTACGGGTCGAAATGCAGACAGCGGGCGCATGCGTCGTTTCTAGCCCAGCAAGCGGACGGTGGGCTTTAAGCCCAAGAAGAAGTGCCCTCAGCCTAATGGCTTCGGGCGCAACTTGTGTTCAAAAACTCAATGGTTCACTTGATTCTGCAATTCATAGCAAGTATCGCAATTCACTATGTTCTTCATCGATGCAAGACCCGAGATATTCATTGCCGAGAGTCGTTTGTGTTTCAAAAGGAGTACACATCCACCAATGAACTCTACAGATCGGGTGCGAGGGGCGGGCTATAAATTACAATCCTTGGCGTTTTATGCACCAGGATTCGTTAGTCGCCCGACAGGTGCACGAGCACGCACACCGGGGACGGGAGGGAGACCCGCAGGCAGGGGGCCTAGGAACCACAGCCGTGATTCGCCCCTGAGTGTTCAAACATGTTCACGGGTCGTTCTACTTTGTATGTTTTGATAATGATCCTTCTGCATGTTCACCTACATAAACCTTGTTACAACTTCTCATTCCTCTAAATGATAAGGTTCAATGGATTTCTCGCGACATTGCGGGCAGCGAATCGCCCATGTGACCGCAATTTGTACATATCACCTGATCATTCGATTGGTTCCGAAATGGGCAAGTGTGCAAAGGGCAGGGACATAGTCAAACACAATTCCGCTTGCATAAATGAGTTTCAAATATAAAAATAATAGTTTTCAAAAAAAATATTTTTATATATGTCAAAAAAAAAATTGAAAAAAAATTTAATAGAAAAAAAATAATTAAAAAACCACCAAACACAATTTCGCTTTCACAAATGAGTTTCAAACGTCTAAAATAATAGTTTTCAATAAAAAATTGATTTTAAATATGTCGAAATTTTCTGAAAAAACAAAAACCATTTTGAAAAACCCCACGAAACACAATTCCTCTTGCACAAATAAGTTCAATTCGAAATATAAAAATTAATAGTTTTAAAAAAATAATTATTTTAATATATGTCGAAATTTTGCAAAAAAGTAATTAAATAGTAAATGAAATAAAATAAACTATATAAAACCCACCAAACACAATTCCGCTTGCACAAATGAGTTTCAAATGTTAAAAAATGATAGTTTTCAATAAAAAAATTTGGTTTTTTTACATATCGAAATTTTCTAAAAAAATAATTAAATAGGAAATAAATATAAAAACTTACAAACAAAATTCCGCTTTCACAAATGAGTTTCAAATGTAAAAAATAATAGTGTTTAATGAAAAAAATTAATTTTTTTATATGTCGAAATTTTCAGAAAAAAATAATTAAATAGAAAAAATAAAAGAAAATATAAAAAACCACCAAACACTACTACACTTTCACCAATGAGTTTCAAATGTCAAAAATAATGGTGTTCAATAAAAAATTTTAATTTTTTTGTATGTCGAAATTTTCTGAAAAAATAATTATATAGAAAAAAGTGAAAGAGAATATAAAAAATTCACCAAATACAGTTCTGCTTTCACCAAAGAGTTTCAAATGTCAAAAATAAAAGTTTCCAATAAGAAAATTTGATTCTTTTATATGTCAAAATTTTCCGGAAAAAATAATTAAATTGGAAAATATATAGGAAAATATAAAAAAACTACCAAACACAATTCCACTTTAACCAATGAGTTTCAAATGTCAAAAATTAAAGTTTCAAATAAAAATTTTTGATTTGTTTTTATGTCGAAATTTTCCAAAAAAATAATCAAATAGAAAAAAATAAAAGAAAATATAATAAAACCACCAAACACAATTATGCTTTAACCAATGAGTTTCAAATGTCAAAAATAAAAGTTTCCAATAAAAAAATTGATTTTTTTATATGTCAAAATTTACTGAAAAAATAATTAAATATGAAAAAAATTTTAAAAAATAAAAAAACCACCAAAAAACGTTTACTTGCACAAATGACTTTAAAATATTAAAACAATATATTTCAAAACGAAAAATTTATTTTTTTAAAAGTAAAATTTTTTCAAAAAAATAATTAAATAGGATTTTTTGAAAAATATATTTAAAAACACCACCAAACACACTTCGGCTTGCAAAAATGACTTTCACATAACAAAATAAAGGTTTTTCAATTTTTTTGCATCGAATTTTTCCTAAAACTAAGCGATGACATCCACTAATGTAGGGTGGGCGCAAGCGCCTCGGCCGATGTCGCCTGGGCGATAGGGGCATGGGCCTGCGCTTGTGCGTGGGCATCGGTCGATGTCACTTGGCTGATGAGCGCAAGGGCCTACTATCGTGTGCAGGCCTTGGCCGATGTGCATAGGGGCTTGCCGATGTAGCCTTGGCGATTTGTGCATAGGCCTACTGTTGTGAGTGAGCCTAAGTCGTTGCAGCTTTTTCGACGTGCGTAGTGCTCTACCGATGTCACCTAAGTAATGTGCGCAGAGGCTAGGCCTTGTGCGCGGGCATTAACAGATGTCGCTTTACCGATGTGCGCAGGGGCCTACCCTTGTATGCGGGCCTAGGTCGATGTTGCTTGGCCAATGTGTGAAGGGGTCCATCGATGTCGCTTGGGTGATGTGCGCAGGGGCCTGCCATTGTGTACGGACCTCAGCCTATCTCCGTAGGGGTCCGCTGATGTTGGTTGGATTATGCGTGTAGGGGCGTGCTGCTGTGGGACTAGGCCATAGTGCGTTGGGCTCTGCTGATGTTGCTTGAGCAATGCGTGCAGGGGCCTACCATTTTACATGAACCTCGATCGATATCTCTTGACTGATGTGTGTAGTGGTCCACAAATATAACTCACGGACGTGACATTATGCACGGGAATGACCGATGTCACTTGGCTGACGTGCGTAGGAGCCTGCCGTTGTATGCCGGCCTTGACCAATGTCACCTGGCCGATGTGGGTAGGGGTCCGCCAATACCACCTAGGTGATGCGCGTAGGGACTTACCATTGTGCATCGGCCTCAACAAATGTCACTTGAATGACGTGCATAGGGTCTGCCGATGTCACCTAAGCGATGTGTAGAGGCCTTACCTTGTGCGCGGTTATCAATCAATGTGTGTAGGGGCCTGCCATCGTGTAAAGGCCTCATCCGATATCGCTCTACCGGTATGTGGAGGGGTTCACTAATGCTTCTTGGAAGATGCACGCAGGGATTTGCTATAGTGCGCGAGCCTCAATTGATGTCGCTTGGCCGAAGTGCACATCGGTCTGCTGTTGTGCGCAAGCTTTAATGGTATTATTTAGGCGACGTGCGCAGTGATCTGCCGATGTCACCAACATGATGGACACTGCATTAGGGCCTGATCTTGTGCATGAGCATTGAGTGATATGGCTTGGCTGATGTACGCAGGGCCTGTCGTTGTGTGCGGGCCTCAGCCGATGTCGCCTGCCTGATGTGTGCAGGGTTCTACTAATGTCGCCCTTGTGATGCACGCAGGGGCATGGCATTGTGCGCGGGCCATGGTCGATGTCACTTGGCAGTCATCCACAAGGGTCTGAAGATGTCGCCTAAGCGATGCATGTAAGGGCGTGATCTTGTGAGCGGGCATCAGCCGATGTCACTTTGCTGATATGTGCAGGGGCCTGCAGTTGTGTGCGGGCGTCAACCGATGTGCGCAGGGGCCTGCCGTTCTGTACGGGCCTCGGCCGATGTTGCCTGGCCAATGTGTGTAGGGGTCTACCGATGTCGCCCTATCGTTACACACAGGGGCATGCCTTTGTGTGATGGCCTCGGCCGATGTCACTTAGTTAACGTCCACAAGGTTCTGTCGATGTCGCCTAAATGATGCAAGCAAGGACTTGATCTTATGCGCGGGCATCAACCAATGTGCGCAGGGATATACCATTGTGTGCAGGCTTTAACCAATGTTGCCTGGCAGATATACGTAGGGTCTTGCCGTTGTGAGCGGGTCTGAGTCGTTGGCGCCAGGTCTATGTGCACAAGGGTCTGTCGATGTTTCCAGGGCGAGATGTGCAGCGGCCTGCCGATGTCACATGAGCTTTAAGCGATGCTTGCAAGAGGTTGCCTATGTCACCTAGATGTTGCTGAGTTCGCATGTGTGTTGACATGTTCCTACGCCTCCCGACATGTCACTTTTCATTAGGATTGCACTTGACATCCCAAAAAACCTATAATAGTGACATCATTATTTGGCACAAAATTTCCGTTGGCATATGATTAAGCATTAGAAACGCACTCGACGACAGGGAAAACCTCTAATTGCTAAATTGGTATTAGGTGCGAGCATTGCATTCCACAAGTTATTGGTCAACATATTCAGCACTTATCCGCGGCCAACGTCGCATGTGCGTTTACATCTTCCTATGTGTCGGTATGCACACGGCGGGGCGTATGCGTCGTTTCTAGCCCAGCAAGCGGACAGCGGGGTGCATGCGTCGTTTCTAGCCCAGCAAGCGGACGGCGGGCTTCAAGCCCAGGAAGAAGTGCCCTCGGCCTAATGGCTTCAGGCGCAACTTGCGTTCAAAAACTCAATGGTTCACTTGATTCTGCAATTCACAACAAGTATCGCAATTCACTATGTTCTTCATCGATGTAAGAGCCGAGATATTCATTGCTGAGAGTCATTTGTGTTTCAAAAGAAGTACACATCCCCAGTGAACTCTACAGATCGGGTAAGAGGGGCGGGCTATCACTTTACAATCCTTGGCATTTTATTCACTAGATTTGTTAGTCACTCGACAGGTGCGCGAGCGCGCACGCCGGGGACGGGAGGGAGACCCGCAGGCAGGGGGCCTGGGAACCCTAGCTGTGCATCGCCATTGAGTTTTCAAACATGTCTGCGAGTCGTTCTACTTTGTATGTTTTGATAATGATCCTTCTGCATGCTCACCTATGTAAACCCTGTTACGACTTCTCATTCCTTCAAATGATAAGGTTCAATGGAATTCTCGCGACATCGCGAGCAGCGAATCGCCCATGTAACCGCGATCTGAACATATCACCGGATCATTCGATTGGTTCCACAACGGGCAGTGTGTACAAAGGGCAGGGACGTAATCAAACACAATTCCGCTTGCACAAATGAGTTTAAAATATAAAAATAATAGTTCTCTAAAAAACTATTTTTATATATGTCGAAATTTTTTTCGAAAAAAATTAAATATAAAAAATAATAAAAAACTACCAAACACAATTCCGCTTTCACAAATGAGTTTCAAATGTCAAAAATAATAGCGTTCTAAAAGAAAATTTGACTTTTTTATCTGTCGAAATTTTCCAAAAAAATAATTAAATAGAAAAAAAAAGAAAATATATTAAAACCACCAAATACAATTCCGTTTTCACCAATGAGTTTCAAACGTCAAAAATAAAAGTTTTCAATAAAAAAATTTGATTTTTTATATGTTGAAATTTTTTGAAAAAAAGAAAAGAAAATATAAAAAACCACCAAACACATTTTCGCTTTTACAATGAGTTTCAAATATCAAAACTAAAAAATTTTGATTTTTTTAATGTGTCGAAATTTTCCAAAAAAATTATCAAATAGAAAAATATAAAAAACCACCAAACACAATTCTGTTTTAACCAATGAGTTTCAAATGTCAAAATTAAAAGTTTCCAATAAAAAAATTTTGTTTTCTTTATATGTTGAAATTTTCTGAAAAAAATAATTAAATATGAAAAAAATAAAAAATCACAAAAAAAAATTATACTTGCACAAATGACTTTAAAATATAAAAAATAATAGATTTCAAAACGAAAAATTTATTTTTCAAAAAGTCGAAATATTTTCGAAAAAAATAATTAAATGGGAATTTTTTTAAAAAAAATATAAAAACACCACCAAACACACTTCGGCCTGCAAAAATGACTTTCACATAACAAAAATAAAAGTTTTCAATTTTTTTTATTGAATTTTTCCTAAAAATAAGTGATGACATCCACTAATGTTGGGTGGGCGCGAGCGCCTCGGCTGATGTCGCCTCAGCGATAGGGGCATAGGTCTGCGCTTGTGCGTGGACATCGGTCGATGTCACTTGGCTGATGAGCGCAAGGGTCTACTGTCATGTGCAGGCCTTGGCTGATGTCATATGGCCGATGTGCATAGAGGCCTACCGATGTAGCCTTGGCGATGTGTGCATAGGTCTACCGTTGTGCGTGAGCTTAAGCCGTTGTAACTTTTTCGACGTGCGTAGTACTCTGTCGATGTCACCTAAGTAATGTGAATAGAGGCTTGGCTTTGTGCGCGGGCATCGACACTTGTCGCTTAACTGATGTGCGCAGGGGCCTGCCCTTGTATGCGGGCCTCGGTCGATGTCGCTTGGCCGATGTGTGAAGGGGTCCGTTGATGTCGCTTGGGTGATGTGCGCAGGGACCTGCCATTGTGTACGGGCCTCAGCCTATGTCCGTAGGGGTCCTCTGATGTTGGTTGGACGATGCATTTAGGGGAGTGCTGTTGTGGGACTAGGTCTTTCAGCGCTGGGGTCCGCCGAACGTTGCTTGAGCGATGCGCTTAGGGGCCTGCCATTTTCGCTTGGGCAATGCGCACAAGGGCGTACCATTGTACCTGAACCTCGATCGATATCGCTTGTCTGATATGTGCAGTGGTCCACAAATATTACGCACGGACCAGACATTATGCACGGAACATGACCGATGTCAACTAACTGATTTGCGTAGGAGCCTGTCGTTGTATGCCGTCCTCGACCGATGTCGCCTGGCCGATGTGGGTAGGGGTCCGCCGATACCACAAAGGTGATGCGCGTAGGGGGCTTACCATTGTGCATCAGCCTGAACAAATGTCACTTGAACGACGTGCGTAGGGCTTGCCGATGTCACCTAAGCGATGCGCAGAGGCCTTGCCTTGTGCGCGGTTATCAATCAATGTGAGCAGGGGCCTGCCATTATGTAAAGGCCTCATTCAATATCGCTCTACCGGTATGCAGAGGGGTTCACTGATGCTTCCTGGAAGATGCACACAGGGGTCTGTCGTTGTGCGCGAGCCTCGATTGATGTCTTTTGGCCGAAGTGCACAGCGGTCTGCCGTTGTGCGCGATCTTTAATGGTATTATTTTTGCAGCGTGTCTGCAGATGTCACCATCATGATGGACACTGAATTAGGGCCTGACCTTGTGCGCGGGCATTGAGTGATATGGCTTGGCCAATGTATGCAAGCCCTTTCATTGTGTGCGGACTTTAGCCGATGTCGCCTTGCCGATGTGTGCTGGGGTCTACTACACGCAGGGGCATTACATTGTGTGCGGGCCTTGGTCGATGTCACTTGGTAGACATCCACAGGGGTCCGAACATGTCGCCTAAGCGATGTATGTAAGGGCGTGATCTTGTGAGCAGGCATCAGCCGATGTCACTTTGGTGATGTGCACAGAGGCCAGCAATTGTGTGCAGGCATCAACCGATGTGCACAGGGGCCTGACATTCCGTACGGGCCTCGGCCGATGTCACCTGGCTGATGTGCGTAGGTGTCTACCTATGTAACCCTAGCGATATATGTAGGGGCATGCCATTGTGTGCGGGCCTCGGCCGATGTCGCTTAGCCGACGTCCACGGGGGTCTATCGATGTTTCCTAAATCATGCACAGTAGGGCAGGATCTTATGTGCGGGCATCAACCAATATGAGCAAGGGCATGCCATTGTGTGCGGGCTTTAGCCGATGTTGCCTGGCAGATATGCGTAAGGTCTTCTCATTGTGTGCGGGCCTCAGCCGATGTTGCCAGGTCTATGTGCACAGGGGTCTGTCGATGTCTCCTGGGCGGGACGCGCAACGGCCTGCCGATGTCACGTGGGATTTAAGCGATGCTTGCAAGGGGCTGTCGATGTCACCTAGATGTTGCTGAGTTTGCATGTGCGTTGACATGTTCCTATGCCTCCCGACATGTCAATTTTCATTAGAATAGCACTCGACATCCATAAAAAACCTATAATAGCGACATCATTATTTGGCACGAATTCTCCGTTGGTATATGATTAGGCATTAGAAATGCACTCGACGACACGGAAAACCTCTAATTGCTAAATCAGTATTAGGTGCGAGCATCGCGTTCGACAAGTGATTGGTCAACATAGTTCAACTATTAGCTGCCGCCGACGTTGCATGTGCGTTGACATCTTCCTACTGGTTGGCATGTAGACGGCGGGCGCATGCGTCGCCTCTTGCCCAGCAAGTAGACGGCGGGTTTCAAGCCCAGGAAGATGTGCCCTCGGCCTAAAGGCTTCGGGAGCAACTTGCGTTGAAAAACTCAATGGTTTACTTGATTCTGCATTTCACAGCAAGTATCGCAATTCACTATATTCTTCATCGATGCGAGAGTCGAGATATTTATTGCCGAGAGTCGTTTGTGTTTCAAAAGAAGTACACATCCCCTAATGAACTCTACAGATCGGGTGCGAGAGGCGGGCTATCAATTTACAATTCTTGGCGTTTATGCACCAGGATTCGTTAGTCTCCCGACAGGTATGCGCTGCGCACGCCGGGGACGGGAGGGAGACCTGCAGGCTGGGGGCCTTGGAACCTTAGCCGTGCATCGCCCCCGAGTGTTCAAACATGTTCGCGGGTCTTTCTACTTTGTATGTTTTGATAATCATCCTTCTACATGTTCACCTACGTAAACCTTGTTACAGCTTCTTATTCCTTTAAATGATAAGGTTCAATGGAATTCTAACGACATCGCGGGCAGCGAATCGCCCATGTCACCGCGATCTGAACATATCACCAAATCATTCGATTGGTTCCGCAACGGGCAGTGTGTACAAAGGGCAGGGACTTAGTCAAGCACAATTCCGCTTGCACAAATGAGTTTCAAATCTAAAAATAATAGTTTTCAAGAAAATATTTTTATATTTGTCAAAAAAATAATTTTAAAAAATCACCAAACACAATTCTGCTTTCACAGATGAGTTTCAAATGTCTAAATAGTATTTTTCAATAAAAAAATACTTTTTTTATATGTCAAAATTTTCTGAAAAAACAATTTAATAGGAAAAAATAAAAACAAATATGAAAAACTCCACCAAACACAATTCCGCTTGCACAAATATGTTCGAAATATTAAAAATAATAGTTTAAAAAAAATTATTTTAATATATGTTGAAATTTTCTAAAAAAGTAATTAAATAGTAAATGATATAAAATAAACTATAAAAAAAACTCACCAAACACAATTCCGCTTGCACAAATGAGTTTCAAATGTTAAATTTTTTCAATAAAAAATTTTGATTTTTTTTTCATATCGAAATTTTTTGAAAAAAATAGAAAAATTGCCAAATACAATTCCGCTTTCACAAATGAGTTTCAAATGTAAAAAATAATAGTGTTTTATAAAAAAAAATTGATTTATTATATGTAGAAATTTTTCGAAAAAAATAATTAAATAGAAAAATATAAAAGAAACTATAAAAAACTACCAGACACAATTCCGCTTTCACCAATGTGTTTAAAATATCAAAATTAATAGTGTTAAATAAGAAATTTGATTTTTTTGTATGTCGAAATTTTCTGAAAAAATAATTAAATAGAAAAAAAATAAAATAAAATATAAAAAACCACTAAATACAATTCCGCTTTCACCAATAAGTTTCAAATGTCAAAAATTAAAGTTTCCAATAAAAAATTTTGATTTTTTTATAAGTCAAAATTTTCCGAAAAAATAATTATGTTGAAAAGATTAAAGAAAATATAAAAACCCCACCAAAAACAATTACGATTTCACAAATGAGTTTAAAAGGTCAAAAATAAAAGTTTCCAATAAAATATTTGATTTTTTTATATGTCAAATTTTTTTTGAAAAAAACAATCAAATAGAAAAAAGTAAAATAAAATATAAAAAACCACCAAATACAATTCCGCTTTCACCAATGAGTTTCAAATGTCAAAAATAAAATTTTCCACTAAAAAAATTTGATTTTTATATATGTCGATATTTTCCGAAAAAAATAATTAAATATGAAAAAAAATTATAAAATAAAAAACCACAAAAAAAAATTTACTTGCACAAATGACTTTAAAATATAAAAATAATAGATTTCAAAATGAAAATTTTATTTTTTTAAAACTCAAAATTTTCCGAAAAAAATAATTAAATAGGAATTTTAAAAATATATATATATAAAAACACCACCAAACACACTTCGCCTTGCAAAAATGACTTTCACAGATCAAAAATAAGAGTTTTCAATTTTTTTGTGTCGAATTTTTCCTAAAAATAAGCGATGACATCCACTAATGTCGGGTGGGCGCGAGCGCCTCGGCCGATGTCGCCTGGCTTGTGCGTGGGCATCGGTCGATGTCACTTCGCTCATGAGCGCAAGGGCCTACCGCCGTGTGCAGGTCTTGGCCGATGTGCGTAGGGGCCAGCCGACGTAGCCTTAGCGATGTGTGCATAGGCCTACCATTGTGCGCGAGCCTAAGTCGTTGTAGCTTTTTCGTCATGCGTAATGCTCTGCCGATGTCACCTAAGTAATGTGCGCAGAGACTTGGCCTTGTGCACGGGCATCAACACATGTCACTTAACCGATGTGCGCAGGGGCCTGCCCTTGTATGCGTGTCACGACCCAGGGAGGCCCCTAGATGTAACACGGCGTATAAGACCCCGAGAGGCCTCATACAAGCCCTTAGCATACATAACATACAAGATAATAGAGAAATAAGAGTTCAAGAGAAGATTTTTATATCAAAGCTTTACTCAAAACAACGGAAGTCTACATCTCATGTCTCAAAGCCTTCTAACATCATAGAATATGAATAAAAGCGATAGGGACCCAACCCAATACAATATCCAACACTGAAAAGAAACGACATGAAAATAAGAACAACTAGGCCATGTCCTCGGCTGGATGAGGACTCACCAAGTCTTCTTCCCAACTCTAAGTCAATGCTCTAGCCTAGAGTGGAAGGTGAATTGCCACGTCCTACACCAAAGAAGTTAGTGCAGGCAAAAGTATGCGTTAGCACAATTAAGTACTAAGTATGATAGCAATGCACATAAACACATAAATCATGCTAGAGAGAGACATAATCATGACATGCAATGGCCAAGCTAAAAACATGATAAACATGAAAACATAAAGCATATATCAAGGCCAAAGCAAGCTAAATCATCTTTCCTTCTTTTCTTTACTTCATCATGAGAACACTTGTTCATTAACTTGTGGGGAAAAGCCTTAACCGACATGTAAGACCATGTGAGCTATCAATACAGAATCCGGTGTCTACCCCACAATTAAAAGAGGTGTCCCACTTGCCAAGGTAAGACCATGAACTTCTTAGCTTATGTGGATCCACTAGCTAATGTCTACTTAAAGACAACATCATATGGTGGCAACATAGTTTATGGGATAGAAATTGATTTAGGAGACACGGCCTCAACTAACGGGAGAGTTCTATCTAGAAAACTCGGCCTCTACTAACGGGAGAGCTTTCACTAGAAGACCCGGCCTCTACTAACGGGAGGGCTTCCATCTCAATATTCACTCAGTGCTAAGCATAATTCCCACGGATTAGTCATTAACATATTTATATCATTAAACATGAAAAGGTACAACTAGGGTTACCCATTCAAGCTAAAATCATGCTTATAGATATTCATCTTTCATGGACCTTGTCCAAACTTACATCATTAGGATAGCTCCTGAAGAACATGGGTAATCGCCTCTTTGTTCTTCTTTTATCATAATGGGAGAATTACGTGAGAAAACCTTTCACTACTAGACCATAGCATCATCATATCATAACTTTGGCACTTTACTCTCAAAGCACCCTTAATTCATCATGCTCATATTTCATAGTTCATATGGGTTCATGCAATTTCAACTCATATCATACGATTCAATGCAAGCTCATGCTTAGAAGGCCACAATTAAGACAATTTACCCATACTTGAAGGAACTCACATAATAGAGGAAAATCATGCTTTTGACTTGATCATGCTAAATTCATAAGATTATCCTTAATTCATTCATAATTCATGCTTGATTTCATAGAGAATTCATAAACTTCATCAAACCATAAGTCAACCCAACAATCAAAGCATAGATTATCAAATTCGGGAGAATTAGCTTGGGATTATGGGGGTTCATGCAATCTTTACATCAAATCATGTAATTCACGCTAATTCATGCACTAAGTTACTTTATCACGCTAAATCGTGCACTAGGAATCATAATTGAAGAACCCACAATGATTGATCACAAACCCTAATTAAATTGAGTTAGAGTAAACCTTTGAAAATCATGAAGAAGAGGAAGGACCCATTGGAGGAAAGGACTCCTAATGGTGAATACTATCATACCTCAAAGAAATCCACAAGAAATTGGAGAAGATTGAAGGTCTTCAATGGAGGATTCAAGCTCCTTCTTCTTCCTTAAGAGTTGAGAGAGAGTTCTTTGTAGAGAGAGAAATATTTGAGAGAGGAGAGTTTTGGAATGAATTAGAATGAAAGAAATTAGGCTTAGAAAGTATTTATAGGTCTAAGATTAAGGGTATAATCGACTTAGCTTAATAGGTAAACAATTAGGAAAAAGACCAAAAAGCCCTTAATTAAAAACTGTCGGGGCCAATCGACGGACAGGATCTACGGTCCGTACATCAATTGACGGACCATCCTGCTCTTCCGTCAATTGATTCAAAAAGTTCATTTTGGGCTGAAAATTTGGCTAAGTCTGGAAGGCATCTACGGAACCCATCTACGGCCCGTCAACTAGACTACGAGCCGTCCTGCTGTTCCGTAGGTCAAGATTTAGAAACTTGGAAATCCTGATATTTCACAGTGCCATTGACGGTTCCCACCTATGGCCCGTCAATCCATCTACAGCCCGTAGGTGGCCTCCGTAGGTCACTGTCTTCAGGTGAGTTCTGCATTTTAAAATCCCTTGGAAGCTTGGGGTGTTACAATGCGGGCCTCGATCGATGTCTCTTGGCTGATGTGTGAAGGGTCCATCGTTGTCGCTTGAATGATGTGCGCAGGGGCCTGCCATTGTGTATGGGCCTCAGCCTATGTCTGTAGGGCTCCACTGATATTGGTTGGATGATGCTTGTAGGGGCATGTTGTTGTGGGACTAGGCCGTTGTGCGCTGGGGTCCGCCGATGTTGCTTTAGCGATGCGTGCAGGGACTTGCCATTTTCGCTTTAGCAATGCACACAAGGGCGCACCATTGTACATGAACCTCAATCGATATCGCTTGACTTATGTGTGTAGTGGTCCACAAATATCACGCACGGACTTGGATATATGCGCGGGACATGACCGATGTAACTTGACTGACGCAGTAAGGGACGGCCTCGACCGATGTCGCCTGGCCGATGTGGGTAGGGGTCCGCCAATACCACCTAGGTGATGCGCGTAGGGGCTTACCATTGTGCATCAGCCTCAACAAATGTCTATTAAACGACGTGCGCAGGGTCTGTCGATGTCATCTAAGTGATGCGTAGAGGCCTTGCCTTGTGCGCAGTTATCAATCTATATGCACAGGGGCCTGCCATTGTGTAAAGGCCTCATCCGATAACGCTTTACCGGTATGCACAGGGGTTCACTAATGCTTCTTGGAAGATGCACCAGGGGTCTGCTGATTTGCGCTAGCCTCGATTGATGTCGCTTGGCCGAAGTGCAAAACGGTCTATCGTTGTGCGCGAGTTTTAATGGTATTATTTGGGCGACGTGCGTAGAGATCTGCCGATGTCATAACTATGATGGACAGTTCATTAGGGCCTGACCTTATGCGCGGGCATTGAGTGATATGGCTTGGCCGATGTACGCAAGGCTTGTCGTTGTGTGCGGGCCTCAGCCGATGTCACCTGACAGATGTGTGCATGGGTCTAATAATGCAGTCCTTGTGATGCACACAGAGGCATGATATTGTGCATGGGCCTTGGTCGATATTACTTGGCAGGCATCCACAGGAGTCTGGAGATGTCGCCTAAGCGATGCATGTAAGGACGTGATCTTCTGAGCGGGCGTCAACCGATGTGCGCAGGGGCCTCCCATTCTTTACGGGCCTCGACTGATGTCGCCTGGCCGAAGTGCGTAGTGGTCTACCAATGTCGCCCTAGCGATACACATAAGGGCATGCCATTGTGCGCAGGCCTCGGCTGATGTCGCTTAGCCGACGTCCACAGGGTTTTGTCGATGTCGCCTAAATGATGCATGCAAGGTTCTGATCTTTTGTGCGGGCATCAACCAATGCACGCAGGGGCATGCCATTGTGTACGGGCTTTAGTCGATGTTGCTTGGCAGATATGCGTAGAGTCTTGTCATTGTGTGCGGGCCTCACCCGATGTTGCCAGGTGTATGTGCGCAGGGGTCTGTCGATGTCTCTTGGGCGAGACGCACAGCGGCATGCCGATGTCTCGTGGGCTTTAAGCGATGCTTGCAAGGGGCTGCCGAGGTCACCTAGATGCTGCTGAGTTCGCATGTGCGTTAACATGTTCCTACGTCTCCCGACGAGTCACTTTTAATTAAGATTGCACTCGACATCCCAAAAAACCTATAATTGTGACATCATTATTTGGCACAAATTTTCCATTGGCATATGATTAGGCATTAGAAATTCACTCAACGACATGTAAAACCACTAATTGCTAAATCGGTAATGGGTGTGAGCATCGCATTCGACAAGTTATTGGTCAACATAGTTCAACACTTAGCCACTGCCGACGTCACATGTGCATTGACATCTTCCTACGGTCAGCACGCAGACGACGGGTGCATGTGTCGCTTCTAGCCCAGCAAGCGGACGAAGGGCTTCAAGCCCAAGAAGAAGTGCCCTCGGCCTAATGGCTTCGGATGCAACTTGCGTTCAAAAACTCAATGGTTCACTTGATTCTGCAATTCACAGCAAGTATCGCAATTCACTATGTTCTTCATCAATGCAAGAGCTGAGATATTCATTGCCGAGAGTCATTTGTGTTTCAAAAGAAGTACACATCCCCCAATGAACTCTACAGATCTATTGCGAGGGGTGGGCTATCAATTTACAATCCTTGGCGTTTTATGCACCAGGATTTGTTAGTCGCTCGACAGGTGCATGAGCGTGCACGCCGGGGACGGGAGGGGGACCCGCAGGCAGGGGGCCTGGGAACCGTAGCCATGCATTGTCCCCGAGTATTCAAAAATGGTTACGGGTCGTTCTACTTTGTATGTTTTGATAATGATCTTCTGCATGTTCACCTACGTAAACCTTGTTAGGACCTCTCATTCCTCTAAATGATAAGGTAAAATGGAATTCTCGCGACATCGCGGATAGCAAATCGCCCATGTCACCGCGTTCTGAACATATCTCCGGATCATTTGATTGATTCCACAACGGAAAGTGTGTACAAAGGGCAGGGACGTAGTCAAACACAATTCCGCTTGCACAAATGAGTTTCAAATATAAAAATAATAGTTTCAAATTTATTTTTTATATATATGTCGAAATCTTTTTCGAAAAACATCTAAATAGAAAAAAATAATTAAAAAACCACCAAATACAATTCCGCTTTCACAAATGTGTTTCAAACGTCTAAAATAATAGTTTTCAATAAAAATTTGATTTTTTTATATGTCAAAATTTTCTGAAAAAATAATTAACTAGGAAAAAATAAAAACAAATATGAAAAACCCCACCAATCACAATTCCGCTTTCACAAATGAGTTCGAAATATAAAAAATAATAGTTTTAAAAAAATAATTATTTTAATATATGTCGAAAGTTTCCAAAAAAGTGATCAAATAGTAAATGAAATAAAATATACTATAAAAACCCACCAAACACAATTTCGCTTGCACAAATGAGTTTCAAATGTTAAAAAATGATAGTTTTCAATAATTTTTTTTGATTTTTTATATATTGAAATTTTTCTGAAAAAAATATATAAACTGCCAAACACAATCCCGCTTTCACAAATGTGTTTTAAATGTTAAAAATAATAGTGTTTAAAAAAATTTGATTTTTTATATGTCAAAATTTTGTGAAAAATAAAAGAAAATATAAAAAACCACCAAACACAATTCCTCTTTCACCAATGACTTTCAAATGTCAAAAATAATAGTGTTCAATAAGAAAATTTGATTTTTTTGTATGTCGAAAATTTTTGAAAAAAAAATTAAATAGAAAAAAATAAAAGAAAATATAAAAAAACAACAAAATACAATTCCGCTTTTACCAATGAGTTTAAAATGTCAAAAATAAAAGTCTCCAATAAAAGTTTGGTTTTCTTATATGTCGAAATTTTCTGAAAAAAATAATTAAATAGAAACAAATAAAAGAAAATAAAAAAAAACCACGAGACACAATTACGCTTTCACCAATGAATTTCAAATGTCAAAAATAAAAGTTTCCAATAAAAAAATTGATTTATTTATATGTCGAAATTTTCTGAAAAAAATAATCAAATAGAGAAAATAAAAGAAAATATAAAAAAACCGCCAAACACAATTCCTCTTTCACCAATGAGTTTCAATTGTCAAAAATAAAAGTTTCCAATAAAAAATTTTGCTTTTTTTTTATGATGAAAAGAAAAAAAAAATTACCTGCACAATTGACTTTAAGATATAAAATATAATAGATTTCAAAACGAAAAAATTATTTTTATAAAAGTCAAAATTTTCTCAAAAAAACAATTAAATGGGAGTTTTTTTAAAAAAATATAAAAACACCACCAAACACACTTCGGCTTGAAAAAATGACTTTCACATAAAAAAAATAAAAGTATTCTATTTTTTTTGTATCGAACTTTTCCTAAAAATAAGCGATAACATCCACTAATGTCGGGTGGGCGCGAGCGCCTCAGCCGATGAAGCCTGGGCGATAGGGGCATGGGCATGCGCTTGTGCGTGGGCATCGATCGATGTCACTTACAGATGACCGCAAGGGCATACCGTCGTGTGAAGGCCTTGGTCGATGTGCGTAGGGGCCTGCCGATATAGCCTTGGCGATGTGTGCATAGGCCTACCGTTGTTTGTGAGCCTAAGCAGTTGTAGCTTTTTCGACGTGCGGTGCTCTGCCGATGTCACCTAAGTAATGTGCGCAGAGGCTTGGCCTTGTGCGCGGGCATCGACACATGTCGCTTAACCGATGTGCACAGGGGCCTGCCCTTGTATGCGGGCCTCGGTCGATGTGGCTTAGCCGATGTGTGAAGGTGTTCGTTGACGTCTCTTGGGTGATGTGCGCAGGGGCCTGCCATTGTGTACAAGCCTCAGCCTATGTATGTAGGGGTCCGATGATGTTGGTTGGATGATGTGTGTAGGGGCGTGCTGTTGTAGGACTAGGCCGTTGTGCCCTGGGGTCCGCCGATGTTGCATTAGCGATGTGTGCAGGGGATTGCCATTTTCGCTTGAGCAATACACACAAGGGAGTACCATTGAACATGAACCTCGATCGATATCGCTTGACTGATGTGTGCAGTGGTCCACAAATATCACGCACGGACCTGACATTATGTGTGGGACATGACCGATGTCACTTGACTGACGTGCGTAGGGGCCTGCCGTAGTATGCCAGCCTCGACCGATGTCACCTGTCCGATGTGGGTAGGGGTCTGCCGATACTACCTAGATGATGCGCGTAGGGGCTTACTTTTATGCATCGGCATCAACAAATGTCACTTGAATGGCGTGCGTAGGGTCTGCCGATGTCACCTAAGCGATGCGCAGAGGCCTTGCCTTGTGCGCGATTATCAATCAATGTGTGCAGGGGCCTCCTATTGTGTAAAGGCCTCATTCGATATCACTCTACCGGTATGCGCAGAGTTTCACTGATGCTTCTTGGAAGATGCACACAGGGGTCTGCCGTTGTGCGCGAGCCTCGATTGATGTCGCATGGCTGAAGTGCGCAGCAGTCTGCCGTTGTGCGCGAGCTTTAATGGTATTATTTGGGCGACGTGTGCAGGGATCTGCTGATGTCACCAACTTGATGGACACTGCATTAGGGTGTGACCTTGTGCGCTGGCATTGAGTGATATGGCTTGGCCGATGTACGCAGGGCCTGTCGTTGTGTGCGGGCCTCAACCGATGTCGCCTGGCCGATGTGTGAAAGGGTCTAATAATGCCGCCCTATTGATATACACAGGGGCATTACATTATGCGCGGGCCATGGTCGATGTCACTTGGCAGACATCCACAGGTTCTGAAGATGTCGCCTAAGCGATGCATGTAAGGGCGTGATCTTGTGAGCGGGCATCAGCCAATGTAACTTTGCTGATGTGCGAAGGGGTCTGCCGTTGTGTGCGGGCTACAACTGATGTGCAAAGGGGCCTGCCGTTCTGTATGGGCCTCGACCGATGTCGCCTGGCCGATATGCGTAGGGGTCTATCGATGTCGCCCTAGCGATTCACGCAGGGGCATGCCATTGTGCGCAGGCCTCGGCCGACGTCCACAGGGGTCTGTCGATGTCGCCTAAATGATGCACGCAAGGTCCTGATCTTATGCGCGGACATCAACCAATGTGCACAGAGGCATGCCATTGTGTGCGAGCTTTAGCCGATGTTGCCTGGCAGATATGCATAGGATCTTGAAAATGTGTGCGGGCCTCAGCCGATGTCACCAGGTCTATGTGCGCAGGGGTCTGTCGATGTCTCTTGGGTGAGACGTGCAGCGTCCTGCCAATGTCACGTGTGCTTTAAGTGATGCTTGCATGGGGCTGCCGATGTCACCTAGATGCTGTTGAGTTCGCATGTGCGTTGACATGTTCCTACGCCTCCTGAAATGTCACTTTTCATTAGGATTGCACTCGACATCCCAAAAAACCTATAAAAGTGACATCATTATTTGGCACAATTTTTCCGTTGGCATAGGATTAGGAATTAGAAATGCACTCGACGACACGGAAAACCTCTAATTGCTAAATCGATATTGGGTGCGAGCATCGCGTTCGACAAGTTATTGGTTAACATAGTTAAACACTTAGCCGTTGTCGACATCGCATGTGCGTTGTCATCTTCTTACTAGTCGACATGCAGACGGCGGGCGCATGCGTCGCTTCTAGCCCAGCAAGCGGACGACGGGCTTCAAGCCCAGGAAGAACTGCCCTCCGCCTAATGGCTTCGGGCACAACTTGCGTTCATAACTCAATGGTTCACTTGATTCTGCAATTCACAACAAGTATCGCAATTCACTATGTTCTTCATCGATGCAAGAGTTGAGATATTCATTGCCGAGAGTCATTTGTGTTTCAAAAGAAGTACACATCCCGCAATGAACTCTACAGATCGAGTGCGAGGGGCGGGCTATAAATTTACAATCCTTGGCGTTTTATGCACTAGGATTCGTTAGTCTCCCGACAGGTGCGCGAGTACGCAAGTCGGGGACGGGAGGAAGACCCGCAGGCAGGGGGCATGGGAACTCTAGTCGTGCATCGCCCCCGAGTGTTTAAACATGTTTGCAGGTCATTCTACTTTGTATGTTTTGATAATGATCTTTCTGCATGTTGACATACGTAAACGTTGTTACGACTTCTCATTCCTCTAAATGATAAGGTTCAATGGAATTCTTGCGACATCTCGGGCAGCGAATCGCCCATGTCACCGCGATCTGAACATATCACCGGATCATTCGATTGGTTCCACAACGGGCAGTGTGTACAAAGGGCAGGGATGTAGTCAAACACAATTCCGCTTGCACAAATGACTTTCAAATATAAAAATAATAGCTTTCAAAAAAATATTTTTATATATGTCGAAATATTTTTCGAAAAAAATTAAATAGAATTTTTTTTAAAAAAACCACCAAACACAATTCGCTTTCACAAATGAGTTTCTAAAGTTTAAAATAATAGTTTTGAATAAAAAAATTAAATTTTTTATATGTCGAAATTTTCTGAAAAAATAATTAAATAGAAAAAAGTAAAGACAAATATGAAGAATCCCACCAAACACAATTCTGCTTGCACAAATTAGTTCAAAATATAAAAAATAATAGTTTTAAAAAAATAAATATTTTAATATATGTCGAAATTTTCCAAAAAAGTAATTAAATAGTAAATGAAATAAAATAAACTATAAAAAACCCACCAAACACAATTCTCCTTGCACTATTGAGTTTCAAATGTTAAAAAATTATAGTTTTCAATAGAAAATTTTGATTTTTTTACATATCGAAATTTTCTGAAAAAAAAATATTAAATAGGAAAAAAATATAAAAACTGCCAAACACAATTCCTCTTTCACAAATGAGTTTTAAATGTAAAAACTAATAGTGTTTAATAAAAAAAATTGATTTTTTATATGTCAAAATTTTTTTAAAAAAATAATTAAATAGAAAAAAATAAATGAAAATATAAAAAACCACCAAACACAATTTCTCTTTCACTAATGATTTTCAAATGTAAAAAATAATAGTTGAAAATAGTCAAAAAACCCCTCAACCTATTAGTCAATTCTCAACTACACACTTATTCTATATGGGGGTCCTATTACCCCCTTGAACCATTTAAATATGGAATAATTACCTCCCTGAAAAGTCATAACAAGCTTTTATGTCAAAGATGTGCAGCACACGCGATGAACAACTGTACATTCATTTTTTTTATTCTTTTTTTCTCTTGTAAATTTTAAATCTAATCTAAAATAATAATTTAATATTCCCCGGTAAAATTATGTAAAGTTTCCATTTTTATCAAACCTAGAAATTAAAAAAAAAATTAAAAAAATCAAATAGAGATTGTTTTTTCAAAATCCTAATGATTTCTTTAGAGAATAATAAGAGAAAATGAGAAAAAATCTCTACACCAAATTAAAGAAGAAGAACACCTCCTTAGCTATACTACATAAACTTTCAATTTGAAATCAAACCCAAAAAAAAGAATCCACAAATAAATATTCACAAATGTGGGAGTGAAAAATAAATTTGGTAAGAATGAAATTAGAAAGTGAAATTTCAAATTCACCATTGTTGGTTCATTGTGGTTTGATTTATTTTTGGCTAAAATTATGAGGGGTTCAAGAAAAAACTTGAACTCTATTTTTGAACTTCATATATGAAAGTTTCTTGTGAGTTAGGTGATTGTTGTTGCTAAAAACGATTGGTGTATGACTAACTAAGCATAAATCAGTACCAATGAGTTTCAAATGTCAAAAATAAAAGATTCCAATAAAAAAATTTGATTATTTTATATGTCGAAATTTTCTGAAAAATATAATTAAACAAAAAAAATAAAAGAAAATATAAAAAAATCACCAAACACAATTCCGCTTTTACCAATGAGTTTCAATTGTCAAAAATAAAACTTTCCAATAAAAAACTTTGATTTTTTTATATGTCAAAAATTTTTGAAAAAAAATCAAATAGAAAAAATAAAAGAAAGTATAAAAAACAACAACCAAACAATTCCGCTTTCACCAATGAGTTTCAAATATCAAAAATAAAAGTTTCCAATAAAAAATTGTGATTTTTTTATATGTTAAAATTTTGCGAAAAAATTAATTAAATATGAAAAAAATTTAAAAATAAAAAAAACAACCAAAAAATATTTTACTTGCACAAATGACTTTAATAATTAAAAATAATAGATCTTAAAACGAAAAAATTTATTTTTTTAAAAGTCAAAATTTTTCGAAAAAATAATTAAATAGGAATTTTTTGAAAACAATATATAAACACCACCAAACACAATTCCTCTTTCACCAATAAGTTTCAAATGTAAAAAAAAAAAAAAATTCCAATAAAAAATTTTGATTTTTCTATATGTCGAAATTTTCAGAAAAAAATAATTAAATATGAAAAAAGTTTTAAAACCACCAAAAAAATTTTTACTTCAATAAATGAATTTAAAATATAAAAAAATAATAGATTTCAAAATGAAAATTTTATTTTTTTAAAAGTCAAAATTTTCCGAAAAAAAATTAAAAAGGAATTTTTTATTAAAAAAAATATATAAAAACACCACCAAACACACTTCGTCTTGAGAAAATGACTTTCGCATAACCAAAAATAAAAGTTTTAAATTTTTTTGTATCGAATTTTTCCTAAAAATAAGCGATGACGTCCACTATTGTCGGGTGTGCGCGAGCGCCTCGATCGAAGTCGCCTCGGCGATAGGGGCATGGGCCTGCGCTTGTGCGTGGGCATCAGTCGATGTCACTTGGCTGATGAGCGCAAGGGCCTACCGTCGTGTGCAGGCCTTGGCCGATGTGCTTAGGGGCCTGCCGATGTAGCCTTGGCGAAGTGTGCATAGGCCTACCGTTGTGCGTGGGCCTAAGTCGTTGTAGCTTTTTCGACGTGCATAAGGCTCTGCCGAAGTCATCTAAGTAATGTGCGCAGGGGCCTGCCTTTGTATGCGTGCCTCGGTCAATGTCGTTTGGCCAATGTGTGAAGGGTTCCGTTGATGTCGCTTGGGTGATGTGCGCAGGGTCCTGCCATTGTGCCCGGGCCTCAGCCTATGTTCGTAGGGGTTCGGTGATGTTGGTTAAATAATGCGTGTAGGGGCATGCTGTTGTGGGACTAGGCCGTTGTGCGCTGGGGTCCACCAATGTTGCTTGAGCGATGCCTGCAGGGGCCTGCCATTTTTGCTTGGGCAATGCGCACAAGGGCGTACCATTGTACATGAACCTCGATCGATATCGCTTGACTGATGTGTGTACTGGTCCACAAATATCACGCACGGACCTGACCTTATGCGCGGGACATGACCGATGTCACTTGACTGACGTGCGTAGGGACGTGCTGTTGTATGCCGGCCTCGACCGATGTTGCCTGGGTGATGTGGGTAGGGGTCCGCCGATACCACCTAGGTGATGCGCGTAGGGGCTTACCATTGTGCATCGGCCTCAATAAATCTCACTTAAACGAAGTACGAAGGTCTGCCGATGTCACCTAAGCAATGCGCAGAGGCCTTGCCTTGAGTGCGGTTATCAATCAATGTGCCCGGGGGCCTCCCATTGTGTAAAGGCGTCAGCCTATATCGCTCTATCAGTATGCGTAGGGGTTCACAGATGCTTCTTGGAAGATGCATGTAGGAGTTTGCCGTTGTGCGCGAGCCTCGATTGATGTCGCTTGGCAGAAGTGCACAACGGTCTACCGTTGTGCGCAAGTTTTAATGGTATTATTTGGGAAATGTGTGCAGGGATCTGCCGATGTCCCCACATGATGGAAACTGCATTAAGGCCTGACCGTGTGCACAAGCATTGAGTGATATGGCTTGGCCGATGTACGCAGGGCCTGTCATTGTGTGTGGGCCTCAGCCGATGTGTGCAAGGGTCTACTAATGTCTCCCTTGTAATGCACACAGGGGCATGAGATTGTGTGTGGGTCTTGGTCGATGTCACTTGGCAGACATCCACAGGGGTCTAAAGATGTCGCCTGAGCGATACATGTAAGGTTATGATCTTGTGAGCGGGAATTAGCCGATGTCATTTTGCTGATGTGTGCACGGGCTAACCGTTGTGTGCGGGCGTCAACCAATGTGAGCAGGGGCCTGCCGTTTTGTAAAGGTCTTGGTCGATTTAGCCTAGTCGATGTGTGTAGGAGTCTACCGATGTCGCCCTAGTGATAAACGCAGGGGCATGCCATTGTGCTCGGGCCTCGGCCGATATCGCTTAGCCGACGTCCACAAGGGTCTGTCGATGTCGCCTAAATGATGCACGCAATGGCCTGATCTTATGTGCGGGCATCAACCAATGTGCAGGGGGGCATGCCATTGTTTGCGGGCTATAGCCGATGTTGCCTGGAAGATATGCGTAGGGTCTTTCCGTTGTGTGCGGGCCTCAACCGATGTCGCCAGGTCTATGTGCGCATGGGTCTGTCGATGTCTCCTGGGCGAGACGCGCAACGGCCTGCCGATGTCACGTGGGCTTTAAGTGATGCATTCAAGGGGCTGCCGATGTCACCTTGATGCTACAGAGTTCGCATGTGCGTTAACATGTTCCTACGCCTCTTGACATGTCACTTTTCATTAGGATTGCACTCGACACCCCAAAAAACCTGTGTTAGTGACATCACTATTTGGCACAAAATTTCTGTTGGCATATGATTAGGCATTAGAAATGCACTCGACGACAAGGAAAAGCTCTAATTGCTAAATCGGAATTGGGTGCGAGCATCGCATTCGACAAGTTATTGGTCAACATAGTTCAACACTTAGCCGCCGCCGACATCGCATCTGCGTTGACATATTCCTACGAGTCGGCATGCAGACGGCGCGAGCATGCGTCGCTTCTTGGCCAGCAAGAGGACGGCGGCCATCAAACCCAGGAAGAAGTGCTCTCGGCCTAATGGCTTCGGGCGCAACTTGCGTTCAAAAACTCAATGGTTCCCTTCATTCTGCAATTCAAAGCAAGTATCGCAATTCACTATGTTCTTCATCGATGTAAGTTCCAAGATATTCATTGCCGAGAGTCGTCTGTGTTTCAAAAGAAGTACACATCCCCCAATGAACTCTACAGATCGGGTGCAAGGGGCGGGCTATCAATTAAAAATTCTTGGCATTTTATGCACCAGGATTCGTTAGTCGCCCAACAGGTGCGCGAGCGCGCACACCGCGGATGGGAGGGAGACCCACAGGCAAGGGGCATGGGAACCCTAGCGGTGCATCGCCCCCGAGTATTCAAACATATTCGCGGGTCGTTCTACTTTGTATGTTTTAATAATGATCCTTCTACATGTTGACCTACGTAAACCTTGTTACGACTTCTCATTCCTCTAAATGATAAGGTTCAATGGAATTCTCGCGACATCGCTAGCAGCGAATCGCCCATGTCACCGCGATTTGAACATATCACCGGATCATTCAAATTGTTCCGCAACAGGCAGTGTGTACAAAAGGGCATGGATGTAGTTAAACACAATTCCGCTCACACAAATGAGTTTCAAATATAAAAATAATAGTTGTCAAAAAAAATATTATTATATATGTCGAAATTTGTTTCGAAAAAAAATTAAATAGAGAAAAATAATAAAAAAACCACCAAACGCAATTCCGCTTTCACAAATGAGTTTCAAACGTCTAAAATAATGGTTTTCAATAAAAAATTGAATTTTTTATATGTCAAAATTTTCTGAAAAAATAATTAAATAGAAAAATTAAAAACAAATATGAAAAACCCCACCAAACACAATTCTGGTTGCATAAATGAGTTCGAAACATAAAAAATAATAGTTTTAAAAATATAATTATTTTAATATATGTCGAAATTTTCTAAAAATGTAATTAATAGTAAATGAAATAAAATAAACTATAAACAAAATCGACCAAACTCAATTCCGCCTGCACAAATGAGTTTCATATGTTAAAAAATGATAGTTTTCAATGAAATTTTTTTATTCGTATAGAAATTTTCTGAAAAAATAAAATTAAATAGGAAAAAAATATAAAAACTGTCAAACACAATTCTGCTTTCACAAATGAGTTTCAAATGTAAAAAATAATACTGTTTAATAAAAAAATTTGATTTTCTTATATGTCGAAATTTTTCAAAAAAAATAAAAGAAAATATAAAAAACCACCAAATACAATAACGCTTTCACCGCTAAGTTTCAAATGTAAAAAATAATAGTGTTCAATAAGAAAATTTGATTTTTTTGTATGTCGAAATTTTCTGAAAAAATAATTAAATAGAAAAAAAATTTGAAAATGTAAAAACAACCACCAAGTACAATTTTTCTTTCACCAATGAGTTTTAAATGTCAAAAATAATAGATTCCAATAAAAAATTGATTTTTTATATATCGAAATTTTCTGAAAAATAATTAAATAAAAATAAAAAAATATGTAAAAAAATCGCCAAACACAATTCCGCTTTCATCAACGAGTTTCAAATGTAAAAAATAAAAGTTTCCAATAAAAAAATTTGATTCTTTTATATGTCGAAATTTTCTCAGAAAAAATAATTAAATAGAAAAAACAAAAGAAAATATAAAAAAAAACCACCAAAATCAATTTCGCTTTCACCAATGAGTTTCAAATGTTAAAAATAAAAGTTTCCGATAAATGTTTTTGATTTTTTGATATGTCGAAATTTTTTGAAAAAAATAATGGAAAATGAAAAAAAATAAAAAAACCACCAAAAAAAATTTACTTGCACAAATGACTTTAAAATATAAAAAATAATATATTTCAAAATGAAAATTTTTTTTGTTTTAAAAGTCAAAAATTTCCGAAAAAAATAAGAACACCACGAAACACAACTCAGCTTGAAAAAATGACGTTCACTTACCAAAAATAAAATTTTCAATTTTTTTTTATCAAAGTTTTACTAAAAATAAGCGATGACATCAACTAATGTCGGGTGGGCGTAAGCGCCTTGTCCGATATCGCCTGGGTGATAGGGGCATGGGCCTGCACTTGTGCGTAGGCATCAGTCGATGTCACTTGTCTGATGAGCGCAAGGGTCTACCGTCGTGTGCAGGCCTTGGTCGATGTCATATGGCAGATGTCATATAACTGATGTGCGTAAGGGCCTGCCGATGTAGCCTTGGTGATGTGTGCATAAGCCTACCGTTGTGCGTGAGCCTAAGCCATTGTAGCTTTTTCGACGTGCATAATGCACTGCTGTTGTCACCTAAGTATTTTGCGTAGAGGCTTGGCCTTGTGCACGGGCATCGACACATGTCGCTTAACCGATGTGCGCCGGGCCAGCCCTTGTATGCGGGCCTCGGTCAATGTCGCTTGGCCGATGTGTGAAGGGGTCCGTCGATGTCGCTTGGGTGATGTGCGCAGGGACCTGCCATTGTGTACGAGCCTCAGCCTATGTCTGTAGGGGTCCGCTGATGTTGGTTGGATGATGCGTGTAGGGGCGTGCTGTTGTGGGACTAGGCCGTTGTGCGCTAGGGTCCGCCGATGTTGCTTGAGCTATGCGTGCAGGGGCCTGCCATTTTCGCTTGGGCAATGCGCACAAGGGCGTATCATTGTTCATGAACCTCGATCGATATCGCTTGACTGATGTGTGTAGTGGTCCACAAATATCACGCACGGACCTGACATTATGCGTGGGACATGACCGATGTCACTTGACTGACAGGGGCCTGTTGTTGTATGCTTGCTTCAACCGATGTCGCCTGGCCGATGTGGGCAGGGGTCCGCCGATACCACCTAAGTGATACGCGTAGGGGCTTACCATTGTGCATCGGCCTAAACAAATGTCACTTGAACGACGTGCGCAGGGTCTGCCGATGTCACCTAAGCAATGCGCAGAGGCCTTGCCTTGTGCACGGTTATCAATCAATATGCGCAGGGGCCTGCTATTATGTAATGGCCTTATCCGATATTGCTCTACCTGTATGCGCAGGTGTTCACTGATGATTATTGGAAGATGCACGCAGCGGTCTGCCATTGTGCAAGAGCCTCGATTGATGTCGCTTAGCCGAAGTGTAAAGCGGTCTGCCATTTTGTGCAAGCTTTAATGGTATTATTTGGGCAACGTGTGCAGGGATCTGCCGATGTCACTAACATGATTGACACTGCATAAGGGCCTGACCTTGTGCGCGGGCATTGAGTGATATGGCTTTGCCGATGTACGCCGGGCCTGTCGTTGTGTGCGGGCCTCAGCAATAGTGGCCTGGCCGATGTGTGCAGGGGTCTACTAATGTCGCCCTTGTGATGCACGCAGGGGCATGACATTGTGCGCAGCCCTTGGTCGATGTCACTTGGCAGACATCCACATGGGTCTGAAGATGTTGCCTAAGCAATGTATGTAAGGGAGTGATCTTGTGAGCGGGCATCAGCTGATGTCGTATTGCTGATGTGCGCAGGGGCCTGTTGTTGTGTACGGGCGTCAACCAATTTGCGCAGGGGCCTGCCGTTTTGTACGGGTCTCAGCCGATGTGCTTAGGGGTCTACCGATGTTGCCCTAGCGATACACGCAGGGGCATGCCATTTTGCACGGGCCTCGACCGATGTGGCTTAGCCGATGTTGATGTCGCCTAAATGATGCGCGCAAGGGCCTGATCTTATGCGCGAGCATCAATCAATGTGTGCAAGGGCATGCCATTGTGTGCGGGCTTTAGCCAATATTGCCTGGCAGATATGCATAGGGCTTTGCCGTTGTGTGCGGGCCTCAGCCGATATCGCCAGGTCTATGTGCACAAGGGTCTGTCGTTGTCTCCTGGTGAGACGCGTAGCGGCCTGCCGATGTCACGTGGGCTTTATGCGACGCTTGCAAAGGGCTGCCGATGTCACCTAGATGCTTCTGAATTTGCATGTCCGTTGACATGTTCCTACGCCTCCCGACATGTCACTTTTCATTAGGATTGCACTCGACATCACAAAAAACCTATAATAGTGACATCATTATTTGGCACAAAATTTCCATTGGAATATGATTAGGCATTAGAAATGCACTCGACGACACGAAAAACCTCTAATTGCTAAATTGTTATTGTGTGCGAGCATCGCATTCGACAAGCTATTGGTCAACATAGTTCAACACTTAGCCGCCGCCGACATTGCATGTGCGTTGACATCTTCCTACCGGTCGGCATGCAGACGGCAGGTGCATGCATCGCTTCTAGCCCAGCAAGCGAATGGCGGGCTTCAAGCCCAGGAAGAAGTGCCCTCGACCTAATGGCTTCGGGCGCAACTTGCGTTCAAAAACTCAATGGTTCACTTAATTCTGCAATTCACAGCAAGTATCGCAATTCACTATGTTCTTCATCGATGCAAGAGCTGAGATATTCATTGCCGAGAGTCGTTTGTGTTTCAAAAGAAGTACACATCCCCCAATGAACTCTATTGATCGGGTGCGAGGGGCGGGCTATCAATTTACAATCCTTGGTGTTTTATGCACTAGGATTCGTTAGTCGCCCGACAGGAGCGCGAGCGCGCACGCCGTGGACGAGAGGGAGACCCGCAGGCAGGGGGCCTGGGAACCCTAGCCGTGCATCGCCCCCAAGTGTTCAAACATGTTCGCAGGTCGTTCTACTTTGTATGTTTTGATAATGATCCTTCTGCATTTTCACCTTCATAAACCTTGTTACGACTTCTCATTCCTCTAAATGATAAGGTTCAATGAAATTCTCGTGACATCGCAGGTAGCGAATCGCCCATGTCACCGTGATATGAACATATCACCGAATCATTCGATTGGTTCCGCAACGGGCAGTGTGTACAAAGGGCAGGAACGTAGTGAAACACAATTCCGCTTGCACAAATGAGTTTCAAATATAAAAATAATAGTTTTAAAAAAAATAATTTATATATGTCGAAATTTTTTTAGAAAAAAATTAAATAGAAAAAATAATAAAAAAACCAGCAAACACAATTCCTCTTTCACAAATGAGTTTCAAACGTCTAAAATAATTGTTTTCAATAAAAAATTAATTTTTTTGCTTGACAAAATTTTCAGAAAAAATAATTAAATAGGAGAAAATAGAAAAAAATATGAAAAACCCCACCAAACTCAATTCCGCTTCCACAAATGAGTTCAAAATATAAAAAATAATAGTTTTTAAAAAATAATTATTTTAATATATGTCGAAATTTTCCAAAAAATTAATTAAATAGTAAATGAAATTAAATAAACTATAAAAAACCCACCAAACACAATTTCGCTTACACAAATGAGTTTCAAATGTTAAAAAATGATAGTTCTTAATAAAATTTTTTGATTTTTTTACATATCGAAATTTTCTGAAAAAAATAATTAATTTAGAAAAGAATATAAAAGCTGCCAAACACAATTTCGCTTTTCCAAATGAGTTACAAATGTAAAAAAAAATAGTGTTTAATTAAAAAAAATTAATTTTTTTATGTGTCGAAGTTTTTCGAAAAAAACAATTAAATAGAAAAAATTAAAAGAAAATATAGAAAAACCACCAAACACAATTTCTCTTTCACCAATGTGTTTCAAATGTAAAAAATAAAAGTGTTCAATAAGAAATTTTGATTTTTTTCCATGTCGAAATTTTCAAAAAAAAAAAAACTAAATAGAAAAAAAGAAAAGAAGATATAAATAATCCACCAAATACAAATCCGCTTTCAATAATGAGTTTCAAATGTCAAAAATAAAGTTTCCAATAAAAAAATTTGTATTTTTTTTTAAATCAAAATTTTTCGAAAAAAATAAAAGAAAATATAAAACAATCACCAAACACAATTCTGCATTCACCAATAAGTTCCAAATTTCAAAAATAAAGTTTCCAATAAAAAATATTGATTTTTTATATGTCAAAACTTTTTGAAAAAAATAATTAAATATGAAAAAAAATTTAAAAATAAAAAAACCACCAAAAAAAATTTACTTGCACAAATGACTTTAAAATATAAAAAATAATAGATTTCAAAACGAAAAGTTCATTTTTTTTAAAGTCAAAATTTCCGAAAAAAATAATTAAATAGGAATTTTTTTTAATAAAATATATAAACACTACCAAACACACTTCGGCTTGCAAAAATGACTTTCACATAATAAAAATAAAAGTTTTCAATTTTTTTGTATCAAAATTTTCCTAAAAATAAGCGATGGCATCCACAAATGTCGGGTGGGCGCGAGCGCCTCAGCCGATGTCGCCTGGGCGATAGGGGCATGGGCCTGCGCTTGTGCATGGGCAGCGGTTGATGTAACTTGGCTCATGAGCGCAAGGGCCTAACATCGTGTCTAGGCCTTGGCCGATGTCATATGGCCGATGTGCGTAGGGGCCTATCGATGTAGCCTTGGCGATGTGTGCATAGGCCTACCGTTGTGCGTGTGCCTAAGCCATTGTAGCTTTTTCGACGTGCATAATGCACTGCCGTTGTCACCTAAGTATTTTGCGTAGAGGCTTGGCCTTCTGCATGGGCATCGACACATGTTGCTTAACCGATGTGCGCCGGGCCTGCCCTTGTATGCGCGCCTCGGTAGATGTCGCTTGGCCGATGTGTGAAGGGGTCTATCGATGTCGCTTGGGTGATGTGCGCAAGGGCCTTCCATCGTGTACGGACCTCAGCTTATGTTTGTAGGGGTCCGCTGATGTTGGTTGGATGATGCGTGTTATGGCGTGCTGTTGTGGGACTAGGCCGTTGTGCGCTGGAGTCCACCGATGTTGCTTGAGCGATGCGTGCAGGGGCCTTCTATTTTCACTTGGGCAATGCGCACAAGGGCATACCATTGTACACGAACTTCGATCGATATCGCTTGACTGATGTGTGCAGTGGTCCACAAATATCATGCACGGACCGAACATTATGCATGAGACATGACCGATGTCACTTGACCGACGTGTAGTGGACTGCCATTGTATGCTTGCCTAGACCGATGTCGCCTGGCCGATGTGGGTGGGGGTCCGCCGATACCACCTAGGTGATGCGCGTAGGGGCTTACCATTGTGCATCGGCCTAAACAAATGTTACTATAACCGATGCGCAGTGGTTATAAATCAATGTGCGCAGGGTCCTGCCATTGTTTAGAGGCCTCATCCGATATCGCTCTACGGGTATGCGCAGTGGTTCACTAATGTTTCTTTGAAGATGCACGCAGGGGTCTGTCGTTGTGCGCGAGCCTCGATTGATTTCGCTTGGCCGAAGTGCACAGCGGTCTGCCATTGTGTGCGAGCTTTAACGGTATTATTTGGGCGACGTGCGATGAGATCTGCCGATGTCACCAACATGATGGAAACTGTGTGCACAGGGGCGTGATCTTGTGAGCGGGCATGTAAGGGCGTGATTTTGTGAGCGGGCATCAGCCGATGTCACTTTGCTGATGTGCACAGGGGACTGCCGTTGTGTTCAAGCGTCAACCAATGTGCGTAGGGGCCTGCCGTTCTATATAGGCCTCGGCCGATGTCGCCTTGTCTATGCGCGTAGGGGTCTACCGATGTCACCTTAGCGATACACGCAGGGGCATGCCATTGTGCGTGGACCTTGGAAGATATCACTTAGCCGACGTCCACAGGGGTCTGTCGATGTCACCTAAATGATGCACTCAAGGGCCTGATCTTATGCACGACCATCAACCAATGTGCGCAAGGGCATGCCATTATGTGCAGGGTTTAGCCGATGTTGCCTAGCAGATATACGTAGAGTCTTGCCATTGTGTACGGGCCTCAGCCGATGTCGCCATGTCTACGTGCGCAGGGGTTTGTGGATGTATCTTGGGTGAGACGCGTAGTGGCCTGCTGATGTCACGTGGGCTTTAAGCGAGGCTTGCAAGGGGCTGTCAATGTCACCTTGATGCTGCTGAGTTTGCATGTACGTTGACATGTTCCTACGCCTCCCGACATGTCACTTTTCATTAGGATTGCAATCGACATCCCTAATAACCTATAGTAGTGACATCATTATTTTGCACAAATTTTCCATTGGCATATGATTAGGCATTAGCAATGCACTCGATGACACGGAAAACCTCTAATTCCTAAATCGATATTGGGTGCGAGCATCGCATTCGACAAGTTATTGGTCAACATAGTTCAACACTTAGCCGCCCCTGACGTCGCATGTGTGTTGACATCTTCCTACGGGTCGGCACGCAGACGGCGGGCGCGTGCGTCGCTTCTAGCCCACCAAGCGGACGGCGGACTTCAAGCCCAGAAATAAGTGCCCTAAGCCTAATGGCTTAGGGCGCAACTTGCATTCAAAAACTCAATGGTTCACTTGATTCTGCATTTCACAGCAAGTATCGCAATTCACTATGTTCTTCATCGATTTAAGAGCCGAGATATTCATTGTCGAGAGTCGTTTTTGTTTCAAAAGAAGTACACATCCCCCAATGAACTGTACAAATCGGGTACGAGGGGCAGGCTATCAATTTACAATCCTTGGCGTTTTATGCACTAGGATTCGTAAGTTGCCCGACAGGTGCGCGAGTGCCCACGCCGCGGATGGGAGGGAGAGCAGCAAATAGGGGGCCTCGGAACCATAGTCGTGCATCGCCCTCGAGTGTTCAAACATGTTCGCGGGTCGTTCTACTTTGTATGTTTTGATAATGATCCTTTTGCATGTTCACCTACGTAAACCTTGTTTCGACTTCCCATTCCTCTAAATGATAAGGTTCAATGGAATTCTCGCGACATCGCGAGCAGCGAATCGCCCTTGTAACCGCGATCTGAACATATCACCGGATCATTCGATGGTTCCGCAATAGGCAGTATGTACATATGGCAGGGACGTAGTCAAACACAATTCCGCTTGCACAAATGAGCTTCAAATATAAAAATAATAGTTTTCAAAAAAAATATTTTCATATATGTTGAAAAAAATTTGAAAAAAAAATAAAAAGAAAAAAGTAATAAAAAACCCACAAAACACAATTCCGATTTCACAAATGAGTTTCAAACATCTAAAATAATAGTTTTTAATAAAAAAAATGATTTTTTTATATGTCGAAAATTTCTGAAAAAATAATTAAATAGTAAAAAATGAAAACAAACATGAAAAACCCTACCAAACAAAATTTCGCTTGCACAAATGAGTTCGAAATATAAAAAATAATAGTTTAAAAAATAATTATTTTAATATATGTCGAAATTTTCCAAAAAAGTAATTAAATAGTAAATAAAATAAACTATAAAAAAAACTCCCACAAAACACAATTCCGCTTGCACAAATGAGTTTCAAATGTTAAGAAATGATAGTTTTCAATAAATTTTTTTGACTTTTTTAATTATCGAATTTTTCTGAAAAAAATAATTAAATACGAAAAATATATAAAACTGCCAAACACATTTCCGCTTTCACAAATGAGTTTCAAATGTAAAAATTAATAGTGTTTATTAAAAAATTTTGATTTTTTTATATGTCAAAATTTTCTTTAAAAAAATTTAAATCGAAAAGAAAAGAGAATATAAAAAACCACCATACACAATTCTGCTTTCACCAATGAGTTTCAAATGTCAAACACAATAGTGTTCAATAAGAAAATTTGATTTTTTTGTATGTTGAAATTTTTTGAAAAAATAATTAAATAGCAAAAAATAAAAGAAAATATATAAAAAAAAACCACCAAATACAATTCCTCTTTCACCAATGAGTTTCAAATGTCAAAAATAAAATCTTCCAATAAAAAAATTTGATTTTTTTAAATGTCGAAATTTTCCGAAAAAAATAATTAAATAGAAAAAAAATATAAAAAAACCACCAAACACAATTCCTCTTTCACCAATGAGTTTCAATGTCAAAAATAGATATTTCCAATAAAAAATTTTGATTTTTTCATATGTAGAAATTTTTCAAAAAAGAAAATCAAATAGAAAAAAATTAAAAATTAAAAAAAAGCACCAAACACAATTTCTCTTTCACCAATGAGTTTAAAATGTCAAAAATAAAATTTTCCAATAAAAAAATTTGATTTTTTTATATGTCGAAATATTCTGAAAAAATAATTAAATATAAAAAAAATTTAAAAACAATAAAAAAACCACCAAAATTTTTTTTACTTGCACAAATGACTTTAAAATATAAAAGAAAATAGATTTCAAAATGAAAATTTTGTTTTTTAAAAGTCAATTTTCTTAAAAATAAATATTAAATAAGAATTTTTTAAAAAATATATAAAAATACCAATAAACGCACTTCGGCTTGCAAAAATGACTTTCACATAACAAAAATAAATTTTTTGAATGTGTTTGTATTGAATTTTTCCTAAAAATAATCGATGACATCCACTAATGTCGGGTGGGCACGAGCGCCTCGACCGATGTCGCATTGGCGATAGGGGCATGGGACTGCGCTAGTGCATGGGCATCGGTCGATGTCACTTGGATGATAAGCGCAAGGGCCTACCGTCGTGTGCAGGCCTTGACCGATGTCACATGGCCGATGTCGCCTGGCCGATGTGCGTAGGGGTCTACTGATGTAACCCTAGCGATACACGCGGGGGCATGCCATTGTGCGCGGGCCTCGACCGAGGTCGCTTAGCCGACGTCCACAGGGGTCAGTCGATGTCGCCTAAATGATGCACTCAAGGGCCTGATCTTGTGCGTGGGAATCAACCAATGTGCGCACGGGCATGCCATTGTGTGCAGGCTTTAGCCGATGTTGCCTCGCAGATATGTGTAGGGTCTTACCATTGAGTGCGGGCCTCACCCGATGTCGCTAGGTCTATGTGCACAGAGGTCTGTCGATGTCTCCTGGGTGAGACGCGGAGCAAACTACCGATGTCACGTGGGCTTTAAGCAATGCTTTCAAGGGGCTGTCGATGTCACCTAGATTCAGCGGAGTTCGCAAGTGTGTTGACATGTTCATATGCCTCCCGACATGTCACTTTTCATTAGGATTGCCCTTGACATCCCAAAAAACCTATAATAGTGACATCATTATTTAGCACAAATTTTCCGTTGGCATATGATTAGTCCTTAGAAATGCTCTCGACGACACGGAAAACCTCTAATTGCTAAATCGGTATTGGGTGCGAGCATCGTATTCGACAAGTTATTGGTCAACATAGTTCAGCACTTAACCGCCGCCGACGTCACATATGCGTTAACATCTTCCAACGGGTCGGCATGCAGACGGCGGGTGCATGCGTCACTTCTAACCCTGCAAGCGAATGGCGGGCTTCAAGACTAGGAAGAAGTGCCCTCGGCCTAACGGCTTCGGGCGCAACTTGCATTCAAAAACTCAATTGTTCACTTGATTCTGCAAATCACAGCTAGTAACGCAATTCACTATGTTCTTCATCGATGCAAGAGCCGAGATATTTTTTGCCCAGAGTCGTTTGTGTTTCAAAGGAAGTACACATCCCCCAATGAAATCTACAGATCGCGTGCGAGGGGCGGGTTATCAATTTACAATACTTGGTGTTTTATGCACCAGGATTCGTTAGTAGCCCGACATGTGCGGGAGTAAGCACGCCGGGGACAGGAGGGAGACCCGTAGGTAGGGGGAATTGGAACCCTAGTAGTGCATCACCCCCGAGTGTTCAAACATGTTCGCGAGTTGTTCTACTTTGTATGTTTTGATAATGATCCTTCTGCATGTTCACCTACTTAAACCTTGTTACGACTTCTCATTCCTCTAAATGATAAGGTTCAATGGAATTCTCACGACATCGTGGGCAACGAATCGCCCATGTCACCGCGATCTGAATATATCTCCAGATCATTCGATTGGTTCCGCAACGGGCAGTGTGTACAAAAGGCAGGGATGTAGTCAAAATCAATTCCGCTTGCCCAAATGAGTTTCAAATATAAAAATAATAGTTTTCAATATTTTTTTGTATCTGTCAAAATTTTTTTTGAAAAAAATTAAATAGATAAAATAATTAAATATGAAAAAATAAAAACAAATATGAAAAACCCACCAAACACACTTCTGCTTGCACAAATGAGTTTGAAATATAAAAAATAATAGTTTAAAAAAAAATAATTATTTTAATATATGTCAAAATTTTCCAAAATAATAATTAAATAGTAAATGAAATAAAATGAACTATAAAAAAACACACCAAACATAATTCCGCTTGAAGAAATAAATTTCAAATGTCAAAAAATGATAGTTTGCAATAAAAAATTTTGATTTTTCTATATATCGAAATTTTTTGAAAAAACTAATTAAATAGAAAAAAATATAAAAACTCCCAAACATAATTCTGCTTTCACAAATGAATTTCAAATGTAAAAAATAATAGTGTTTAACAAAAAAATCAAATTTTTTTGTATGTCAAAATTTTCCAAAAAAATTATTAAATAGAAAAAAATAAAATAAAATATAAAAAACTACCAAACACAATTCCGCTTTCACCAATGAGTTTCAAATGTGAAAAATAATAGTGTTCAATAAGAAAATTTTATTTCTTTGTATGTCGAAATTTTCCGAAAAAATAATTAAATAGAAAAAAAATAAAAGAAGATACAAAAAAATCACCAAATAAAATTCTGCTTTCACCAATGAGTTTCAAATGTCAAAAATAAAAGTTTCCAATTAAAAAAATGATTTTTTATATGTCGAAATTTTTTGAAAAAAATAATTTAACATTAAAAAATATAAAATATAAAAAAAACCACCAAACACTATTCCGCTTTCACCATTGAGTTTCAAATGTCAAAACTAAAAGTTTCCAATAAAAATTTTTGATTTTTTTATATGTCGATATTTTCTGAAAAAAGTAAAAGAAAATATAAAGAAATCACCAAACACAATTCCTCTTTCACGAATGAGTTTCAAATGTCAAAAATAAAAATTCCAATAAAAAATTTTGATTTTTTTATATGTCAAAATTTTTCTAAAAAAATAATTAAATATGAAAAAAATAAAAAAACCATTAAAAAAAATTTTACTTACACAAATGACATTAAAATATAAAAAATAATAGATTTCAAAACAAGAAATATATTTTTTTAAAAGTAAAAATTTTCCGAAAAAATAATTAAAAAGGAATATTTTTGAAAAAAATATAAAAACACCACCAAACAAACTTTGGCTTGTAAAAATGACTTTTACATAAAAAAATAAAAGTTTTCAATTTTTTTAATCGAATTTTTCCTAAAAATAAGTGATGACATCCACTAATGTCGGGTGGGCGCGAGCCCCTCGACCGATGACGCTTGGGCGATAGGGGCATGGGCCTGCGCTTGTGCGTAGGCATTGGTGGATGTCACTTGGTTGATGAGCGCTAGGGCATTCCGTCGTGTGTAGGCCTTGGCCGATGTGCGTAGGGGCTTGTAGATGTAGCCTTGGTGATGTGTGCATAGGCCTACCGTTGTGCGTGAGCCTAAGCCGTTGTAGCTTTTTCGACATGCGTAGTGCTCTGCCGATGTCACCTAAGTAATGTGTGCAGAGGCTTGGCCTTGTGCGCGGGCATCGACACATGTCGCTTAATCGATGTGCGCAGGGGCCTGCCCTTGTATGCGGGCCTCGATCAATGTCGCTTGGCCGATGTGTGAAGGGTTCCGTCGATGTCACTTGGGTGATGTGCGCAAGGGCCTGTCATTGTGTACGGATATCAGCCTAATTATGTAGGGGTCCGCTGATGTTGGTTAGACGATGTGAGTAATGTTGTGCTGTTGTGGGACTAGGCCGTTGTGCGCTGGGGTCCGTCGATATTCCTTGAGCGATGCGTACAGGGGCCTGCCATTTTCGCTTGGGCAATGCGCACAAGGTCGTACCATTGTACATGACCCTCGATCGATATCGCTTGACTGATGTGTGCAGTGGTCCACAAATATCACACACTGACCTAACATTATATGTGAAACATGACCGATGTCACTTGACCAATGTGCGTAGGGGCCTGCCATTGTATGCCAACCTCGACCGATGTCGCCTGGCCTATGTGGGTGGGATTCCGCCGATACCACCTAGGTGATGCGCGTAGGGTCTTACCATTGTGCATCGGCCTCAACAAATGTCTGTTGAACGACGTGTGCAGGGTCTGCCGATGTCACATAAGCAATGCGCAGAGGCCTTGCCTTGTGCGCAGTTATCAATCAATGTGCGCAGGGGCTTGCCATTGTGTAAAGGACTCATCTGATATCGCTCTACCGGTATGCGCAGGGGTTCACTGATGCTTCTTGGAAGATGCATGAAGGGGTCGGCAGTTGTACGCGAGCGTCGATTGATGTCGCTTGGCTGAAGTGCACATCGGTTTGCCATTGTGTTCGGGCTTTAATGGTATTATTTGGGTGACATGCGCAGGGATCTGCCGATGTCACCAACATGATGGACACTGCATAAGGGCCTGACCTTGTGAACGGGCATTGAGTGATATGGCTTGGCCGATGTACGCAGGGCCTGTCCTTATGTGCTGGTCTACTAATGCCACCTTTATGATACACGCAAGGGCATGACAATGTGTGCGGGCCTTGGTCGATGTCACTTGGCAAACATCCACAGGGGTCTGAAGATGTCGCCTAAGTGATGCATGTAAGGGCGTGATCTTATTAGCGGGCATCAGCCGATGTGCGCAGGGGTCGGCCTTTGTGTGCGGGCGTCAACCGATGTGCGCAGGGGTCTGCCGTCTTGTACGGGCCTCGGTCGATATGCCTATGTCTAGCGATGTCTCCCTAGCGATACACGCAGGGGCATGCCATTGTGCGAGGGCCTCTACAGATGTCGCCTAGCTGACGTCCACAGGAGTCTGTCGATGTTGCCTAAATGATGCACGCAAGTGCCTGATCTTATATGCGGGCATCAACCAATGTGCACAAGGGCATGCCATTGTGTGCGGGCTTTCGCCGATGTTGCCTAGCAGATATGTGTAGGGTCTTGCCATTGTGTACGGGCCTCAGCCGATGTCACCATGTCTATGTGCGCAGGGGTCTGTCGATGTCTCTTGGATGAGAAGCATAGCGGCCTGCCGATGCCACGAAGGCTTTAAGCGATGCTTGCAAGGGGCTGTCGGTGTCCCCTAGATGCTGCTGAGTTTGCATGTGCGTTGACATGTTCCTACGCCTCCCGACATGTCACTTATCATAAGGATTGCACTCGACATCCCAAATAACCTATAATAGTGACATCATCATTTGGCACAAATTTTCTGTTGGCATATGATTAGGCATTAGAAATGCACTCGACGACACTGAAAACCTCTAATTGCCAAATCGGTATTGGGTGCGGCATCGCATTTGACAAGTTATTGGTCAACATAGTTCAACACTTAGCAGCCGTTAACGTCGCATGTGCATTGACATCTTCCTACGGGTTGGCATGCAGACGGCGGGGGCAGGCGTCGCTTCTATCCCAGGAAGAAGTGCCCTCGGCCTAATGGCTTCGGGCGCAACTTTCGTTCAGAAACTCAATAGTTCACTTGATTCTGCAATTCACAGCAAGTATAGCAATTAACTATGTTTTTTATCGATGCAAGAGCCGAGATATTCATTGCCGAGAGTCGTTTGTGTTTCTAAAGAATTACACATCCCCCAATGAACTCTACAGATCGTGTGCGAGGGGCGAGCTATCAATTTATAATCCTTGGCGTTTTATGCACCAGGATTTGTTAGTCATCCGACAGGTGCGTGAGCGCGCACGCCAGGGACTGGAGGGAGACCCATAGGGAAGGGGCCTGGGAACCCTAGCCGTGCATCGCCCCCGAGTGTTCAAACATGTTTGCAGGTCGTTCTACTTTGTATGTTTTGATAATGATCCTTCTGCATGTTCACCTACGTAAACCTTTTTACGACTTCTCATACCTCTAAATGGTAAGGTTCAATAGAATTCTCGCGACATCGAGGGCGGTGACTCTCCCGTGTCACCGCGATCTGAACATATCACCAGATCATTTGATTGGTCCCGCAACGGGCAGTGTGTACAAAGGTCAGGGACGTAGTCAAACACAATTCCGCTTACACAAATTAGTTTCTAATATAAAAATAATAGATTTCAAAAAAAATATTTTTATATATGTCGAAATTTTTTTTGAAAAAAAATTAAATAGAAAAAAATAATTAAAAAATCACCAAACACAATTTCGCTTTCAGATATGAGTTTTAAACGTCTAAATTAATAGTTTTCCATAAAATTATTGATTTTTTTATATGTCGAAATTTTTGGAAAAATAATTAAATAGGAAAAAATAAAAAAAAATGAAAAATCCCACCAAACACAATTTCGCTTGCACAATTGAGTTCGAAATATACAAAATAATTGTTTAAAAAAAATAATTATTTTAATATATGTCGAAATTTTCCAAAACAGAAATAAAATTGTAAATGAAATAAAATAAACTATATAAAACCAACCAAACACAATTCTTCTTGCACAAATGAGTTTCAAATGTTAAAAAATGATAGTTTTCAATATTTCTTTTTGATTTTTTTACATATCGAAACTTTCTATAAAAAAATAATTAAACAGGAAAAAAATTATAAAAACTGTCAAAAACCAATTCCGCTTTAACAAATGAGTTTCAGATGTAAAAAATAAAAGTGTTTAATAAAAAAAAATTATTTTTTTATATGTCAAAATTTTCTAAAAAAAATTATTTAATAGAACAAATGTAAAAAATAATATAAAAAACCACCAATCAAAATTCCGCTTTCACCAATGAGTTTCAAATGTCAACAATAATAGTGTTTAATAAGAAAATTTGATTTTCTTGTATGTCAAAATTTTCCGAAAATATAAAGAAGCCACCCAAAAAAATTCAGATTTCACCAATGAGTTTGAAATGTCAAAAATAAAAGTTCCAATAAAAAAATTTGATTTTTTTACATGTTGAATTTTTCCGAAAAAAATAATTAAAAAGAAAAAAACAAAAGAAAATATAAAAAAACCATCAAACACAATTACGCTTTCACCAATGAGTTTCAAATGTCAAAAAATAAAAGTTTCCAATAAACAATTTTGATTTTTTTATACGTCGAAATTTTCCGAAAAAAATAATCAAATAGAAAAAAATAAAAGAAAATATAAAAAACACCAAGCACAATTCCACTTTCACCAATGAGTTTCAAATGTCAAAAACAAAAGTTTTAAATAAAAAAATTTGATTTTTTTATATGTCGAAATTTTTTGAAAAAAATAATTAAATATGAAAAAAATTTAAAAACCACAAAAAAAATTTTACTTGCACAAATGACTTTGAAATATAAAAAATAATAGATTTCAAAAACAATATTATTTTTTTAAATGTCAAAATTTTCTGAAAAAAATATTTCAATAGGAATTTTTTTAAAAAAAATATAAAAAACTACCAAACACACTTCGACTTGCAAAAATGACTTTTACATAACAAAAATAAAAGTTTTCAATTTTTTTTGTATCGAATTTTTCCTAAAATAAGCGGTGACATCCACTAATGTCGGGTGGGTGCGAGCGCCTCGACCGATGTCGCATGGGCGATAGAAGCATGGGCCTGCGCTTGTGCGAGGGCATCGGTCGATGTCACTTGGCTGATGAGCGCAAGGGCCTACCGTCGTGTGCAGGCCTTGGCCGATGTGCGTATGGGCCTGCCGATGTAGCCTTGGCGATGTGTGCATAGGCCTACCGTTGTCCGTGAGCCTAAACCGTTGTAGCTTTTTCGACATGCGTAGTGCTCTGCCGATGTCACAAAAGTAATGAGCGCATAGGCTTGGCTTTGTACGCGGGCATCGACACATGTCGCTTAACCGATGTGCATAGGGACCTGCCCTTATATGCGGGCCTCGGTTGATGTCGCTTGGCCGATGTGTGAAGGGGTCTACTAATTCCGCCCTTGTGATGCACACAGGGGCATGACATTGAGCGCGGGCCTTCGTCGATGTCACTATGCAGACATCCATAGGGTTCTAAAGATGTCGCCTAAGCGATGCATGTAAGGGCGTGATCTTGTGAGCGGGCATCAGCCGATGTCACTTTGCTTATGTGCGCAGGGGCCCGCCGTTGTGTGCGGGTGTCAACCGATGTGCGCAGGGGCCTGCCGTTCTGTACGAGCCTCAGCCGATGTCACCTGGCCGATGTGCGTAGGGGTCTCCCGATGTCGCCCTAGAAATAAACGAAGGGGCATGCCATTGTGCGTGGGCCTCGGCCGATGTCACTTAGCCGACGTCCACAAGGGTCTGTCGATGTCACCTAAATGATGCATGCAAGGGCCTGATCTAATGCTCGGGCACCAACCAATGTGCGCAAGGGCATGCCATTGTGTTCGGGATTTAGCCGATGTTGTCTGGAAGATATGCATAGGGTCTTGCCGTTGTGTGCGGACCTCAGCCGATGTCGCCAAATCTATGTGAGTAGGGGTCTGTCGATGTCTCCTGGGCGAGAGGTGCAGCGGCCTGCCGATGTCACGTGGCCTTTAATAGATGCTTGCAAGGGGTTGTCGATGTCACCTAGATGCTGCTGAGTTCGCATATGCGTTGACATGTTCCTACACCTCCCGACATGTCACTTTTCTTTAGGATTGCACTCGACATCCCAAAAAACCTATAATAGTGACAACATTATTTGGCACAAATTTTCCGTTGGCATATGATTAGGCATTAGAAATGCACTTGAAGACAAAGAAAACCTCTAATTCCGACGTCGCATAGGTGTTGACATCTTCCTAAAGGTAGGCATGCAGATGGCGGGCGCATGCGTCACTTCTAGCCCAGCAAGCGAACGACGGGCTTCAAGCCGAGGAAGAATTTCCCACGGCCTAATGGCTTTAGGCGCAACTTGCATTGAAAAACTCAATGGTTCACTTGACTCAGCAATTCACTATAATCTTCATCGATGCAAGAACCGAGATATTCATTGCCGAGAGTCGTTTGTGTTTCAAAAGAAGTACATATCCCCCAATGAACTCTACTGATCGGGTGCGATGAGAGGGCTATCAATTTACAATCCTTGGCGTTTGATGCACCAAAATCGTTAGTCGCCCAATAGGTGCGCGAGTGCGCATGCCCGGGACGGGAAGGAGACCCGCAGGCAGGGGGCCTGGGAATCCTAGCCGTGAATCGCCCCGAGTGTTCATACATGTTCGCGGGTCGTTCTACTTTGTATATTTTTATAATGATCCTTCTGCATATTCACCTACATAAACCTTGTTACGACTTCTCATTCCTCTAAATTATATAGTTCAATGGAATTCTCGCGACATCGCGGGCAGCGAATCGCCCACGTCACCGCGATTTGAACATATCACCGGATCCTTCGATTGGTTCTGCAACGGGCAATGTTTACAAAGGGCAGGGACGTAGTCAAACACAATTCTACTTGCACAAATGAGTTTCAAATAAAAAAATAATAGTTTTCAAAAAAAAAATTTTATTTATGTCAAAAGAATTTTCGAAAAAAATTTAATAGAAAAAAATAATAAAAAAACAACCAAACACAATTCCGGTTTTACAAATGAGTTTCAAATGTCTAAAATAATAGTTTTCAATAAAAAATTAATTTTTTTGTATGTCGAAATTTTTTGAAAAATAATTAAATAGGAAAATATAAAAACAAATATGAAAAACCCACCAAACACAATTCCTCTTGCACAAATGTGTTCGAAATATAAAAAATAATAGTTTTAAAAAAAAATTATTTTAATATATGTCGATATTTTTCAAAAAAGTAATTAAATAGTAAATAAATAAAATAAACTATATAAAACCCACCAAACACAATTGCGCTTGCACAAATGAGTTTCAAATCTTAAAAATGATAGTTTTAAATAAAATTTTTAGATTTTTTTACATATCAAATTTTTCTTTAAAAAATATAAAAACTACCAAACACAATTCTGCTTTCACAAATGAGTTTCAAATGTTAAAAATAATAGTGTTTAATAAAAAATTTTGATTTTTTTATATGTCAAAATTTTTCTAAAAAAATGATTAAATAGAAAAAAATAAAAAACTAACAAACAAAATTCCGCTTTCACTAATGAGTTTCAAATGTAAAAAAATAATAGTGTTCAATAAGAAAATTTGATTTTTTTGTATGTTGAAATTTTCTGAAAAAATAATTAAATAGAAAAAAATAAAATAAAATATAAAAAAACCAAATACAATTCCGCTTTAACCAATGAGTTTCAAATGTAGAAAATAAAAGTTTCCAATAAAAAATTTTGATTTTTTTATATGTCGAACTTTTTTGAAAAATAATTAAATAGAAAAAGCAAAAGAAAATATAAAAAAAAAACAACCAAACACAATTCCGCTTCCACCAATGAGTTTCTAATGTCAAACATAAAAGTTTTCAATAAAAAATTTTGATTTATTTATATGTCAAAATTTTCCAAGAAAAATAATCAAATATAAAAAAATAAAAGAAAATATAAAAAAAACCACCAAAAACAATTCCGCTTTCACCAATGAATTTCAAATGTCAAAAATAAAATTTTCATAAAAAAATTGATTTTTTTATATGTCCAAATTTTCTGAAAAATAAATTAAATATGAAATAAATTTTAAAAAATAAAAAAACCAAATTTTTTTTTTACTTGCACAAACGAATTTAAAATATAAAAAATAATAGATTTCAAAATGACAATTTAATTTTTTTAAAACTCAGTAAAAACACCACCAAACATCCTACGGTTTGCAAAAATTACTTTCACATAACAAAAATAAATGTTTTCAATTTTTTTCCTAAAAAAAAGTGATGACATCCACTAATGTCGGGTGGGCGCGAGCGCCACGATCGATGTCGTATGGGCGATAGGAGCATGGGCCTGCGCTTGTGTGTGGACATCGGTCGATGTCACTTGGCTGATGAGAGCAAGGGCCTACCATTGTGTGCAGGCCATGGCCGATGCTATATGTCCGATGTGCGTAGGGGCCTGCTGATGTAGCCTTGTCGATGAGTGCATAGGCCTAACGTTGTGCGTGAGCCTAAACCGTTGTAGCTTTTTCGATGTGCGTAGTGCTCTGCCGATGTCACCTAAGTAATGTGCGTAGAGGCTTGGCCTTGTGTGCGGGCATCGACACATGTCGCTTAACCGATGTGCGCAAGGGCCTGCCCTTGTATCAGGCCTCGGTCAATGTTACTTGGCGGATGTGTGAAGGGGTCCATTGATGTCACTTGGGTGATGTGCGCGGGGGCCTGCCATTGTGTACGCGCCTCAGACTATGTTCGTAGGGGTCTGCTGATGTTTGTTAGATAATGCGTCTAGGAGCGTGCTGTTGTGGCACAAGGCCATTGTACGCTTGGGTCGGCCGATATTGCTTGAGAGATGCGTGCAGGGGCTTGCCATTTTCGCTAGGGCAATGCGCACAAGAGCGTACCATTGTACATGAACCTCGATCGATATCGCTTGACTGATGTGTGTAGCGGGCTTACCATTGAGCATAGGCTTTAACAAATGTCACTTGACTGACGTGCATAGTGGCCTGCCGTTGTCCGCCGGCGTCGACCAATGTAGCTTGGCTGATGTGGGTAGGGGTCCGCCGATACCACCTAGGTGATGCGCGTAGGGGCTTATTGTTGCTTCCAATTGCACACGCAAGTGTACGTGGTCGCAGAAGTAATAAGTGGCTCTTTAAGAACCGGAATATCGAACCCACAGGGACTTGTCAATTAACTATTTACTAAATTATACTAGTCTAATTATTTATTTAAGAGTATCAAAAGAAATAAAAGAATGCAAGAATTAAATACTAAGATTAACTTACAGTGATTGGGACAATTCCAGGGCTGCAGCATGCATAGGGTTTCATGTATCGCATCTCATGTAATGAATTAACTAAGGTTATCAAATTACTGATTTACAGGGTTGATTTTATGATCATGATCTCTCGACCTCTAATCGCCTACTCCAACTAGCTGTCTAACTACATCGTTGAGCGGGGATAGGCAGTCCTAATTGGCGAGCATTTATATTTCATCCTGTTTCGTAACCAAGCGAGGTGTTCGTCCGGGCGTCACTCCTGAACACGAATCTAAACAAAGTTAGAACAAGCTCTTTGCATTCTTTGGTCTATCTACCTCTTTATCTCTCGAATCCAAGAATAGACAATAGATTTATTTCTATGGAGATCAAGCATGGAATACTAAAACAAGAATACAAAAGTAATTTAAACGATAACCAACATTAATTCAAAACAATCGATGTTCAACAATTACCCATGGCCGCAGCCCCAGAACAAGGGTCTTTAGCTACTAATACCTAAGAAAAAGAAGAAGAAAAGAACCCTAAAAAGTATTGACAATTTTTCCTTACAAAGTGTCTTCCTTCAAAAGTATCTCCCCAATAATTATTTCTATGGACTATTTATAGATGTAGAAAACCCTGAATAAAATAACTGAGTCTAAAACAAATTAGGAACCCAAAACCAAAACGGAATTGGATTCCTACGTGAAACTGTGCCGCCTCAAACTTTCCATATATATAAATATTAATATAATATTCAATTTAATCCATTAAGCTGCCTGCTTGATTTTCCTTCTTCAATCTTTCATAATTAATTCATTTTAGCTCCAAATTTCTTCAACTTTGTACCAATTTAATCCTACAAATAAAATACACTATTTAGCACAATCCATAAAATCCATGCTAAAAAAGAACAAATATAAATAATAAATATGAGGCAATTAATGACAAGAAAATATATTTGGGATCGAACCCGGGTCACCCGCTTGACAGGCGGGAATACTTACCACTATACTACAACGACGCCAAAAACTTGTTGCTTCCAATTGCACACGCAAGTGTACGTGGTCGCAGAAGTAATAAGTGGCTCTTTAAGAACCGGAATATCGAACCCACAGGGACTTGTCAATTAACTATTTACTAAATTATACTAGTCTAATTATTTATTTAAGAGTGTCAAAAGAAATAAAAGAATGCAATAATTAAATACTAGATTAATTACAGTGATTGAAGACACAATTCCAGGAGGCTGCAGATGCATAGGGTTCATGTATCGCATCTTCATTACATGACATAACTAAGGTTATCAAATTACTGATTTACAAGGTTGATTTTAATGATCATGATCTCTCGACCTCTTAATCGCCTACTCCAACTGCTGTCTCAACTACAATCGTTGAGCGGGGATAGGCCAGTCCTAATTGGCGAGCATATTATATTTCATTCCTGTTTCGTCACGCAGCGAGGTGTTTCGTTACCGGGCGTCACTCCTGAAACACGAATCTAAACAAAGTTAGAACAAGCTCTTTGCATTCTTTGGTCTATCTACCTCTTTATCTCTCGAGTCCAAGAATAGACAATAGATTTATTTCTATGGTGATCAAGCATGAAATACTAAAACAAGAATACAAAAGTAATTTAAACGATAACCAACATTAATTCAAAACAATCGATGTTCAACAATTACCCATGGCCGCAGCCCCAGAACAAGGGTCTTTAGCTACTAATACCTAAGAAAAAGAAGAAGAAAAAAACCCTAAAAAGTATTGACAATTTTTCCTTACAAAGTGTCTTCCTTCAAAGTCTATCCTCCAAAATAATTATTTCTATGGACTATTTATAGATGTAGAAAACCCTGAATAAAATAACTGAGTCTAAAACAAATTAGGAACCCAAAACCAAAACGGAATTGGATTCCTACGTGAAACTGTGCCGCCTCAAACTTTCCATATATATAAATATTAATATAATATTCAATTTAATCCATTAAGCTGCCTGCTTGATTTTCCTTCTTCAATCTTTCATAATTAATTCATTTTAGCTCCAAATTTCTTCAACTTTGTACCAATTTAATCCTACAAATAAAATACACTATTTAGCACAATCCATAAAATCCATGCTAAAAAAGGACAAATATAAATAATAAATATGAGGCAATTAATGACAAGAAAATATATTTTTTGCCTCAGATCACTTATCATTGAGCATCGGCCTTAACAAATGTCACTTGAACAACGTGCGCAGGGTCTACCGAAGTCACCTAAGCGATGCGCAGAGGCCTTGCCTTGTGCGCAGGGGCCTGCCATTGTGTAAAGGCCTCATCGGATATCACTCTACCAGTACGTACAGGGGTTCACTGATGCTCCTTGGAAGATGAACGTAGGGGTCTGCCGTTGTGCGCGAGCTTCGATTGATGTCGCGTTGCCGAAGTGCTCAGCGGTCTGCTGTTGTGCACGAGCTTTAATAGAATTATTTGGGTGACGTGCGCAGGTATCTGTCGATGTCACCAACATGATGGACACAGCATTAGGGTCTGACCTTGTGAGCTGGCATTGAGTGATATTGCTTGGCTGATGTACGCAGGGCCTGTCGTTGTGTGTGGGCCTCTGCCGATGTTGCCTGGTCGATGTGTGCAGGGGTCTACTGATGTCGTCCTTGTGATGAACGCAGGGGCATTATATTGTGCGCGAGCCTTGGTCGATGTCACTTGGCAGACATCCACAAGGGTCTGAGAGATGTCGCCTAAGCGATGCATGTAAGGGAGTGATCTTGTGAGCGGGCATCAGTCGATGTAACTTTGCAGATGTGCGCATGGGGCTGCCATTGTGTACGGGTGTCAACCGATGTGCGCAGGGCCCTGCCGCTTTGTACGGGCCTCGATCGATGTCGCCTGGCCGATGTACGTAGAGGTCTACCGATGTCACCCTAGCAATACAAGCAGGGGCATGCCATTATGCGTGCGCCTCGACCGATGTCGCTTAGCCGGCGTCCACAGGGGTCTGTCGATGTCGCCTAAATGATGCACGCAAGGACTTGATCTTATGCGCGGGCATCAACCAATGTGCGCAGGGATATACCATTGTGTGCAGGCTTTAACCAATGTTGCCTGGCAGATATACGTAGGGTCTTGCCGTTGTGAGCGGGTCTGAGTCGTTGGCGCCAGGTCTATGTGCACAAGGGTCTGTCGATGTTTCCAGGGCGAGATGTGCAGCGGCCTGCCGATGTCACATGAGCTTTAAGCGATGCTTGCAAGAGGTTGCCGATGTCACCTAGATGTTGTTGAGTTCGCATGTGTGTTGACATGTTCCTACGCCTCCCGACATGTCACTTTTCATTAGGATTGCACTCGACATCCCAAAAAACCTATAATAGTGACATAATTATTTGTCACAAAATTTCCATTGGCATATGATTAGGCATTGGAAATGCACTTGACGACACATAAATCCTCTAATTGCTAAATCGGTATTGGGTGCAAGCATCGCATTCGACAAGTTATTGGTCAACACAGTTCAACACTTAGCCGCCGACGTTGCAAGTGCGTTGACATCTTCCTACGGGTCGGCAGCAGACGGCGGGCGCATGCGTCGTTTATAGCCCAGCAAGCGGACAACGGGCTTCAAGCCCAGGAAGAAGTGCCCTCGGCCTAATGGCTTCGGGCGCAACTTGCGTTCAAAAACACAATGGTTCACTTGATTCTGCATTCACAGCAAGTTTCACAATTCATTATGTTCTTCATCGATGCAAGAGCTGAGATATTTATTGCTGAAAGTCGTTTGTGTTTCTAAAGGAGTACACATCCCCCCAATGAACTCTACAAATCGGGTGCGAGGGGCGGGCTATCAATTTACAATCCTTGGCGTTTTATGCACCAGGATTCATTTGTCGCCGATAGCTACGCGAGCATGCACGCCGGGGACGGAAGGGAGACCCGTAGGCAGGGGGCTTGGGAACCCTAGCCGTGCCTCGCCTCCGAGTGTTCAAACATGTTCGCGGGTCGTTCTACTTTTTATGTTTTGATAATTATCCTTCTGCATGTTCACCTACGTAAACCTTGTTACGACTTCTCATTCATTCAAATGATAAGGGTCAATGGAATTCTCGTGACATCGTGGGCAGCGAATTGCCCATGTCACCGTGATCTGAACATATTGCCGGATCATTCGATTGGTTCCGCAACGGACAGTGTGTACAAAGGGCAGAGACGTAGTCAATCACAATTCTAATTGAACAAATGAGTTTCAAATATAAAAATAATAGTTTTTAAATTTTTTTTTAACATATGTCGAAATTTTTTTCAAAAAATATTAAAAAAACACCAAACACAATTCCGCTTCACAAATGAGTTTCAAACGTCTAAAATAATAGTTTTCAATAAAAAATTGTTTTTTTTATATGTCGAAATTTTTTGAAAAAATAATTAAATAGGAGAAAATAAAAACAAATATGAAAAACCCCACCAAACACAATTCCGCTTGCACAAATGAGTTCGAAATATAAAAAATAATTATTTTAATATATGTCGAAATTTTTCAAAAATTAATTAAATAATAAATGAAATAAAATAAACTATAAAAAATCCACCAAACACAATTCTGCTTGCATAAATGAGTTTCAAATGTTAAAAATTATAGTTTTCAATAAAAAATTTTGATTTTTTTACATATCAAAATTTTCTGAAAAAAAATAATTAAATAGGAAAAAATTTAAAAACTGTCAATCACAATTCCGCTTTCACAAATGAGTTTCTAATGTAAAAAATAATAGTGTTTACTAAAAAAAATATAATTTTTTTATATGACGTAATTTTCCGAAAAAATAATTAAATAGAAAAAAATATAAAAAACCACCAAACACAATTCCACTTTCACCAATGCATTTCAAATGTCAAAAATAATAGTGTTCAATAAGAAAATTTGATTTCTTTGTGTGTCGAAATTTTCTTTAAAAAAATTAAATAGAAAAAAATAAAAGAAAATATAAAAAAAACCCCAAATACAATTCCGCTTTCACCAATGAGTTTCAAATGTCAAAAATAAAAGTTTCCAATAAATTTTTTTTTTTTTTATATGTCGAAATTTTCCAAAAATAATAATTAAGTAGAAAAAATAAAATAAAATAGAAAAAACCACCAAACACAATTCCGCTTTCACCAATGAGTTTCAAATGTCATAAGTAAAAGTTTTCAATAAAAAAATGATTTTTTTATATGTCGAAATTTTCCGAAAAAAATAATCAAATAGAAAAAAATATAAAAAAACATTAAAAAAACCACCAAACACAATTCCGCTTTCACCAATGAGTTTCAATTGTCAAAAATAAAAGTTTCCAATAAAAAATTGATTTTTTTATATGTCAAAATTTTTTGAAAAAAATAATAATAATAAAAAATCCACCAAAATTGTTTTTTACTTGCACAAAAAGGTTCTTTACCATTAATTATAGAAACTGATTCATTGATTACTAAAAAAATCCTGGATGGGGTTTGGGATGTTCCTTGGATTGTTGCGATGGATATGAGAAGCATAAAGGTTTCAATGCACAGTAGGAATGTGAAGGTGATTCACACATTCAGAGAAGGGGATAAACTAGTTGATTTTTTAACTAACAATGCTGTTCATTTTGCAGGTATAGATACACACAGATATTTCCACATATACGAGTTACCAAAACAAGCACAAGCCATCATTCAATTGGAAAAGAATCAAATCCCGAATTTGAGAATAAAAAGATGCAAAACAGAGGCTTTACCACAGATGCACATAATACAAGCTGATACGCAGGGCTATGACATGAATAACAACAAGGGAACAAATTCAGGACAAGGATATTACACTACAACAACAAAGATTTAAAATCACTCTCAGAACTCTGTAAAGTGTTGAGTATGCTTATTTATGTTATGAGATAGATATTAGGGTGCTTACCTCTCTAGATCTAAAAACATATACGGTGGTATTAGCTTCGTCGGAGCTCATCCCGTTTAAGATTGATGAGATACAGAGGAAGATGCTCTAAAATTGATAATGAGCTGAAATGGACGTCCAAAGGAATCCTTTCGTAGAGTGATTTGGGTGTGGATGTCTTCATCATTCAGCTCTATCTCAGCTAATATTCTCACTCATCAAGTTGAAGAAGTTTTCATAGGTGCTGAATCATGGCATCAGTGAGAGCTTTTGACGTATAACTGATTTCACTCCAAACTTGGGTGCGTTGAAGAATTTAGCTGGTCTGGTGGATGTGGGGAACGTGTTCACTTGGCCGGCTTTCCATTAGAGAAGATGAAGCTTTAGCTGGATATTTGAGGAAAGCCAGCTGACCTTTTTGGGGGTTCATTTTCCAATTGGGTTTCACACCCTCACTAAATTTTTTTTATGTAAGTTTTTTGTTTCTTTTCTCAGATTGGGCCTCTTTTGGGTCTTGACCATAGACTTTATATTTGTTTTTACTAATAAAACCCACGTTTGCTTTTTTTTAAAAATAATTCCGCTTTCACAAATGAGTTTCAAACGTCTAAAATAATAGTTTTCAATAAAAAAATTGATTTTTTTGTATGTCGAAATTTTCTGAAAAAATAATTAAATAGGAAAAAATAAAAACAAATATGAAAAACCGCACCAAACACAATTCCTCTTGCACAAATTAGTTCAAAATATAAAAAATAATTATTTTAATATATGTCGAAATTTTCAAAAAAAGTAATTAAATAGTAAATGAAACAAATAAACTATAAAAAAAAACCCACCAAACATGATTCCTCTTGCACAAATGAGTTTCAAATGTTAAAAAATGATAGTTTTCAATAATTTTTAATTATTTTTTCACATATAGAAATTTTCTGAAAAAAATAATTAATTAGGAAAAAAATCTAAAAATAGCCAAACACAATTCCGCTTTCACAAATGAGTTTCAAATGTAAAAAATAATAGTGTTTAGTAAAAAATTTAATTTTTTTATATGTCCAAATTTTCCGAAAAAAATTATTAAATAGAAAAAAATAAAAGAAAATATAGTAAAACCACCAAACACAATTTCGCTTTCACCAATGAGTTTTAAATGTCAAAAATAATAGTGTTCAATAAGAAAATTTGATTTTTTTGTATGTCGAAATTTTCTAAAAAAATAATTAAATAGAAAAAAATAAAAGAAGGCATAAATAATCAACCAAATATAATTCCGCTTTCAATAGTCAGTTCCAAGTGTCAGAAATAAAACTTTCCAATAAAAAAATTAGATTTTTTTATATGAAGAAATTTTTGAAAAAAATAATTAAATAGAAAAAAATTAAAGAAAATATTAAAAAACCACAAAACACAATTCCTCTTTCACCAATGAGTTTCAAATATGAAAAATAAAAATTTCCAATAAAAAAATTTTAATTTTTTATAAGTCAAAATTTTCCGAAAAAAATAAAAGAAAATATACAAAAACCACAAAACACAATTCCTCTTTCACCAATGAGTTTCAAATGTCAAAAATAAAAGTTTCCAAATTTTTTTTTGACTTTTTTAAATGTCGAATTTTTCTGAAAAAAACAATTAAATATAAAAAAAATAAAAAAGGCACCAAAAATTTTTTACTTGCACAAATGAATTTAAAATATAAAAAAAAATAGATTTCAAAACGAAAAATATAATTTTTTAAAAGTCAAAATTTTTGAAAAATATAATCAAATAGGAATTTTTTTTAAAAAAATATAAAAACACCACCAAATACACTTCGACTTGCAAAAATGACTTTCACAAAACAAGAATAAAAGTTTTAAATTTTTTTTGTATCGATATTTTCCTAAAAATAAGCAATGACATCCACTAATGTCAGGTGGCGCGCGCACGCCTCGGTCGATGTCGCTTGGCTGATGTGTGAAGGGGTCCGTCGATGTCGCTTTGGTGATATGCGCAGGGGCCTGCCATTGTGTACAAACCTCAGCCTATGTCTATAGGGGTCCGCTGATGTTGGTTGGATGATGTGAGTAATGGCATGCTGTTGTGGGACTAGGACGTTGTGCGCTGGGGTCCGCCGATGTTGCTTGAGCGATGCGTGCAGGGGCCTGCCAGTTTTGCTTGGGCAATGCGCACAAGGGCATACCATTATTCATGAACCTCGATCGATATCGCTTGACTGATATGTGCAGTGGTCCACAAATACAACGCACGGACCTAACATTATGCGTGAGACATGCCGATGTGACTTGACCGACATGCGTAGGGGCCTGCCAATGTATGCCGGCCTCGATTGATGTCGCCTTGCCGATGTGGGTAGGGGTCCACCGATACAATGTAGGTGATGCGCGTAGGGGCTTACCATTGTGCATCGGCCTCAACAAATGTCACTTGAACGACGTGCGCAGGGTCTGCCAATGTCAGCTAAGCGATGCGCAGAGGCCTTGCCTTGTGCGTGGTTATCAATCAATGTGCGCAAGGGCCTGCCATTGTGTAAAGGCCTCATCCGATATCGCTCTACCGGTATACGCAGAGGTTCACTGATTCTTCTTGGAAGATGCACGCAAGGGTCTGTCGTTGTGCGCGACCCTCGATTGATGTCGCTTGGCCGAAGTGCACAGCGATCTACCGTTGTGTGCGAGCTTTAATGGTATTATTTAGGCGATGTGCGCAGGGATCTGCCGATGTCACCAATATGAGAGACACTGCATTAGGGCCTGACCTTGTGCGCGGGCATTGAGTGATATGGTTCGGCCGATATACGCAGGGCATGTCGTTGTGTGTGGGCCTCAAGCCGATGTCGCCTGGCCGATGTGTGTAGGGGTCTACTAATGCCGCCCTTATGATACACGCAGGGGCATGACATTGTGTGCGGGCCTTGGTCGATGTCACTTGGCAAACATCCACAGGGTTCTGAAGATGTTGCCTTAGCGATATATGTAAGGGTGTGATCTTGTGAGTGGGCATCTGCTGATGTCACTTTGCTGATATGCGCGGGGCCTACCGTTGTGTGCGGGAGTCAACCGATGTGCGCAGGGGCCTGTTTTTCTGTACGGGCCTCGGCCGAGGTCACCCGGCTGATTGTGCGTAGGGATCTACCGATGTCGCCCTAGCGATTCACGCAGGGGCATGCCATTGTGCACGTGCCTCGACAGATGTCGAAATTTTCTGAAAAATAATAATTTAATAGAAAAATTTTAAAAATAATATGATAAACCACCAAACACAATTCCGCTTTCACCAATGATTTTCAAACGCCAAAAATAATAGTGTTCAATAATAATTTTTTTTTGTATGTTCAAATTTTCTGAAAAAATAATTAAATAGAATAAAATTTTAAAAATATAAAAAAGAAACCACAAAATACAAATCAACTTTCACCAATGAGTTTCAAATGTCAAAAATAAAAGTTTCCAATAAAAAATTTTGATTTTTTTACATGTCGAAATTTTACGAAAAAAATAAAAGAAATATAAAAAAACGACCAAACACAATTCCGCTTTCACCAATGAGTTTCATATGTAAAAAATAAAAGTTTCCAAGAAATTGTTTTGATTTTTTTATATGTCAAAATTTTCCAGAAAATATAAAAAACCACCAAACACAATTTCGCTTTCACCAATGAGTTTCAAATGTCTAAAATAAAAGTTTTAAATAAAAGAATTTGATTTTTTTATATGTCGAAATTTTCTAAAAAAATAATTAAATATGAAAAAAAATTAAATAAAAATAAAAACTACAAAAAAAAATTTTACTTGCACAAATGACTTTAAAATATAAAAAATAACAGATTTCAAAATGAAAAAAATATTTTTTTAAAAGTCAAAATTTTCTGAAAAAAATATTTATATAGGAATTTAAAAAAAAATATATAAAAACACCACCAAACACACTTCGGCTTGCCAAAATGACTTTCACATAAAAAAAATAGAAGTTTTCAATTTTTTTTGTATCGAATTTTTTCTAAAAATAAGCAATGACATCCACTAATGTCGGGGGGGTGCGAGCGCCTCGACCAATGTTGCCTGGGCGATTGGAGCATGGGCCTGCGCTTGTGCGTGGGCATCGGTCGATGTCACTTGGCTGATGAGCGCAAGGGCCTACCGTCGTGTGCAGGCCTTGGCCGATGTCGTATGGCTGATGTGCGTAGGGCCCTGCCGATGTAGCCTTGGCGATGTGTGCATAGGCCTACCGTTGTGCATGAGCCTAAGCCGTTGTCACTTTTTCGACGTGCGTAGTACTCTGCCAATATCACCTGAGTAATTTGCGCAGAGGCTTGGCCTTGTGCGGGGGCATCGACACATGTCGCTTAACCGATGTGCGCAGGGGCCTGCCCTTGTATGCTGGCTTCGATCAATGTCGCTTGGCCGATGTGTGAAGGGGTCTACTAATGCCGCCATTGTGATGCACACATGGGCATGACATTGTGCGCGGGCCTTGGTCGATGCCACTTGGTAGACATCCACAGGGGTCTGAAGATGTCGCCTAAGCGATGCATGTAAGGGCGTGATCTTGTGAGCGGGCATCAGCTGATGTCACTTTGAAAATGTGCGCAGGGGCTTGCCGTTTTGTGCGGGCGTCAACCGATGTGAGCAGGGGCCTGTCGTTCTGTACGGGCCTCGGCTGATGTCGCTCGGCCGATGTGCGTAGGGGTCTACCGATGTCGCCCTAGAAATACACGCAGGGGAATGGCATTGTGCGTGGGCCTCGGCTGATGTAACTTAGCCGATGTCCACAGAGGTCTGTCGAAGTCGCATAAATGATGCACCCAACGGTTTGATCTTATGCGCGGGAATCAACCAATGTGCGCAGGGGCATGCCATTGTGTGCGGGCTTTAGAAGATGTTGTCTGGCAGATATGCGTAGGGTCTTGCCATTGTGTGCGAGCCTCAGCCGATGTTGTCAGGTCTATGTGCGCAGGGGTCTGTCGATGTCTCCTGGTTGAGACGCGCAGCAGCCTGCCGATGTCACGTGGCCTTTAAGAAGTGCTTTCAAGGGGATGCCGATGTCACCTAGATGCTGCTGTGTTCGCATGTGCGTTGACATGTTCCTACGCCTCCCGACATGTCACTTTTCATTAGGATTGCACTGACATCCCATAATACCTATAATAGTGATAACATTATTTGGCACAAATTTTTTGTTGGCATATGGTTAGGCATTAGAAATGCACTTGACGACACAGAAAACCTCTAATTGCTAAATCGGTATTAGGTGCGAGCATCACATTTGACAAGTTATTAGTCAACATAGTTCAACACTTAGCCGCCGCCAACGTCGCATGCGCGTTGACATTTTCCTACAGGTCAGCATGCAGACGGCGGGCACATGCGTCGCTTCTAGCCCAGCAAGCGAACGGCGGGCTTCAAGCCTAGGAAAAAGTGCCCTCGGCCTAATGGCTTCGGGCGCAACTTGCGTTCAAAAACTCAATGGTTCACTTGACTATGCAATTCACTGCAAGTATCGTAATTCACTATGTTCTTCATCGATACAAGAGCTGAGATATTCATTGCCGAGAGTCGTTTGTGTTTCAAAAAAGTACACATCCCCCAATGAACTCTATAGATCGGGTGCGAGGGGCGGGCTATCAATTTACAATCCCTGGCGTTTTATGCACCAGAATTCGTTAATCGCCCAACAGGTGCGCGAGCACGCACGCCGGGGATGGGAGGGAGACCCGCAGGCAGGGGGACTGGGATTCCTAGTCGTGCATCGCCCCCGAGTGTTCAAACATGTTTGCGGGTCATTCTACTTTGTATGTTTTGATAATGATCCTTCTGCATGTTCACCTACGTAAACCTTGTTACGACTTCTCATTTCTCTAAATGATAAGGTTCAATGGAATTCTCGCGACATCGCGGTCAACGAATCGCCCATGTCACCGCGATCTGAACATATCACCGGATCATTCGATTGGTTCCGCAATGGGAAGTGTATACAAAGGGCATGGACGTAGTCAAGCACAATTTCGCTTGAACAAATAAGTTTCAAATATAAAAATAATAGTTTTCAAAAAAAATATTTATATATATGTCGAAATTTTTTTCAAAAAAAATTAAATAGAAGAAAATAATAAACAAACCAACAAACACAATTTCACTTTCACAAATGAGTTTCAAACGTCTAAAATAATAGTTTTCAATAAAAAAAATTAATTTTTTTATGTCGAAATTTTCTAAAATAATAATTAAATAGGAAAAAATAAAAACAAATATGAAAAACCCCATCAAACACAATTCCGCTTGCACAAATGAGTTCGAATTATAAAAAAAAATTGTTTTAAAAAAAAATTATTTTAATATATGTCAAAAAATTTCAAAAAAGTAATTAAATAGTAAATGAAATAAAATAAACTATAAAAAAACCCACCAAATACAATTCTGCTTGCACAAATGAGTTTCAAATGTTAAAAAATGATAGTTTTTGATTATTTTTTTTGATTTTTTATCATGTCGAATAAAAAAATAAATAGGAAAAAATATCAAAACTGCCAAACACAATTCCGCTTTCACAAATGAGTTTCAAATGTCAAAGGTAATAGTGTGCAATTAAAAAATGTTAATATTTTGTATGTCGAAATTTTCTGAAAAAATAATTAAATAGAAAAAAATAAAAGAAAAAAAAACCACCAAATACGATTTCACTTTCCCAATGAGTTTCAAATGTCAAAAATAAAGTTTCCAATAAAAAAAAATTGATTTTTTTATATTTCGATATTTTCAAAAAAAAATAACTAAATAGAAAAAATAAAAGAAAATATAAATAAACCACTAAACACAATTCCACTTTCACCAATGAGTTTCAAATGCCAAAAATAAAAGTTTCCAATAAATTTTTTTGATTTTTTTATTTGTCGAAATTTTCCGAAACAAAATAAAAGAAAATGTAAAAAAGCCACCAAAGACAATTCCCTTTCACCGATGAGTTTCAAATGTCAAAAATAAAAGTTTCCAATAAAAAATTTTGATTTTTATATATGTTAAATTTTTTTGAATAAATATGAAAAAATATTTAAAAAATAAAAAAACCACAAAAATAATTTCACTTGCACAAATGACTTTAAACTATAAAAAATAATAGATTTCATAATGAAATTATTTTTTTTAAAGTAAAAAATTTTTGAAAAAAATGATTAAATAGGATTTAAAAAAAAATAAAAATAGAAACACCACCAAACACTTTTCGGCTTGCAAAACTGACTTTTACATAACAAAAATAAAAGTTTTCAATTTTTTTCTAAAAATAAGCGATGACATCTACTAATTTCGGGTGGGCGCAAGCGCCTCGGCCGATGTCGCCTGGGCCATAGCTGCGCTTGTGTGTGGGCATCGGTCGATGTCACTTGGCTGATGTGCGCAAGGGCCTAACGTCGTGTGCAGGCCTTGGCCGATATGTGTAGGGGCTTGCCGATGTAGCCTTGGCGAGGTTTGCATAGGCCTACCGTTGTGCGTGAGCCTAAGCCGTTGTAGATTTTTCGACGTGCGTAGTCCTCTGCAAATGTTACCTAAGTAATTTGCAAAGAGGCTTGACCTTGTGCGCGGGCAACGACACATGTCTTTTAACCGATGTGCGTAGGAGCCTGCCCTTGTATGCAGGCCTCGATCGATGTTGCTTGGCCGATGTGTGAAGAGGTCCGTCGATGTCGCTTGGGTGATGTGCACAGGGGCTAACCATTGTGTATGGGACTCAGCCTATGTTCGTAGGGGTCCGCTGATGTTGGTTGGATAATGCATGTAGGGGCTTGCTATTATGGGACTAGGAAATTGTGCGCTGGGGTCCGCCGATGTTGCTTGAGTGATGCGTGTAGGGGCCTGCCAGTTTTGCTCAAGCAATGCGCACAAGGGCTTACCATTGTACATGAACCTCGATCGATATCGCTTGACTGATGTGTGTAGTGGTCCACAAATATCACGCACGGACCTGACATTATGCGCGGGACATGACCGATGTTACTTGACTGAAGTGCGTAGGGGCCTGCTGTTGTATGCTGGCCTCGACCGATGTCCCCTGGCCGATGTGGGTAGGGATCCGCCGATACCACCAAGGTGATGAGCGTAGGGTCTTACAATTGTGCATTGGCCTCCATAAATGTCACTTGAACGACGTGCACAGGGTCTACTGATGTCACTTAAGCTATGCGTAGAGGCCTTGCCTTGTGCGCCATTATCAATCAATGTGCGCAGGGGCCTGCCATTGTGTAAAGGCCTCATCTGATATCGCTTTACCAGTATGCACAGGAGTTCACTGGTTTTTCTTGGAAGATGCACGCAGGGGTCTGCCATTGTGCGCTAGCCTCGATTGATGTCGCTTGGTCGAAGTGAACAGCGGTCTGCCGTTGTGCGCGAGCTTTAATGATATTTTTTGGGTGACGTGCGTAGGGATCTGCCGATGTCACCAACATGATGGACACCGCATTAGGATCTGACCTTGTGCGCGGGCATTGAGTGATATGGCTTGGCTGATGTACGCAGGGCCTCTCGTTGTGTGCAGGCCTCTGCCGATGTCACCTGGTCGATGTGTGAAGGGGTCTACTAAGGCCTCCCTTGTGATGCACGCAAAGGCATCACATTGTGCGCGAGCCTTGGTCGATGTAACTTGGCAGACATCCACAGGTGGGTCTGAAGATGTCGCCTAAGCGATGCATGTAAGGGCATGATCTTGTGAGCGGGCATCAGCCGATGTCACTTTGCTGATGTGCGCAGGGGCCTGCCGTTGTGTGCGGGTGTCAACCGATGTGTGCATGGGCCTGCCATTCTTTATGTTCCTCGGCCAATGTCGCCTGATCGATGTGCGTAGGGGTCTACCGATGTTGCCCTAGCGATACACGTAGGGGCATGCCATTGTGTGTGGGCTCGGCCGATGTCGCTTAGCCAACGTCCACAAGGGTTTGTCGATGTCGCTTAAATGATGCATGCAAGGGCCTGATCTTATGCGCGGGCACCATCCAATGTGCACAGGGGCATGCCATTATGTGCGGGCTTTAGCCGATGTTGCCTGGCAGATATGTGTAAGGTCTTGCTGTTGTGTGCGGGCCTCAGCCGATGTCGCCAGGTCTATGTGCGCAGGGGTCTGTCGATGTCTCCTGGGCGAGACGCGCAGTGGCCTACCTATGTCACGTTGGCTTTAAGCGATGCTCTCAAGGGGCTGCCGATGTCACCTAGATGAGTCTGAGTTCGCATGTGCGTTGACATGTTCCTACGCCTCCCGACATGTCACTTTTCATTAGGATTGCATTTGACATCCAAAAAAACCTATAATAGTGACATCATTACTCGGCACAAATTTTCCATTGCATATGATTAGGCATTAGAAATGCATTCGACGACACGGAAAACCTCTAATGGCTAAATTGGTATTGGGTGCGAGCATCGCGTTCGACAAGTTATTGGTCAACATAGTTCAACACTTAGCCGCTGCCGACGTCGCATGTGCGTTGACATCTTCCTACGAGTCGGCATGCAAACGGCGGGCGCATGTGTCGCTTCTACCCCGCAAGCAGACGGCGGGCTTCAAGCCCAGGAATAACTGCCCTCGGCCTAATGGCTTCGGGCGCAACTTGCGTTTAAAAACTCAATGGTTCACTTGATTCTGCAATTCACAACAATTATGCAAATTCACTATGTTCTTCATCGATGCAAGAGCCGAGATATTCATTGCCTAGAGTCGTTTGTGTTTCAAACGAAGTACACATCCCCCAATGAACTCTACAAATCGGGTGCGAGGGGCGGGCTATCAATTTACAATCCTTGGCGTTTTATGCACCAGGATTCATTAGTCGCCTGACAGGTGTGCGAGCATGCACACCGGGGATGGGATGGAGACCCGCAGGTAGGGGGCCTAGGAACCCTAGCCGTGCATCACCCCCGAGTGTTCAAACATGTTCGCGGATCGTTCTACTTTGTATGTTTTTATAATAAACCTTTTGCATGTTCACCTACGTAAACCTTGTTACGACTTCTCATTCCTCTAAATGATAAGGTTCAATGGAATTTTTGCGACATCGCGGGCAGTGAATCACCCATGTCATCGCGATCTAAACATATAATCGGATTATTCAATTGGTTCCGCAACGGGCAGTGTGTACAAAGGGCAGGGACGTAGTCAAACACAATTCCGCTTGCACAAATGAATTTCAAATATAAAAATAATAGTTTTTTAAATATGTCGAAATTTTATTCGAAAAAAATTAAATAGAAAAAAATAATTAAAAACCACCAAACACAATTCTGCTTTCACAAATGAGTTTCAAACGTCTAAAATAATAGTTTTCAATAAAAAAATTAATTTTTTTATGTTGAAATTTTTTGAAAAATAATTAAATAGGAAAAAATAAAAACAAATATGAAAAACCCCACCAAACACAATTCTGCTTGCACAATTGAGTTCGAAATATAAAAAATAATAGTTTTTGAAAAATAATTATTTTAATATATGTCGAAATTTTCCTAGAAATGTAATTAAATAGTAAATGAAATAAGATAAATTATAAAAAGCCCACCAAACACAATTCCGCTAGCACAAATGAGTTTCAAATGTTAAAAAATGATAGTTTTCAATAAAAAATTTTGATTTTTTTACATATCAAAATTTTCTGAAAAAAATAATTAGATAGGGGAAAAAAATAGTAAAACTACCAAACACAATTCTCGTTTCACAAATGAGTTTCAAATGTAAAAACTAATAGTGTTTAAATTTTTTTATATGTCGAAATTTTCTGAAAAAATAAATAAATAAAAATAGAAAAATCACCAAACACAATTCCGCTTTCTCCAATGAGTTTCAAATGTCCAAAAATAGTGTTCAATAAGAAATTTTGATTTTTTTGTATGTCGAAATTTTTCGAAAAATAATTAAGTAGAAAAAAAAAAGAAAATATAAAAAAACCACCAAATACAATACCGCTTTCATCAATAAGTTTCAGATGTCAAAATTAAAAGTTTCCAATAAAAATTTTGAATTTTTTATATGTCGAAATTTTCTGAAAAAAAGAATTAAATAGAAAAAAATAAAAGAAAATATAAAAAAACAACCAAACACAATTCTGCTTTCACCAATGAGTTTAAAGTGTCAAAACTAAAAGTTTCCAATAAAAAATTTTGATTTTTTTTATATGTCAAAAATTTTCTAAAAAAAATAATCAAATACAAAAAAATAAAAGAAAATATAAAAAAAACTACCAAACACAATTCCGCTTTCACCAATGAGTTTCAAATGTCAAAAATAAAAGTTTCCAATAAAAAATTAGATTTTTATATATGTCGAATTTTCCGAAAAAAATAATCAAATATGAAAAAAAGTTTTAAAAGAATTAAAAACCACCAAAAAAAAATTTACTGGCACAAATGACATTAAAATTTAACAAATAATAGATTTCAAAACGAAAAAATTATTTTTTTAAAAGTCAAAATTTTTTGAAAAAATAATTAAATAGGAATTTTGTTAACAAAAATATAAAAACACCACCAATTACATTTCAGCTTGCAAAAATAACTCACATAACAAAAATAAAAGTTTTCAATTTTTTTTGTATCGAATTTTTTCTAAAAATAAGTGATGACATCCACTTATGTCGGGTGGGGGCGAGCGCCTCGGTTGATGTCACTTGGCTTATAAGCGCAAGGGCCTACCGTCGTGTGCAGGCCTTGTCCGCTGTGCATAGGGGCCTGCCGATGTAGACTAGGCGATGTGTGCATAGGGGCCTGCCGATGTAGCCTAGGCGATGTGTGCATAGGCCTACCGTTATGCGTGAGCCTAAGCCGTTGTAACTTTTTCAACGTGCATAGTGCTCTGTCGATGTCACCTAAGTAATGTGCGCAGAGGCTTGGCCTTGTGCGCGGGCATCAACACATGTCGCTTAACCGATGTGCGCAAGGGTCTGCCCTTATATGTGGGCCTCGGTCGATGTCGTTTGGCCGATGTGTAAAGGGGTTGGTCCATCGATGTCGCTTGGGTGATGTGCGCAGGGGCCTGCCATTGTGTACGGACCTCAGCCTATGTCCGTAGGGGTCCGCTGATGTTTGTTGGATGATACGTGTAGGGGTGTGCTGTTGTGGGACTAGGCCGTTATGCGATGGGGTCAGCCGATGTTGCTTGAGCGATGCGTGCAAGGGTCTGCAATTTTCGCTTGGGCAAGCGCACAAGGGCGTACCATTGTACATGAACCTCGATTGATATTGCTTTACTGATGTGTGCAGTGGTCAAAAAATATCACGCACGGAATGTCACTTGAACGACGTGCACAGGGTCTGTCGATGTCACCTAAGCAATGCGCAGAGGCCTTGCCTTGTGCGTGGTTATCAATCAATGTGCGCAGGGGCCTGCCATTGTGTAAAGGCCTCATCCGATATCGCTCTATCATTATGCGCAGGGGTTCACTAATGCGTCTTGGAAGATGCACGCAGGGGTCTGCCGTTGTGCGTGACCTCGATTGATGTTGCTTGGCTGAAGTGCACAACGGTCTGCTGTTTTGCGCGAGCTTTAATGGTATTATTTGGGCGACGTGCGCAGGGATCTGCCGATGTCACCAAAATGATGGACACTTCATTAGGGCCTGACCTTGTGCGCGGACATTGAGTGATATGGCCTGGCCAGTGTACGCAGGGCATGTCGTTGTGTGCAGGCCTCAGCCGATATCGCTTGACCAATGTGTGCAGGGGTCTACTAATGTCGCCCTTGTGATGCATGCAGGGGCATGACATTGTGCGTGGGCCTTGGTCGATGTCACTTGGAATGTAGTGACCCTCTCGGAGGGATGCTGCTTCTTAAAAAGAAAGCTAATATAATGCGTATGACATTTAAAAGACATTAACATAGGACATATTAACTATAATCTTACAGAGCAATTAGGCCCCCAATAAAAGTTAAGGATGTGAGGGCTTGTCATTTGGAAATTTGTTTAATATAAAATTTAAACAAGATAAGAGTATCAATATTCGGCGGAGGAACCTTCACAATAAATTAATTAAATATCTTAAGAGATTTCCATGTATATATCATCCTTACTCCTACAATTTACATTGCTAATTATTACCAGCTTCCAAATACCAAAATTTATTGTTACATGCTTCATACAAACACTCAAACAACCAGTAAATTTAGTATATTACAAGACTTGGGTTTACACACACCAAAACAACAAAACATGTCGCCAAACTTATGTTACAACCCATGGTGCCATGATAAAACAAGCCTTCAAAATTACATATAAATTTACAACTCATGGATCACATATAAGTCCCAAGTTTTCTACAAAATATAGATGCCTATATGCAAATGTGATCTTCCTTAAAGCTCTCAAAACTCCATCTGCAATGGCCAGCTTCAAGTATCTCCTCGGACGTTCCCTACGATAGAAACAACTATCGCTAAGCATAAAGCTTAGTGGTGTACAAACTATAGGTTTGGAGTCATCAGATTTTCCATGTTACCTTTCTCAAGTCATGAGAAGCACAATTGAAACATAATAAATAAATCCAGTAAGCAATATATCAAAAGAATCAAGTTCGATATTTAAAGATCTAAGTGACAAGAACGTTCATAGAATCATCTCACAAGATATCAAATAACAAGGCTCGCCCAACATATATGTCATGCCATCACACCAAGCATAATCAAGTATCAAGAACGACCGAAGTCCTGTATCAAGAAGGGTCAAAGCCCAATAATCAAGAGAACCAAGAACCATATTAAAATTTGCTTTCTAGTTCGTACTTAAAATGGACAATTTCCATACTTAAGATGAACCAAAAATCCAGATTCAAGATGGCAAAAGGTCCGAATCAAGAGGCATGCAAATAGTGACAAAATCACTGCCACAAGAAGGACAAAGTCCCAACAAGAATGCCAAGTGATCAAGCAATCCGTACAAGTGGGCGAGTTACACAAGTGTCTTGAAAGTCTCCAAGGGTACCAGCACGACAAGACAAAGGGACAAGGAGTAACCAAGGTACCAAGACAAGCTTTCAAATATACCTGCAGGTAACAAGATTACAAGTATGAGTTCATACACAAACCTCAATCTTTTAGCATAGAAATCGTCCAACACAACTTCAAGAGTTCAAATCGTAGACCAACCAACGTATCACGGTCCTCAACTTGTACACAAGTATAAACAACCTTAAAAATACAATTAAATAACTTATTAAATTTCAATTAACTCAATAATGTTGACATACAACAAGCTTATCATCACAAGTAAGCCTATCCTGTACAAATACGACTATGCTCCCAAAACAGTAAATCTGGCCAGCCTGGTACCTTATCTCGTAACATAGTTTCGAAAAGGAAAACAGCAAAACTGGACATTATATCCTCATGAAATATTCAGGTATATCTCTTAAGTTTGCAAATAATCAAGAATCACCGAAAAATACGTTTTGTACAAAAATATATAATCAAATCACTAACAGTTGAAAATACAGGATTTCTAAATCAGAAATTGGCCTATGTTGCGTCCCATATGTCGAATACATAACAGCAAAATCAGATTTCCACACAAACATAAGAGTTGTAGGTATATGTATTAGCTTTCCAACTCATATTTATTCACTCATAACAGAGTTCTAAAACACGATATATACTCAAGAAACTAAACACTACCCAGCTCAAAATCAGATTTGATCACTTACCAAAAGGAAGGGGTGTCTTCAGTTTTCAGCCAAATGAAACAAGTGTTTCCTTGTGCTTTTGTGAATAATATGGTAAGAAAATGTTTTCAAGGTTTCTTAGAGTTGAGGAAAACGAATTTTTATGGAGGAGGTGTTAAAATATATGTTACAAAGTGATGTTTATCACTTAATAAATAGCTGCCCAAAAAGAGAAAAAAAACAAAGTTGGCTGCCCAAAAAGAAAAAAAAGGTTGGCTGCCCAAAATGTATACATATATACCTATATATATATATCTCACCTCCCTTTATCCAATTACATGTAATTATAATTAACATATTACATAAATACCCCTATACATTACCTTAAATTACCGTCACAAGTTATGGTAGGCAAAATTTACAATATCTCCAAATTTCAAGTTCCTAAAATGAGAATAAAACATACCGAAGTAATTAAGGAATATTGTATCAAAATGCAAATATTGATTTTAGTACTTAGGGTGTTACAACTCTCTCCCCCTTAAAGAAATTTCGTCTCGAAATTTACCTTACGCTAGTCCCGAAACAAGTGTGGATACTGTGTCCTCATGTCTACTTCTCGCTCCCAGGTTGCTTCTTTCCCAGAATGATTCCTCCAAAGTACCCTTACTAAGGGGATTCTTTTGTTTCTAAGTTTCTTTACTTCACGAGCTTGAATTAGGACATGTTCTTCTTTATACGTCAGGTCATGATTAACCTCAATAGATTCAACCGGAAGAACATGAGACGGGTCAGAACGATATCTTCTGAGCATAGAAACATGGAAGACATTATGGATCTTTTCTAACTTGGGTGGCAAAGCTAATTTATATGCAACTGGTCCAACTCTTTCAAGTATCTCATAAGGTCCAATAAATCGGGGACTAAGTTTTCCTTTTTGGCCAAATCTCATAATCTTTTTCCATGGAGGCAACTTTAAGAATACTTTATCTCCACCTTGATACTCAATATCACGACTTTTAATATTAGCGTACGTCTTTTGTCTATCCGAAGAAATCTTTAGACGATCCTTGATCATTTTTACCTTGTCTTCCGTTTGTTGCACAATTTCAGGACCAATAAGTTTTCTTTCATCTACTTCACTCTAACAAAGAGGGGTCCGACATTTTCTCCCGTATAAGGCTTCATAGGGAGGCATTCCTATACTCGATTGGTAGCTATTATTGTAAGCAAATTCTATCAAAGCCAAGTGTTTGTCCCAACTGCCCTCAAACTCCATAATGCAAGCTCGAAGCATATCCTCCAAAATTTGTATCACTCTTACCGATTGATCGTCTATCTGAGGGTGGAACGAAGTGCTAAATTTCAACTTTGTACCAAGGCTTCCTGCAAGCTACCCCAAAATCTAGATGTAAACCTTGCGTTTCGGTCAGATACAATAGACACAAGGATCCCATGCAGCCTTATAATCTCATTAATGTACAATTCAACTAAACGCTCAAGTGAATAATCCATCCCGATTGCTAAAAAGTGAGAACTCTTTGTTAGCCTATCCACTATCACCCATATTGCATCATGATTTCTTTGAGTGCGAGGAAGTCTAGAGACAAAGTCCATAGTTATTTTCACCCATTTCCATTCTAGCATCGGCAAAAGTTTTAGTAAACCAACAGGGACCTGATGTTCTGCCTTTACTTGTTGACAAACCAAACATTTTGAAATAAATTCCGCAATGTCTCTCTTCATTCCATTCCACCAATAGTGTTCTTTGATGGTCTGGTACATCTTTGTATTTCCAGGATGCATTGCATATGACGAAGTATGTGCTTCATTCATGATTTCTCTTCTAAATTTTTCATCATTAGGGACACATAACCTATTTTGGTAAAACAAGGTACCATTCTCTGTTAGTGTAAAATCAAGCTTTTCCCCATTTTGAACTTCTCTGGTCAATTTTATGAGTTTCTCATCTAACTTCTGTGCTTCTTTCACCTGTTCAAGTAACATTGACTTGACTTGCAAATTAGCAATAACTGAACCATTTGAATCAAGTGCAAAGCAAACATTCATCGCTCTTAACTCAAGAAGCAAGGGCAAAGGACTCAAAGCTAAGCTTGCAAAGGATTTTCGACCTAAGGCATCTGCAACCACATTGGCTTTACCTGGATGATAGTCAATCGTGCAGTCCTAATCCTTGATGATTTTAAGCCATCTACGTTGTCTTAGGTTCAGCTCCTTCTGAGTACCCAAGTACTTTAAACTCTTGTGATCAGTGAATATATTGCATTTTTCTCCATACAAATAATGCCGCCATATTTTTAAAGCAAACACTATAGCATCAAGTTCAAGATCATGAGTAGGATAATTCAATTCATGTGGTTTTAATTTTCGAGAGGCATAAGAAATAACTTTTCCTTCTTGCATCAAAACACACCCCAAACCACGATGAGAAGCATCACTATATATTACGTATTCTTTCCCTTCAATTGGTAGAGTAAGTATAGGTGATTGTGTCAACAAGGATTTGAGAGTTTCAAAGCTCTCTTGGCATTTGCCATCCCAAGTAAACTTTACTTCCTTCTTCAAAAGTTTAGTCAAAGGGGAGGCAATAATGGAGAAGCCTTTCCAAAATCTTCTATTATATCCTTCTAAGCCCAAGAAACTTCTTACCTCAATCAGACTTTTGGGAGGTCTCCATTCAACAATTGCTTGAATTTTACTAGGATCCACCTACACACCTTCAGATGATACAACATGTCCAAGAAAAGCCACTTCATTAAGCCAAAATTCACACTTGGAAAGTTTAGCGTAAAGTTCTTTATCCTTCAAAATTTGCAAAACAATTCGGAGGTGTTTATCATGGTCTTCACTACTTTTGGAAAATATTAAAATATCATCTATAAATACCACTACAAACTTATCAAGATAAGGCTTGAACACTTGATTCATTAGATCCATGAATATCACAGGAGCATTTGTCAATTTGAATGGCATCACCAAAAATTCATAATGACCATACCGAGTTCTAAAAGATGTCTTAGGAACATCTTTCTCTCTGACGCGCAGTTGGTGATATCCAGACCTTAAATCAATCTTTAAGAATAATTTAGCACCCTTCAGTTGGTCAAACAAATCATCGATCCTGGGAAGTGGATATTTATTCTTGATTTTTATTTTGTTCAATTGTCTATAGTCAATACAAAGCCTAAGAGTGCCATCTTTCTTCTTTACAAATAAAATAAGGGCTCCCCAAGGAGAAACACTAGGATGGATAAAACCTTTCTCAAGAAGTTCTTGCAATTGAGCTTTCAATTCTCTTAATTCTGCTGGAGCCATTCTGTAAGGAGTGATAGAAATAGGGGTAGATATAGGAATAAGCTCGATCGGAAATTCAACCTTTCTTTCCGGGGGCAACCCATGAAGATTTTCTGGGAGGACTTCTGGAAAATCACACACAACAGGTATGTCCATGATACAAGGACTCTCCAACCGTGTGTCAATTATGTGAGCAATATATGCACCACAACCTTAACGAATCAACCTTCTTGCCAAGGCCGCAGAAATAATACTAGATGCCAATGATCTTTCAACTTGTACAATGATGTGTGAACATGTAGGATCTTTAAAAGTCACATGCTTTGATCTACAATCTACCACTGCATGATATTTATAAAGACAATTCAAACCGATAATAACATCAAAATCTTTGAAAGGCATTTCAATCAAATCAGCAGGAAAGACTAGGTTTTGAATCACGAAGGGACAAGCTCGGTAAATTCGATTACACACAACTTGGTAACCCAAAGGACTTTCAACAAGCACATCATAATTAAGTGTCATAGATTTCACATTTTCAGGAAGAACAAGTGATGAACAATTATAGGAATGTGTAGAACCAGGATCAAATAGTGTAAACGCACATAAGCCAAATAAGTGAAATTTACCGACAACCATGTCTTGTCCATCTTGATCATCCCTCTTTCTCATGGAATACGCTCATGCAGTAGCCCTTGGCCCACTAGCTTGATTAGCTCCACTTGCACCCGCTGCTTGGGTGTTTTTAGGTCTTGCACCTCTCTCAGTTTGAGGAGTATTAGTATAAGGCTTATGAACTGAGCCTTCAGTGCGCAAGGAAGGAACATGATTACACTACAACAAATATGATATATAGCTACAAAATTATAAGCTACGACATGAAATTCGTCACTAATTATTCATTTTTAGTGACAAAAATTACTTTTCGTTCTTAAATATATGAGATAGATACTTTTAGTGACGAAACATAAAAGTTCGTAGCAAAGTTTTTTCCACTAAAGTTTCCCACCAAAAAATAAATTGGCGCCATTTATTGGGTACTGTTAGTCGCGAATTTAAAGTTACTAGTGGCACATTCTTTCGTCACTAATGGTGTATCTAATTCATGACAAATTATTTTTTGTCTTAAAATAAATTAATCTTTGGACACAAAATAATTTCGTCTCAAAAACTATGTTGTTACAATAGTGACAAATTAGTGTTTGTAGTTAAATATTATAAGTTTTAGCTATAAAAATTTAGATTTAATTGTGACATTTATTTTCGTCACTAATAATATAAATAATTGGTGACAATCATTTTATTGTCTTTAATCAACCCGCGATTCAGTGACCAAAAAAATTGTCACAAAATATGTAGGTGTTAAATAGCGACGACTTAAAATTTGTAGTTGAATAATTCAACTATTTGCTACAAAGAGAGTTCATAGGTAAATACAAAATTTTCTTTGGCTACGATTGTTCATAATTAAAGAAAATGTCATAAATGGTCCCTGAACTATTGGATTAGGTCTAAAATAGTCTCTTAACTATACATTTATCAGATTTAGCCCTTTTACTATTCAAAATGTTACCAGGTTTGGTCTCTTAATTAAATACTTGCCATTTTTAGTCCCTTAACTGTACACTTACTAGGCTTAGTACTTTAACTATTCATAGTCACTTATCTTATCGCCACAAAATGAGATGAAGCAGTGGCGACAAATAAATGTTGCGACAAAATGTATAGTTTTAGTGGCACATATTAGTGGCGACTTAATTGCCGTCGTCACAAATAATCCTACAAAAAATATGCCTGAAAAATTACTAGGTTGCGACAAAGAAATTATCGCTATAAAAGGTCTTTTGGCGGCGACATCATTGCCACTAAAGAGGATTTGTGGCAACTTGGTAGTCTCTACTAATTTTGTTGTTTTTATAAATATTTTGGACGTAAGTTCAAAGTTTTATTACTAATGTATCCGGTCCATTATTTGCACTATATATTTCAACCACGCAATACAAAATTTAATTAATAAAAATAGTAGTGAACTTTATTATATATTTAAAAAATTCTCTATTTAAAGGATAAGTAAATTTTACATAATAAAATTTTATTAATGATAATTAAAACTCATTTATCTATATTGACAGTAAAAAATAAGATAGAAGTTAAACTTAAATATACACATACACAAACATATAAACCCACCAAAATGAAAAAATATATAAATATTTTTCCTCATACTAAACACATCTATACATCTTTGATTTAGTGAATGTAAATCGAGAAGAGAGAATGTCTTTCATCTATTTGGATACAGATAAATACAATATGAGAGTTATATTGAAAAAAACAATTGTCGTGCAAACTCTTGCAAAATATTGGCAGACATAAAATATAATCTACATTTAAATGAATTGTGGGTGGTAAATTTCATGCATTTGTGTATGTGTATAAATAATCATATAATATCTTATTTCTATAGAAGTTAAATTTGAAAAAAGTGAATGAAGTTAAAAATAAAATAAAAATAAGAGACAAGAGAGTTGATCGGATGGTAAGCATTCCTCACTTCCAACCTTAAGGTTGTGAGTTCGAGTCCCCAAGGAAGCATAATGTGGGAGTTCTAGGGAGGTGTTAAAAAAAATTGGGAGGGGATAAATATGAAAAAGAGAAATTATGTGTATTTGAAAGTGAAAAGTATTGTAATTGCAATTGAATAATTGGATTAAATCGACAAAATGATAAATTTAACAACAAAATTATTAACCTTTTTTTATAATAATAAATTTGTCCTTAATTAATACATTTAAGGACAAAATAATTTTTTATATATAAAATATAGTCATTAGTGACGAAATTAAATTTTGTTCAACTACGAAATACATATAAATTTAGAGACAATTGATGTCGTCACTGATTGAAGTAAAATAATTTGCGACGATATAATTTTGTCGGTAGTAATAACCTTTTTAGTGACAAAGCATACTATTAACTACAAAAAAATTATACTTTTATGACAAATAAATTTGTCACAAACGTTTATGCATTTGGGGACGATTTTTCTTTCTGTAGTTAATATAATACTTTTAGTGACGAAGCACTAAATCGTCTTTGTATACTTTTAGCGACACACATTTAGTGACGACTGATTGACGAAATATTTTTCGTCTCACAAGATTTTTAGTGACAAAATATGATTTATAAATGACGAAATAATTTGTCCCTGATAATCGAATTTGTTGTAGTGTTAGGATTAGGACAATCCTTCACTTTATGATCAAATCTCCCACAGTTGAAACATGCACCAAAAGCTCTCCTACAAGTACCATAATGATGCTTTCCAGATTGTGCACAAGTGGGAACACAAGTCTTGCCTTTTCCATAATTTGGAGTGCTAGCAGTAGAAAAATCTGATCTATTTTGCTTCTGTTGAGCTGATCTGTTACCACTATCGCCGTAGAATCATCAAACCTTGCCCTTTTGGATGGACCTCCGAAATCTGATCTAGGCTTTCGAAATTTGCTTTCATTTCTACTAGCTTCTTCCTTATCAAGTCTTTCCCAATTAAAAGCAACAGACACTAATTTACAAAAGTTCTCATGTTGTAGGATTGCCACATTCTTTCTGATGGAATCATTCAAACCGTCTTCAAATCTCCTACACTTGTCTTTTTCCTATTTAATAATACCTCCAGCATAATGAGAGAGTCTTAGAAACTTTTGTTGATACTCTGCAATAGACATACCTCGTTGCCTTAAATTCAAAAACTCTTTTTTCTTTGCATCACAATAAGCGGGTGGGACATACTTCATACGAAATTCCTTAAGAAAATCATCCCAAGTAAGAACTGGAGGTTTTACCTTGGCATTCGGAACACTTACCCACCAATCGTAAGCATCCTTTTGTAATAGTGAGATAGCATACTTAAATTTGGCAACCTCTTAACACTCCAACTGCTCAAACACCCTCTCCATGCGTTCCAACCATTGCTCAGCATCAATGGGATCAACAGTGCCTTCAAACTCAACTCCACCCATTTTCCTCATTTTCTCAAAGTTTATCCCGTTAGGATCATGCATCGTTTCAGCCATGTGGTGGAAGAATTCAGCCATCTGTTGGAAAGAAGGATTCATGGTTTGGGTACTACGACTCATGTGTGGATGTGGACTAGCCCTTACACCTTGATGGTTTCCCACTTCAGACCCACTAGTATGGGGAACATGTTGATTCGAGAAATGCTCTCCAGCCCCTTCGAGTGGATGAGGTTGGGAAACGGAGTTACCCGAACCTTCACGAGCAGCTTCCATAGGTCTATTAGAAGAAGAGGCCATAACTTAATTCCTTCAAAAGGGAAGATCACATTGCATTAGGGACACATGATGCATATGCACTCTACATGCAATAAAAATATTATAAACCATGTAAGTGAACAAATATTGTAACCAGAACCTTCTCAAAAGTGAAACAAGTATACAAGAACTTCACCACCAAATTCCTAGAACCACAAACCTGGGCTCTGATACCAACTCTTGTAGCGACCCTCTCGGAGGGATGCTACTTCTTAAAAAGAAAGCTAATATAATACATATGACATTTAAAAGACATTAACATAGGACATATTAACTATAATCTAACAGAGTAATTAGGCCCAAAAAAAATAGTTAAGGATGTGAGGGCTTGTCATCTGAAAATTTGTTTAATCTAAAATTTAAACAAGGTAAGAGTATCAATATTCGGCGGAGGAACCTTCCCAATAAATTAATTAAATATCTTAAGAGATTTCCATGTATATATCATCCTTACTCCTACAATTTACATTGCTAATTATTACCAGATTCCAAATACCAAAATTTATTGTTTCATGCTTCATACAAACACTCAAACAACCAGTAAATTTAGTATATTACAAGACTGGGGTTTACATACCCCAAAACAACAGAACATGTCACCAAACTTATGTTACAACCCATGGTGCCATGATAAAACAAGCCTTCAAAATTACATATAAATTTACAACTCATAGATCACATACAAGTCCCAAGATTTCTACAAAATATAGATGCCTATATGCAAATGTGATCTTTCTTAAAGCTCTCAAAACTCCATCTCCAATGGCTAGCTTCAAGTATCTCCTCGGACGTTCCCTACGATAGAAACAACTGTCGCTAAGCATAAAGCTTAGTGGTGTACAAACTATAGGTTTGGAGTCATCAGATTTTCCATGTTAACTTTCTCAAGTCATGAGTAGCACAATTGAAACATAATAAATAAATCGAGTAAGCAATATATCAAAAGAATCAAGTTCGATATTTAAAGATCTAAGTGACAAGAACGTTCATAGAACCATCTCACAAGATATCAAATAACAAGGCTCGCCCAACATATACGTCATGCCATCACACCAAGCATAATCAAGTATCAAAAAGGACCGAAGTCCTGTATCAAGAAGGGTCAAAGCCCAATAATCAAGAGAACCAAGAACCATATTAAATATGGCTTTCTAGTTCGTACTTAAAATGGACAATTTCCATACTTAAGATGAACCGAATATCCAGATTCAAGATGGAAAAAGGTACGAATCAAGAGGCATGCCAATAGTGAAAAAATCGCTGCCACAAGAAGGACAAAGTCCCAACAAGAATGCCAAGTGATCAAGCAATCCGTACAAGTGGGCGAGTTACACAAGTGTCTTGAAAGTTTCCAAGGGTACCAGCATTACAAGATAAAGGGACAAGGAGTAACCAAGGTACCAAGACAAACTTTCAAATATACCAGCAGGTAAATAGATTACAAGTATGAGTTCATACACAAACGTCAATCTTTTAGCATAGAAATCGTCCAACACAACTTCAATAGTTCAAACCGTAGACCAACCAACGTATCACGGTCCTCAACTTGTACACGAGTATAAGCAACCTTAAAAATACAATTAAATAACTTCTTAAATTTCAAGTAACTCAATAATGTTGACATACAACAAGATTATCATCACAAGTAAGCCTAGCCTGTACAAATACGACTACGCTTCCAAAACAGTAAATCTGACCAGCCTGGTACCTCATCTCGTAACATAGTTTTGAAAAGGAAAACTGCAAAACTGGACTTTATATCCTCATGAAATATTCAGGTATATCTCTTAAGTTTGCAAATAATCAAGAATCACCAAAAAATACGTTTTGTACAAAAATATATAATCAAATCACTAACAGTTGAAGATACAGGATTTCTAAATCAGAAATCTGGACAGAAATTGGCCAATGTTGCGTCCCATATGTCGAATACATAACAGCAAAATCATATTTCCACACAAACATAAGAGTTGTAGGTATATGTATTAGCTTTCCAAATCATATTTATTAACTCATAACAGAGTTCTAAAACACGAGATATGCTCAACATACTAAACACTACCCAGCTCAAAATCAGATTTGATCACTTACCAAAAGGAAGGGTGTCTTCAGTTTTCAGCCAAATGAAACAAGTGTTTCCTTGTGCTTTTGTGAATAATATGGTAAGAAAATGTTCTCAAGGTTTCTAAGAGTTGAGGAAAACGAATTTTTATGGAGGAGGTGTTAAAATATATGTTACAAAGTGATGTTTATCGCTTAATAAATAGCTGCCCAAAAAGAGAAAAAAAACAAAAGTTGGCTGCCCAAAAAGAAAAAAAAGGTTGGCTGCCCAAAATGTATACATATATACCTATATATATATATATATATATATATATATCACCTCCCTTTATCCAATTACATGTAATTATAATTAACATATTACATAAATATCCCTATACAATACCTTAAATTACCGTCACAAGTTATGGTAGGCAAAATTTGAAGTTTCTAATATGAGAATAAAACATACCAAAAAAATTAAGGAATATTGTATCAAAATGTGAATATTGGTTTTAGTATTTAGGGGTGTTACATGGCAGACATCCAGAGGGATCTGAAGATGTCGCCTAAGCGATGCATGTAAGGGCGTGAACTTGTGAGTGGGCATCAGCCCATGTCACTTTGCTGATGTGCACAGGGGCCTGCCATTGTGTGCGGGCGTCAATTAATAGAAAAAAAATTTCCGAAAAAAATAATTAAATAGAAAAATATAAAAAACCACCAAATACAATTCCGCTTTCACCAATGAATTTCAAATGTAAAAACTAATAGTGTTCAATAAGAAAATTTGATTTTTTTGTATGTCGAAATTTTCCGAAAAAATAATTTAATAAAAAAAATAAAAGAAAATATAAAACAAATCACCAAATTCAATTCTGCTTTCACTAATGAGTTTCAAATGTCAAAAACAAAAGTTTCCAATAAAAAATTTGATTTTTTTATATGTCAAAATTTTCTGAAAAAATAATTAAATAGAAAAAAATAAAATAAAATATAAAAAACCACCAAACACAATTCCGCTTTCACCAATTAGTTTTAAATGTAAAAAATAAACGTTTCCAATAAAAAATTTTAATTTTTTCATATGTCAAAATTTTCTGAAAAAAATAATCAAATAGAAAAATATAAAAAAACCACCAACCACAATTCCGCTTTCACCAATGAGTTTCAAATGTCAAAAATAAAAGTTTCCAATAAATTTTTTTTATTTAAATGTCAAAATTTTTCCAACAAAATAATTGAATATGAAAAAAATAAAAAACCGCAAAAAAATTTTAATTGCACAAATGACTATAAAATATAAAAAATAATAGATTTCAAAATGAATTTTTTTTAAAGTAAAAATTTTCCAAAAAAATAAATAGATAGGAATTTTTTTAAAAATATATATAAAAACACCACCAAACACAATTCGGCTTGAAAAATGACTTTCACATAACAAAAATAAAAGTTTTAAATTTTTTTTGTATCAAATTTTTCCAAAAAATAAGCGATGACATCCACTAATGTCGGGGGGGCGCGAGCGCCTCGGTCGATGTCACCTGGGCGATAGGAGCATGGGCCTGCTCTTGTGCGTGGGCATCGGTCGATGCCACTTGGCTGATGAGTGCAAGGGCCTACCGTCATGTACAGGCCTTGGCCGATGTGTGTAGGGACCTACCGATGTAGCCTTGGCGATGCGTGCATAGGCCTACCGTTATGCGTGAGCCTAAGCCGTTGTAGCTTTTTCGACGTGCGTAGTGCTCTGCAGATGTCACATAAGTAATGTGTGCAGAGGCTTGACCTTGTGCAGATGTCTCTTAACCGATGTGAGTAGGGGCCTGCCCTTGTATGTGGGCCTCGATCGATGTTGCTTGGCCGATGTGTGAAGGGGTCCATTGATGTTGCTTGGGTGATGTGCGCAGGGGCCTGCCATTTTGTATGGGCCTTAGCCTATGTCCGTAGGGGTCCGTTGATGTTAGTTGGATGATGCGTGTAGGGGCGTGCTGTTGTGGGACTTGGTTGTTGTGCGCTGGGGTCCGCCGATGTTGCTTGAGCGATGCGTGCAGGGTCCTGCCATTTTCGCTTGGGCTATGCGTCCAAGGGCGTACCATTTTACATGAACATCGATCGATATCGCTTGACTGATGTGTGTAGTGGTAAAAAAATATCACGCACGGACCTGACATTATGCGCGAGACATGACCGATGTCACTTGACTGACGTGCGTAGGGGCCTGCCGTTGTATGCCGGCCTCGACCGATGTCGCCTGGCCGATGTGGGTAGGGGTCCGCCGATACCACCTAGGTGATGCACGTAGGGAATTACCATTGTGCATCGGCCTCAACAAATGTCACTTGAACGACGTGCGCAGGGTCTGCCGATGTCACCTAAGCGATGCGAAAAGGCCTTGTCTTGTGCGCTGTTATCAATCAATGTGCACATGTGCCTGCCATTGTTTAAAGGCCTCATCCGATATCGCTCTACCAGTATGCGCAGGGGTTCACTGATGCTTCTTGGAAGATGCACGCAAGGGTCTGCCGTTGTGCGCGAGCCTCGATTGATGTCGCTTGGCCGAAGTGCACAACAGTCTTTCGTTGTGGGCGAGCTTTAATGGTATTGTTTGGGCGACGTTCGCAGGGATCTGCCGATGTCACCAACATGATGGACACTGCATTAGGGCCAGGCCTTGTGCACGTGCATTGAGTGATATGGCTTGGACGATGTACGCAGGGCCTGTCCTTGTGTGCGGGCCTCTGCCAATGTTGCTTGGCCGATGTGTGCAGGGGTCTACTAATGTCGCCCTTGGTAGATGTAACTTGGCAGACATCCACAGGGGTCTGAAGATGTCGCCTGAGCGATGCAAGTAAGGGTGTGGTCTTGTGAGAGGGCTTCAGCCGATGTCACTTTGCTGATGTGAGCAGGGGCCTGCTGTTGTGTGCGGGCGTCAACCGATGTGCACAGGGGCATTCCGTTCTGTAAGGGCCTCAGCCGATATCGCCTAGCCGATGTGCGTAGGGGTCTACCAATGTAACCCTAGCGATACACGCAGGGGCATGCCATTGTGTGCGGGCCTCGGCTGATGTCGCTTAGCCGACATCATCAGGGGTCTGTCGATGTCGCCTAAATGATGCATGCAAGGGCCTGATCTTATGCACGGGAATCAACCAATGTGCACAGGGGCATGCCATTGTGTGCGGGCTTTAGCCGCTGTTGCCTGGCAGATATGCGTAAGGTCTTGCCGTTGTGTGTAGGCCTCAGCCGATGTCACCAGGTCTATGTGCGTCGGGGTCTGTCGATGTCTCTAGGGCGAGACGCGCAGCGGCCTGTCGATGTCACATGGGCTTTAAGCAATGCTTGCAAGGGGCTGCCAATGTCACCTAGATATTGATTAGTTCGCATGTGCATTGACATGTTCCTCGCCTCCCGACAAGTCACTTTTCATTAGGATTGCGCTCGACATCCGAAAAAACCTATAATAGTGACATCATTATATGGCAAAAATTTTCCATTGTCATATGATTAGGCATTAGAAATGCACTCGACGACACAGAAAACCTCTAATTGGGTGTGAGCATCGCATTCGACAAGTTATTGGTAAACATAGTTCAACACTTAGCCGCCGCTAACGTCGCATGTGAGTTGACATCTTCCTATGGGTCGGTATGCAGACGGTGGGTACATGCGTCGCTTCTAGCCCAGCAAGCGGACGGCGGGTTTCAAGCCAAGGCAAAAGTGGGTAGGTGTCCGTCGATACCACCTAGGTGATGCGCGTAGGGGCTTACCATTGTGCATCGGCCTCAACAAATGTCACTTGAACGATGTGCGCAGGGTCTGCCGATGTCACCTAGGCAATGTGCAGAGGCCTTGCCTTGTGCGCGGTTATCAATCAATATGCGCAGGGGCCTGCCATTGTGTAAAGGCCTCACCCGATATGGTTCTACCGATATGCGCATGTGTTCACTTATGCTTTTTGGAAGATGCATGCAGGGGTCTGCCGTTGTGCTCGAGCCTCGATTGATGTCGCTTGGCCGAAGTGCACAATGGTCTACCATTGTGCGCACTTTAATGGTATTATTTGGGCGACATGCGCAAGTATCTGCCGATGTCGCCAACATGATGGACACAACATTAGGGCCTGACCTTGTGCACGGGCATTGAGTGATATGACTTGACCGATGTACGCAGGGCCTGTCATTGTGTGCGGGCTTCAGCCGATGTTGCCTGGCCGATGTGTGAAGGGGTCTACTAATGCCGCCCTTGTGATGTACGTAGGGGTATGACATTGTGCACGGGCCTTGGTCAATGTCACTTGGCAGACATCCACAGAGGTCTGAAGATGTCGCCTAAGCGATGCATGTAAGGGCCTGATCTTGTGAGCGAACATCAGCCGATGTCACTTTGCTGAAGTGCGCACAGGCCTGCCGTTGTGTGCGGGCGTCAACCTATGTGTGTAGGGGCCTGTCGTTCTATACAGGCCTCGGTTGATGTCCCCTGGTTGATGTGCATAGTGGTCTACCAATGTCGCCCTAGCGATACACGCAGGGGCATGCCTTTATGCGCGGGCCTCGTCAGATGTCGCTTAACCGACGTCCACAAGGGTATGTCGATGTTGTCTAAATGATGCATGCAAGGACCTAATCTTATACGTGGGAATCAATCAATGAGCGCAGGGGCATGCCATTGTGTGCGGGCTTTAGCCGATGTTGCCTGGTAGATATGCGTAGGGTCTTGCCGTTGTGTGCAGGCCTCAGCCGATGTCGCAAGGTCTATGTACGCAGGGGTCTGTCGATGTCTCCTGGGCGAGACGTGCAGCAGCCTGCCGATGTCACATGGTCTTTAAGCGATGCTTGCAAGGGGCTGGCGATGACACCTAGATCCTGCTGACTTCGCATGTGCGTTGACATGTTCCTACGCCTCCCAACATGTTACTTTTCATTAGTATTGCACTCGACATCCCAAAAAACCTATAATAGTGACATCATTATTTGGCACCAATTTTCCGTTGGCATATGATTAGGCATTAGAAATGCACTCGATGACACGGGAAACCTCTAATTGCTAAATTGGTATTGGGTGCGAGCATCGCATTTTACAAGTTATTGGTCAACATAGTTCAACTCTTAGCCGCCGCCGACGTCGTATGTGCGTTGACATCTTCCTACGGGTCGGCATGCAGATGGCGGGCGCATGCGTCACTTCTTGCCCAGCAAGCGGACGGCGGGTTTCAAGCCCAGGTAGAAGTACCCTCGGCCTAATGGCTTCGGGCTCAACTTTCATTCCAAAACTCAATGGTTCCCTTGATTCTGCAATTCACAGCAAGTATCGCAATTCACTATGTTCTTCATCGATGCAAGAGCTGAGATATTCGTTGCCGAGGGTCGTTTGTGTTTCAAAAGAAGTACACATCCCCCAATGAACTCTACAGATCGGGTGCGAGGGGCGGGCTATCAATTTACAATCCTTGGCATTTTATGCACCAGGATTCGTTAGTCGCCCGACAGGTGCACGAGCACACACGCCGGGGATGGGAGGGAGACCCACAGGCAGGGGGCCTGGGAAACCTAGCCGTGCATCGCCCCCGATTGTTCAAACATGTTCGCGGGTCGTTCTACTTTGTAAGTTTTTATAATGATCCTTCTACATGTTCACCTACGTAAACCTTGTTACGACTTCTCATTCCTCTAAATGATAAGGTTCAATGGAATTCTCGCGACGTCGCGGGCAGTGAATCGCCCATGTCACCACGATCTTAACATATCACCGGATCATTCGATTGGTTCCGCAACAGGCAGTGTGTACAAAGGGCAGGGACATAGTCAAACACAATTCCGCTTGCACAAATGAGTTTCAAATATAAAAATAATAGTTTTTTTAAAAAATACTTTTATATATGTTGAAAATTTTTTTGAAAAAAAAATTAAATAGAAAAAAAAAAAAACCACCAAACACAATTCCACTTTCACAAATGAGTGCGAAATATAAAAAATAGTAGTTTTAAAAAAATAATTATTTTAATATATGTTGAAATTTTCCAAAAAAGTAATTTAATTTTAAATGAAATAAAATAAACTATAAAAACCCACCAAACACAGTTCGGCTTGCACAAATGAGTTTCAAATGTTAAAAAAAGATAGTTTTCAATAAAAAAATTTGATTTTTTTACATATCGAAATTTTTTGGAAAAAAATATTAAATAGAAAAAAAATATAAAAACTGCGAAACACAATTTCGCTATCACAAATGAGTTTCAAGTGTAAAAAATAATAGTGTTTAATTACAAAATTTGATTTTTTTTATATGTCGAAATTTTCTAAAAAAAATAATTAAATAGAAAAAAATAAAAGAAAATATAAAAACCAACCATACACAATTGTGCTTTCACCAATGAGTTTCAAATGTCAAAAATAATAGTGTTCAATAAAAAAATTTGATTTTTTTGTATGTCAAAATTTCTGAAAAAATAATTAAATATCAAAAAATAAAAGAAAATATAAAAAAAACCATCAAATACAATTCCTCTTTCACCAATTAGTTTCAAATGTCAAAAATAAAGGTTTCCAATAAAAAAATTTATTTTTTTATATGTCAAAATTTTCCGAAAAATATAATTAAATCGATAAAAATAAAAGAAAATATAAAAAAACCACCAAACACAATTCCGCTTTCACCAATGATTTTCAAATGTCAAAAATATAAGTTCCCAATAAAGTTTTTTGATGTTTTTATATGTAAATATTTTCCGAAAAAAATAATTAAATAGAAAGAGATAAAAGAAAATATAAAAAAACCACCAAACACAATTCCGCTTTTACCAATGAGTTTCAAATGTCAAAAATAAAAGTTTCCAATAAATTTCTTTTATTTTTTTGTATGTCAAAATTTTTTGAAAAAAATAAAAAACCACCAAATAATTTTTTACTTGCACAAATGACTTAAAAATAAAAAAAAATAATAGATTTCAAAACAAAAAAAAAATAACAAGTAAAAATTTTCCGAAAAAATTAATTAAAAAGGAATTTGTTTAAAAATATATATAAAAACACCACCATACAAACTTCGGCTTGCAACAATGACTTTCACATAACAAAAATAAAAATTTTCAATTTTTTGTATCGAGTTTTTCCTAAAAATAGGCGATGACATCCACTAATGTCAAGTGGGCACGAGCGCCACGACCAATGTGACCTTGGCGATAGGGGCATGGGCCTGCGCTTGTGTGTGGGCATCAATTGATGTTACTTTGCTAATGAGAGCAAGGGCCAACCGTCGTGTGCAGGCCTTGGCTGATGTGCGTAGGGGCCTGCCGATGTAGCCTTGGTGATGTTTGCATAGGACTACTATTGTGCGTGAGCCTAAGTCATTGTAGCTTTTTCGACGTGCGTAGTGCTCTGCCGATGTCACCTTAGCAATGTGCGCAGAGGCTTGGCCTTGTGCGCGGGCATCAACACATGTCGCTTAACCAATGTGCGTAGGGGCCTACCCTTGTATGCGGGCCTCGGTCGATGTCGCTTGGCTGATGTGTAAAGGGGTTCGTCGATGTCGCTTGGGTGATGTACGCAGGGGCCTGCCATTGTGTACGGGCCTCAGCCTATGTCTGTAGGGGCCCGCTGATGTTGCTTGGATGATGCGTGTAGGGGTGTGCTGTTGTGGAACTAGGCCGTTGTGCACTGGGGTCCGTCGATGTTGCTTGAGCGATGCGTGCAGGGGCCTGCCATTTTCGCTTGGGCAATGCGCACAAGGGCGTACCATTGTACATTAACCTCGATCGATATCGCTTGACTGATGTGTGCAGTGGTCCACTAATATCATGCACGGACCTGACATTATGCGCAGGACATGACCGATGTCACTTGACTGACGTGCGTAGGGGCCTGCCATTGTATGCCAGCCTCGACCGATGTTGCCTTGCCGATGTGGGTAGGAGTCCACCGATACCACCTAGGTGATGCGCGTAGGAGCTTACCATTGTGCATCGACCTCAACAAATGTCACTTGAACGACGTGCACAGGGTCTGCCAATGTCACCTAGGCGATGCGCAGAGGCCTTGCCTTGTGCGCGGTTATCAATCAATATGCGTAGGGGCCTGCCATTGTGTAAAGGCCTCATCCGATATCGCTCTACCGGTATGCTCAGGGGTTCACTGATACTTCTTTGAAGATGCACGCAGGGGTCTGCCATTGTGCGCGAGCTTGGTTTGATGTCGCTTGGCCGAAGTGCACAACGGTCAGCCGTTGTGCGCGAGCTTTAATGGTATTATTTGGATGACGTGCGCAGAGATGTGCCGATGTCACCAAAATGATGGACACTGCATTAGGGCCTGACCGTGTGCGCGGGCATTGAGTTATATGGCTTGGTCGATGTACGCAGGGCCTGTCATTGTGTGCAGGCCTCAGCCTATGTTGCCTGGCCGATCTGTGCAGGGGTCTACAAATGCCGCCCTTGTGATGCACGCCAGAGCATGACATTGTTCACGGGCCTTGGTCGATGTCACTTGGAAGACATCCGCAGGGGTCTGAAGATGTCGCCTAAGCGATGCATCTAAGGGCGTGATCTTGTGAGTAGGCATCAGCCGAAGTCACTTTGTTGATGTGCACAGGGGCCTGCCGTTGTGTGCGAGCATCAACCGATGTGTGCAGGGGCCTTCAGTTCTGTACAAGCCTATGACAATGTCCCCTGGCCAATATGCATAGGGGTCTACCGATGTCGCGCTAGCGATACACGCAAGGGCATGCCATTGTGCGGGGGCCTCGGCGAAAGTCGCTTAGCCGACATCCATAGGGGTCTGTCGATGTCGCCTAATTGATGCATGCAAAGGCCTGATCTTATGCGCGGGCATCAACCAATGTGCGCAAGGGTATGCCATTGTGTGCGGGCTTTAGCCGATGTTGCCTGGTAGATATGCGTAGGGTCTTGCCATTGTGTGTGGGCCTCATCCGATGTCGCGAGGTCTATGTACGCAGCGGCCTGCCGATGTCACGTGGGCTTTATGCGATCCTTGCAAGTGGCTGCCGATGTCACCTAGATGTTGCTGAATTCGAATGTGAGTTTACATGTTCCTACGCCTCCCGACATGTCACTTTTCATTAGGATTGCACTCAACCTCCCAAAAAACCTATAATAGTGACATCATTATTTAGCACAAATATTTCGTTGGCATATGATTAGGCATTAGAAATGCAATCGACGACAAGGAAAACCTCTAATTGCTAAATCGGTATTGGGTGCGAGCATCGCATTCGACAAGTTATTGGTCAACATAATTAAACACTTAGCCGCCGCCGACGTCGCATATGCGTTGACATCTTCCTACGTGTTGGCATGCAAACGGCATGTGCATGTGTCGCTTCTAGCCCAGCAAGCGGACGACAGGCTTCAAACCCAGGCAGAAGTGCCCTCGGCCTAATGGCTTCGGGCGCAACTTGCGTTCAAAAACTCAATGGTTCACTTGATTCTGCAATTCACAGCAAGTATTGCAATTCACTATGTTCTTAATCGATGCAAGAGCCGAGATATTCGTTGCTGAGAGTCGTTTGTGTTTTAAAAGAAGTACACATCCCCCAATGAACTCTACAGATCGGGTGCGAGGGGCGGGTTATCAATTTACAATCCTTGGTGTTTTATGCACCAGGATTCGTTAGTCGCCCGACATGTGCGTGAGCGCGCACGCCGGGGACGGGAGGGAGACATGCAGGCAGGGTCCTGGGAACCCTAGCCGTGCATCGCCTCCGAGTGTTCAAACATGTTCGCGGGTCATTCTACTTTGTATGTTTTGAAAATGATCCCTCTGCATGTTCACCTACGTAAACCTTGTTACGACTTCTCATTCCTCTAAATGATAAAGTTCAATTGAATTCTCACGACGTCGCGGGCAGCGAATTGCCCATGTCACCGCGATCTGAACATATCACCCGACCATTCGATTGGTTCCACAACGGGCAGTGTGTACAAAGGGCAGGGACATAGTCAAACACAATTCCGCTTGCACAAATAAGTTTCAAATAAAATAATAATAGTTTTAAAAAAATATATTTTTATATATGTCGAAAAAAATTTTGAAAAAATTTAAACAGAAAAAAAAAATTTAAAAACCACCAAACACAATTCCGCTTTCACAAATGAGTTTCAAACGTCCAAAATAATAGTTTTCAATTAAAAATCGATTATTTTATATGTCGAAATTTTCTGAAAAAATAATTAAATAGGAAAAAATATAAACAAATATGAAAAACCCACAAAACACAATTATGCTTGCACAAAGGAGTTCGAAATATAAAAAATAATAGTTTCAAATAAAATAATTATTTTAATGTATGTCGAAAGTTTCCAAAAAAGTATTTAAATGGTAAATAAAATAAGATAAACTATAAAAAAAAAAAACCCACCAAACACAATTCCGCTTGCATAAATTAGTTTCAAGTTTTAAAAATGATAGCTTTCAATAAAAAGTTTTGATTTGTTTACATATCAAAATTTTTTGAAAAAAATATAAAAACTGCCAAACACAATTCCACTTTCACAAATGAGTTTCACATGTAAAAAATAATAGTGTTTAGAAAAAAAATTTAATTTTTAAAAATGTCGAAATTTTCTGAAAAAAAATTAAAAAGAAAAAATAAAATAAAATATAAAAAATCACCAAACACAATTTCGCTTTCACCAATGAGTTTCAAATGTCGAAACTAATAGTGTTCAATTAAAAAAATTGATTTTTTTGAAAAATTAATTAAATAGAAAAAAATAAAAGAAAATATAAAAAAACTACCAAATACAAATCCGCTTTCACCAATGAGTTTCAAATGTCAAAAATAAAAGTTTCCAATAAAAACTTTGATTTTTTTATATGTCGAAATTTTCTTAAAAAATAATTAAATAAAAAAACATAAAATAAAATATAAAAAGACCAGCAAACACAATTCTACTTTCACCAATGAGTTTCAAATGTCAAAAATAAAATTTTCCAATAAAAAATTTGATTTTTTAATATGTCGAATTTTTCTGTAAAAAACAATATAAAAAAAACCACCAAACACATTTCCGCTTTCACCAAAAAGTTTCAAATGTCAAAAATAAAAGTTTCCCATAAAAAATTTTGATTTTTTTATATGTCGAATTTTTTTGAAAAAATAATTAAATATGAAAAAATTTAAAAATTTAAAAACCACCAAAAAAATTTCACTTGCACAAATGACTTTAAAATATAAAAAATAATATATATCAAAACGAAAATTTTATTTTTTAAAAGTCATTATTTTTTAAAAGTCATAATTTTCTGAAAAAATAATTAAATACGAATTTTTAAAAAAATATAAAAATACCACCAAACACACTTCGGCTTGCAAAAATGGCTTTCACATAACAAAAATAAAAGTTTTCAACTTTTTTGTATCGAATTTTTCCTAAATATAAGCGATTACATCCACTAATGTTGGGTAAGGGTGAGCGCCTCGGCCGATATCGCTTAGGCGATAGGGGCATGGGCCAATGTTTGTGCGTGGGCATCAATCGATGTCACTTGGCTGATGAGTGCAAGGGCCTACCTTCGTGTGTAGGCCTTGGCCGATGTCATATGGCTGATGTGCAAAGGGGCCTGCCGATGTTGCCTTGGCGATGTGTGCATAGACCTACCGTTGTGCATGAGCCTAAGCCGTTGTAGCTTTTTCGACGTGCGTAGTGCTCTGTCGATGTAACCTAAGCAATGTGCGCAGAGGCTTGGCCTTGTGCGCGAGCATCGACACATGTCGCTTAACCGATGTGCGCAGGGCCTGCCCTTGTATGCGGACCTTAGTCGATGTCGCTTGGCCGATGTGTGAAGGGTCCGTCAATGTCGCTTGGGTGATGTACGTAGGGGCCTGCCATTGTGTACGAGCCTCAGTCTATGTCTGTAGGGGTCCGCTAATGTTGCTTGGATGATGTGTGTAGGGGCGTTCCGTTGTGGGACTAGGCCATTATGCGCTGGGGTCCGCCGATGTTGCTTGAGCGATGCGTACACGGGCCTGCCATTTTCGCTTGGGCAATCCGCACAAGGGCGTACCATTTTACATGAACCTTGATCGATATCGCTTGACTGATGTGTGCAGTGGTCCACTAATATCATGCACGGACCTGACATTATGGGCAGGACATGACCGATGTCACTTGACTGACGTAGGGGCCTGCCGTTGTATGCCAGCCTCGACCGATTTTGCCTTGCCGATGTGGATAGGAGTCCACCGATACCACCTAGGTGATGCGCGTAGGAGCTTACCATTGTGCATCGACCTCAACAAATGTCACTTGAACGACGGGTACAGGGTCTGCGGAGGTCACCTAAGCGATGCGCAGAGGCCTTGCCTTGTGCACAGTTATCAACCAATGTGCATTGGAGCCTGCCATTCTGTAAAGGCCTCATCCGGTAACGCTCTATCGGTATGCGCAGGGGTTCACTGATTCTTCTTGGAAGATGCACGCAGGGGTCTGTCGTTGTGTGCGAGCCTCGAATGATGTCGCTTGGCCGAAGTGCATAGCAATCTGCCATTGTGCGTGAGCTTTAATGGTATTATTTGGGTGACGTATGCAGGGATCTGTCGATGTCACCAACATGATGGACACTGCATTAGGGCCTAACCTTGTGCGCGGGCATTGAGTTATATGGCTTGGCCGATGTACGCAGGGCTTGTCGTTGTGTGCGGGCCTCAGTTGATGTCGCCTGGCCGATGTGTACAGGGGCCTATTAATGCTGCCCTTGTGATGCACGCATGGGCACGACATTGTGCGCAGGCCTTCGTCAATGTCACTTGGCAGACATCCATAGGGGTCTGAAGATGTCACCTAAGTGATGCATGTAAGGGTGTGATCTTGTGAGCAGGCATCAACCGATGTCACTTTGCTAATATGCGAAGGGGGCTGCCGTTGTGTGTGGGCATCAACCAATGTGCGCAAGGGCCTGCCATTCTTTACGGGCCTCGGCCGATGTCGCCTGGTCGATGTGCTGTAGGGGTCTACTGATGTCGCCCTAGCGATACACGCAGGGGCATGCCATTGTGCACAGGCCTCGACCAATGTCGCTTAGACGACGTCCACAAGGGTCTGTCGATGTCGCCTAAATGATGCACGCAAGGGCCTGATCTTATGCGCGGGCATCAACCAATGTGCGCAGGGGCATGCCATTGTGTGCGGTCTTTAGACGATGTTTCTTGGCAGATATACATAGGGTCTTGCCGTTATGTGCGGGCCTCAGCCGATGTCGCCAGGTCTATGTGCGCAGGGGTCTGTCGATGTCTCCTGGGTGAGACTCGCAGCGGCCTGCCGATGTCACATGGACTTTAAGCGATGCTTGCAAGGGGTTACCAATGTCACCTAGATGCTGCTCAGTTCGCATGTGCATTGATATGTTCCTACACCTCCCGACATGTCAATTTTCATTAGGATTGCACTCGACATCCCAAAAAACCTATAATAGTGACATAATTATTTGACACAAATTTTCTGTTGGCATATGATTAGGCATTAGCAATGCACTCGACGACACAAAAAACCTCTAATTGCTAAATTGGTATTGGGTGCGAGCATCGCATTCGACATGTTGTTGGTTAACATAGTTCAACACTTAGCCACCGCCGACGTCGCATGTGCGTAAATCTTACAGAGGTTTGATGGCTTTTATGACTTTCTTAGTTCACAATCAATAATCTAAAGCTTATCCGTTTCACTCATAAGTTCACCATTCAATACGAGCTGATTTGATTATATGGTATCAGGATTAAAGAGGAATATGATAAAGTCTTGAGCTACAATTTGAATAGGTATATGAAGAACTCAATGTATGGATTGCCTCCTGGGTTTGGTATAGTGGTCGGAGCACGACATGTTATGAGTTGACGCAAGATTCGAGTTTGAACCCAGGAGTTTCTAACCATGTGTCATTAACCCCTCACTGATTTCTCATTTATTAAAAAAAAAACGATATATATATGGACATCAATTTTTTTTGAAAGCTGTGAACATATATTTCATTGTTAGGTCAAGGGTAAAGTTGATAGACGAGAGGGGAGGAACTTACTCAGTCAAATGATATGACCTATTTTTTCTTATGCTATTTTATAGTTGTAGCATTACTAAGTATCATGTTTCATCATTAGTTGGGCGGATCTACTCCATAAGTTATGGGTTCGGCAATACCCAGTAACTTTGGTTCAAACTCTATATTTGTGTCAAAAAATCCACATAACAATTAAAATATCCCGGTCTTGATCGTTGTCCTGTCCTAGAACCCAGAACCTATAAACTTAAAATCTTGGATCCGACTTTGACCTAGACGTCTTTGTTTCTATATGGTGCAATGGCATAGGCCTACTAAAAAGAAATAGTTTTACTCTATACTGACATAAATTTTTTTTACTGATGTATTATTTTAGTTCTGTTAAATGTGATCTTCCCATACACCTTATACGTATCTTGACATATCAAAATATAAATTCTTCTATACATTGAAATTATAACATATTGCCTTTAAAATTCTAGGAAAGGTGATAAATAGGACTTGTCTAATATCATTATGTGAAAGAAAGAGCTTTAGAGTAATTGTTATTTTCCACTCGGCAGATTACAGCCCACAGATTTCTGCTCATTAATTGTGTAAATGTGTAGAAAAAATCTAGTGTTGACTAAAGATTAGCACTGAAAGTTGGTTTCTTCACAAAATCTTTCTATCTGATTCAATATTAGATTTTCTAAACTGGTTTGACTTAAGACTAGCATGTTAACGCATTAAATTCTTTGACCTACTTTTTTCCTCTTCTTTTTCTGTTGATCTATATATTTCTCAGTTCATTGAAGAACAACCTTGCATCTAACTTCCAGTTCTAGTTTGCATCGTTTCATGGGTCGCAGTAAGCTCGTGATGAAGAAAATTGAGGATCCAATATCCCGTCAACAGTTCTATTCAAAGCGCAAGGATAGCATTGTTAAGAAGTCAAATGAGTTGGCGGTTTTATGTGAGACAGATGTTGCGTTGTTAATGTTTTCTCCAGCTGATCAAGTGACCAGCTATTCTAGCAGAGAAAGGTTAATGGAATTTTTAGAATGATCATTTTTGTTTGAACATTCTATGTTTTCTTTATGACACAATATGTGATATGATTTCTTTTTGTTGCTTAGTGTTGAGGATATCATGGTCCGTGCTATGAACCAGCGGTATGTTTATTTCAATATGCCAGATCTATGAATTAGACTTTGCCAATTCCTTTTAACTGACTATCTCAAATGTTTTTTTTGTTGTCCCAATCCACATGATTGTTGAAGACCCATTTCAAATCCAAATGAACAGGTACTAAATTTTACACATCTTTTATTGATCAACAGCCTCTGCCGGCAAGTCCTTGGAATTTCATCTGACCTTAACATGACTTTTATTTTGCAGCCTTTGACGCAGAGTCTCACACAGTCAAAATCTGAAGGAGAAATGGTTGGAAAGATAGCTATGTATGACACTCTCCTTTGGCACTCTGTTTATATGTATTAGTCTATTAGTTGGTCGGAGCGGATACATGACTTCTCTCTTTCTAATTTTCTTTTTTTGGTCGGTATTTTTCTACGTGATTGAATAATTTTTGTCATTTTTTGATGGGTATATTACGATGCTAATGATTGGTCAACGTGCTTTAGTGCTGAGGTAAGATCTGATGCTTCCACATTAGTGTTGATCGTGTATACTTAAGAACTCCAAGGATATATCACTTGGATAAAGTAATCTTCAGCCAGTAGTTATAAGCTTATATTTGTTATTACTGAAAACTTGTAAATTTATATATTTTTCATGTATTTCCATATTAGGCTCAAGAGAAGAAGCTTAATAAGCTCAAAAAAACACTTAGTGAAGCACAACAGAAATTAAGGTTAAAGAGTTCCTCTCTATTTTCTTCTCGTCTTTCTTTTTTTCATCATGCATCTCTTTTTTGATATTCTAAAGATTTCCCTCTTGAAAAGGAATAACATTTTTTCCTTGGATGGGGCAGGTATTACAAACCGCAAGTGGAGAATATCAACTCGGTCCAAGAAGCTGATGCATATGCGCGGTTCCTTAGGAGTAATATGGAACAGATTCAACAATCAAAAGTGATATCTTAAGGCTAATGCAATTTTTTACTTCTATTTCTTAGGGATGGATACTCACATGTAAACTTAAAGCTCAATAAATGACTCCCCCCTCCCCCAACACAAAAAAATAGTACCAGTTGATTAGTTGAACTAGGACCAGCATGATCATGCTTTGTACTCTTCTTACCAGGCAAAGCTCTTGGGTGTCCAAGGATTTCTCCAGAGAAATGAATATGATGCGGTAATCATTTTTGATTGTTTCATATTTGTAAGGATGTTTAACTGGTTTACTGATATCCAATATGGAAAGTAACTATTAGCATTATTATTCCTAGGTCAACACAGAGGATACGACTGCTGCAGGTAACGAATCTTCATATTCAAATGCTTACTGGTAACTCTTTTGAGTGCTTTATATATGTTCTATTTCCTAAAGTTGTCTATCTCTGAATAAGAATAAAAGGGCACTACTATCTTCAGATTGCAAAACATGTAATGTTTGAAAGAATGCTCTTCTCTTGCTCCCAAAAGTTAATGGAGTCTCTGAAGTTCTTCTTTTTTTCCCACTCCACTCATCAGGAGGATTAATAGTATTCCACTTACCCTCCAGCATGACTCGGACCCTCAATCTACCAGTTCAGGAGGTCGTTTGACCATCTGATTGGCAGTGATCTAATTTTAGTACCCCTTATATCTATCATATCATCTTAGAGAAAATTTCAGTTCAATACCTTTGGTCATCTAGTTTACAAAATATGTACACAGTGTATAGCTAGTGTGTACTTTATACTAATAGACATATCTATACTTTATACTTTGGCCATTTTTGGTAAACTAGATGGCCGAATGGTATATATATTAGTAAATATATACAATAACTTCTAGGCCTCAATCTCAAACAAGTTGATGTCGGAATCCGCACTTCTTCATTTAAACTCATTTCATACCATCATCATATTGATCGATGAACTCTATAGCTACTTTTTTATTTTTATTTTCAAACACTTGCATGTTACTCTGCTGAATTAGATTACACAAAGGAATCTACTGAATTGGATTTTGTTGAAATTTTAATCTTGCTTCTTTGAATTTGTAGGAACCAGTAGGGGATGGAAATTGTGAGGAAATAGACAGGTCGTGGCGGAGAAGTAGCTTCCAGTGTCCAACAGCTATAGTAGGAATTATGTTATACTAGTTTATATGTTAAGAACTTAGTAGAATGAATAACTTGCACTACTCAGGCAAGCAGAAGTATGAATAATGTTTCATTTGTCTATTATTAATGCAACTTTTAGAGTCCTTGTGTGACATCAAAACATAGGTATTGTGTTTTAAAATAGAAAAGAATTTGGTTTGTTTGGTGTTTGATAACCCTAGTTCATAAGGTTTTTGTTAATTTTCTGAATCTTTAAATTACAAGTTAGAGATCTGAAAAGACTACTTTCTTCTATTCATTTTGTAAGTGGTCAAGAATCTTAATTCCTCGACATAAAAGTAATTCTACAAAAATGGACATGTTAATTACCTGAGGATCGAAAGTTTTCTGTCAGATTCTTCAAACTTTTAAAAATAATTTTGCCAATAAAAAATGTAATTTAAGGTACTTTTATATAGTAATGGACATGCTAATATTATTTTTGAAAAAAAAATAAGCTAAGAAATTGATGATCAATTTTACGATAAGAACTATACATCATCTACATATTAATTCTCTTCGTTCAAAATTCTCCGTATGAACCCACAATATAACAAATTGTTTCACTCTCAAGCATATTAAGGAGAACCACTGTTATCAAAAAAAAGAATTATTTGGAAAAGAAATAACAGACAATACGCGTGTCTCTTTTTAAAGATGCAGAGAGTGAGAGCCCGTTTGGATTGGCTTAGAAAAAAAGCAGCTTTTAAGTCAAAAAATAAAAAAATCAAACTTAACTAACTTTTAAGTCAAAAAATAAAAAGTAGGAGGAGACCTACTGTTGGTTTTTAACTTTTTTTAAGTCATTTTAAACTAATTTTAAGTTATTTTTAACTTTGTCAAACACTTTCTAACTTATTTTAAGTCATTTTAAAACTTATTTTAAGTTATTTTTATATTTGTCAAACACTTCCAGAAGTCAAAAAATGACTTAAAAGTAGATTTGACTAACTTTTAAGCCAATTCCAACACCCTCTGAGTCTTTTGATTAGAATACTTGGTCATCTTTGTCAATAAAAAGACTTTTATAGTGGTAGAGTCAGAAATTTTAACAAGGAAATTTAAAAAACTGCAAGAACTCCACGAACGGGTTCAGAATTGTGTTGTAAATCAATTTTTGAACCACCACTGGCACATAATGAAAGATTTTCTTTGGTCAAGGGAATTGAAAATTTTATATATATACAAATACGATTTGTTTTTGTCCTATTTGCTTGGTATAATTTTCAAGGAAGGGGATTCAATTGAACCCCTTTCATTTATTGTGGCTCCCAACTGATAAATACTAGCCATGAAGTGTTCTTGATCCTTTTCACTGTCATTCTAATTACACCAACAATAATTATGCCTCAATGAAAACAAGTCGGGGTTGGCTATATCGACCTTTACTGACCATGCTTCTCCATTCAAATTCTTCTCAATTCTCAAGCCAACATTATGAAATGAGAAGAAAAAATATTAGATGTTATATATATTTTTCTACTAGCATAAATATCTAATAGGACTAAAAAAACTCATAGAAAGCATACACCTAAACTACTAACATGATCCGAAAATGTTCCGAAAATAATTGACATCATTTGTATAGATCTTATTTTTCATTGTGCCTTATCTTTTACTAAGTCAACATAGATTCTAAAAGATTGTAGGTCTTTTGAGATATACTCGTTCTTGTTCATAATATTAATTTATTATTTCCTTGTACATTTGTGTTTGATGGGTGCAAGTATAGAAACCTGACAACAAATAGACAAGGAATGGATGCATTACAACATCCGTCTTTGTTGAATGATATTTTTTCAATGTATGAATATCAACAGGAGAGTACAATGCTTTTACATGTCTTTTAGACATGTTGTTAGTAAGGTCTACAATCAC